>CM048820.1:25719998-26309291 GCA_026586065.1 Dioscorea zingiberensis | reverse complement strand
TGAAAGATATTAGAACTCCAAATCGGCTGATTATGTTGATTTCCACAGGAGCTTTTGTAGTAAGCCTTCTTTGTGATTGGCGCTAATGGTTTGACCTCTACCCATTTTGGTAAATTAACAATTAGGTTACTCACGATTAGGAGCTTTTTGTCTATCCTATAGTTCTCTTTGGGAAGGGGTGTGAGTATATCTACTCCCCACGAGGGAAAGAAAAAGGCCTTGTGCTTATAATGTGTGGGGTAAGTTAAGGGCCAACATCGGCATTTTGCGATGTTTGGAGTGACGTTGACATGTGTCACATTTACGAACGAAAGTCCACTTGGCATCCTTTCTGCTCCAAGGTAGGCCAATAATATACTATGCCAAGAACTTTGTGGACTAAAAAGAGATTTCCCTCCCCAAATGGTCTCCGCAAATTCCTTCATGGATTTCATTGAAGAACATGAGTCCGGCTCAGAGGAAGTGCCGCTGATACTATAGGAAGGGTATAAGACCTTTTATAAAGTTGTCCCATCCTAAGAGGAGGCGTGTAATAGTGTGGAATCTTAGTCACAATTCACCACACTTTGCTTTAGATCGTGAGGTAGAGTTGTGCCTTGAAGAGAAATTCACAAAATGGCTTGTGTGATCCAACTTTCGGTTCTTCTTCGATGTCGAGTATTTAGTTCTTCGGGTAGTCCGGTACTGATCCTCATTGTTTTCTCCTGCTAAGTATTGTATGTTGATAGAACATGATGTTGGCCATTTGATGAGGTGAATTTGAAAGGAGTTTGGCCTCTTGGTTCTCTGTCCTATGAATTTCCTTTGGAGATGTAGAATTTTTGAAAACTTGGAGATAAGTTTCCTTTGCCGCCATAGCTTTGCTGCTTTTACCATGTTCTCCTCCCTTGCTTGAGACTCTTCATGATTCACGTAACCCTACCAACCCAGCGAAAGTTAGTGGTATTAGCTTGTAAGTTATGCACTTGCTAAGGCCCACGAGTGCCACTTTGCAAAACCAGCAATGAATTGCTTTATATTTGAAGCTTCCCATGTTGTTAGTCACTTGGCCCAGCCGAATTTCGTATGGCTGATGGAGGTATTTCCCATCACGAGGGGTGTGTAAAGTAATTCCTCGTTCCTAAACTTCTTTGCTTTGTTGCTTAGGAGCTGTTTCATCTATGTATGCGATTTATTGGGTTGACAAGGAGGGAGTTGTCTCTTTTACATTTGTAATGTCTTCAAGAGGAGAATCTCAATCCGTGACTAGTTAGTGCTAACATCCCAAAATTTCCCAGAAGTAAAATCTCAAGTGAATTTTTGAAATCTTTTAAATGAGGTTAATTAATCCTTAAACAAGCAGTTAATTAATATTAATCTAAAGGATTAAAAGAAAATTAGAATAAAATGGACCGAAATCCATTCTACTTGGCATAACTATATAGGGGCCTGAGAGAGGCCTTATTGGGCCGGAGGAATTTCGAGGTTGTATAGAATGAGTTGGAGATGGATAGTCAGCCTAGAGGTAGATTAATTAAACCCGAGTAAATTAATTCTAATAATAATTGAAGTTCAAATTTATTAAAGTAGGAATATTTCGGATAAAAGTTAGAGTCACGATAAAGTGGATCACGCCGAGTCAAAAAGCCGAGATTCGCGGATCTGGGTCGGAAGAAAAGGATGACCCGTGATGCTACAGTCAGCCCGTGTCACTAGGGTCATCTGACCCGGGATTCCCGGATCTGGTCTGAGATAGAGACAAGCCAGAGAATATCATTAGTCGCCCTCGTGACGGCACAGTAAGAAGATAGGGTCGACGAAAAGTCGTTCGGCATGTAGTGAAGATATTTGTTAATTAAATAAAACACTTTATATTAGATAAGATATTATATTGATTGAATTTTAAAAAATAATAATAAATAAAAAAAATAAAAAAATTCTCTTTATAAAGTCAGAGATGAGAGAAAGAGAGAGAGAAAATCGATTCTCTCTCTCCCTCTTTCCCTTTCTCGTTCACAGGCGCCCACCCCCTTTCTAGCCCATGAGCCGCCGTAAGCCGCGCCACCGGGCCGCATCTGCCTCCACCGCCGCAAAGACAGCCCCTCCGCGAGCCGCCGGTCAGTCCGTCTCTCCTCCCCCCCTTCGATCCCCTCGCTACCGCCTTCACAGCGCCACTGCCACCGAGAGCTACACGCCACGGCCCGCAAGACGTTGTCGGTACTCCACCGTCCTGCAGCCCACGCCGACTATCGTCCCCCTATTGTGAGCATCCATAGATGAACTTCATTATATTAGCTAATTGAAGGATTAAGTAGGGGGAAAAAAGCCCTAGTTGAGATCATAGATTCAATGTTGGGAGATGGATGAGGTTTTGCATTATAGGGCTGTGAGATGCTAGAGATTTGTATGTATATTAAGTTTTAATTAAGATATTGTTATGTGTAGGAATGTTTGTATGATTCCGGGAGCCCTACAAATAGAGCAGGTGCTGCCCGATTTTTCTTGGAAATCTATGAGAGTTAGGAATTAAATTGAGATCTAGTTAAGGTTCCATGCTTAGTTAAATAAGTAGCTTCATTTCATGCTTGATATACTAGTTATTAGGTTAAGGGAAGTGATATTAAGTTCAATAAGAAATACGAGCATGTGATAGTATAATGATCCTTATCGTATTCTATTAGTTTATATTAAAGTATGAGTCAAGAATACGGACTCCGTATTTATGGAATTCTTATTTCAACTATCAGGTAAGGGCAAGGGCAAGTCCGCCGTCGCCGAAGGACCGAGTCAGATCTAAACTCGACCCAGACTCAGGTGAGGGGAATCTACCTGTATAGGTCGTATGTTTTACCGTATTTTTATACTATTCAGATTTCAGTTTTGAAAGCATGAACTATGAGTTTTTATGGAAGTTTCTAGAGTTTTATAAACCTATTTTCATGCTTAGTATTCAAGAATGTAAAAGAGAAAGCGATTCTGATACGCTGCTTAGATTATATTCTTTTGATGTACATGTATAGACCAGCGGTGGCTCGTGTAGAGCCAGAGAGTACGACAATGAGTTAAGAGAGGGGTGATTTAAATTCTATTTTAAGTCCGAACTATCTGTTTTAAAAACACTTTCATTTTATAAAAATCAAAACCCCCTTTCCATCCCTTCGGATGCTTAATGTACGTATATATTGTCGACCACTTGTATCAGATATACTTGTTGGTTGCTGGCCATACAATATTGAAGTAGATGTGTAGTCAGAGAA
This sequence comes from Dioscorea zingiberensis, assembly GCA_026586065.1. Lineage (NCBI taxonomy): Eukaryota > Viridiplantae > Streptophyta > Magnoliopsida > Dioscoreales > Dioscoreaceae > Dioscorea > Dioscorea zingiberensis. The sequence goes on along the minus strand of CM048820.1, from coordinate 26,306,055 downwards.
TAGTTTTGTGTATTAGATGATGCCGCATTCCTCGCCTTCTAGAGATAGAGCTCATCTGAGAGAGAGAGAGAGGGCACAGGTAAAGATTATCCAGGGGGAATGTCGGTTCCATATTTAATTCACAAGATAGAGAAACAGAAACTTAGATATGCATTTTTAAGAGAATACATTGATCAATATTTACTTGCTCAGTATTCAGCACAGTTTTCAGTATTTTAATTCAGTATTTTCTATTCGTGTTTTACACGCAGGATTTTCTTTACAGTTTTACTTATTCTACGTACGCTATTACACCCGGCGGTTTGTTCTGGCCAACTGAAGCTCCAATAGCTCAGCCCCTCTTCTTGACACTGTTTTCGCAGGACGTTAGACAGGAGTACTTCTAGCAGGTCGTCTGATCACGAGTAGAGGAGATGTACTGTAGAAATGGCTCTCATTCGATATGCTTAGAAATCCAAGTATCTATGTATGAGTGCTGTGAGAATTTATGTTTCAGACAATATTTAATTGGTGATGTATTAAACAATATCTATCGTTTGAGGATTTTGTTATAATAAGTTTGCTTTATTACCTTCCGCGTGTTGTTAATTCTTCAGTTAATTAGCAGATTACAGCCATAGGTTTAGGGTTCATTCCCTAGATCTGGCTGGTGTGACACCTGGGTCCTGAAAAGGATAAGGGTGTTACAGTTAGTTCGACAATAAAGTTAGTAAGTATATGTCCCTTGATGGCTGTTCGCGGTTCATAACTAATGTCGTATTCCCCCAATTCGATCTCCCATTTGGTTAGTTGGCCTGATGCTTCTGGCCAATGAAGGACTTGCTTTAGAGGTTGATCAGTGAGCACTTTAATTTTGTGAGATTGAAAGTGAGGCCAAAGTCTTCAAGCCGAAATTACGAGAGCGAATGTCAGTTTCTCCATGGGAAAGTATCGTGATTCCATGTAGTAGATAGGTTTATGCATTCTATCCTCCTCTTTCAGGAGTACTGAGCTCACTACTGAGTCCTTTATGGCCAGATAGATGTAGAGCTTTTCGCCAAGCTTGGGTTTGGCTAACAAAGTCTGCAACTGGAGATAATATTCTTTTAACTAAGTGAAGCCTTTCTCATATTCTTCAGTCTACTCCATCTTCGGTGCTTTTCACAAAGCTCGAAAAAAATGAGAGATTCCTTTCTCCAGATTTCGAAATAAATCATGCCAGGGCAGCTAATCGGCCATTGATCCTTTATATTTCCTAGATACTCTTCAGGGATTTCATCTCAAAAATTGCTTTGATTTGTTCTGGGTTGGATTTGATGCCTCTTTGGGTCAGCATGAAGACGAGAAACTTTCCAGCCAGCCGACTCAATTTGAATGCACACTTATTGATTGAGACTCATGGCATGAGCTCGAGAGGGCTCTTTAATATCTCACATGTAAGTTGGCGCATGATGTTCTAACTTTACACTCTTTACTAGGATGTCATCCATATATGTTTGTCTCTTATAGACCAATGGGCTTCATTACCGGCCATGTCTTCAAAGATTTGTTCAGCATCCTCCGGGTATTTGTTCCCCAATGATCCGCCGGCGGTGGCATCCAACAATTGCCTAGTTGAGTTGTCCAACCCAATGTAGAACGTTCTCACCTTAGCACAAGGGTCTAGACCATGTTGTGGACAACGAAGTAGCAAATCTTTGTACCTCTCATAAGCTTCAAAAAATGATTCGGTGGGGCCTTGCTTAAAGGCGGAGATGTCCAACCTTAGCTTTGCGGCTTTGCTTGGTGGAAAGTAGCGGCCCAAGAATTTGTCTAGCATCTCGGCCCAAGTACGAATGGAACCAGGGGGTAATGAAGTAAGCCACCTATATGCACCTTCCCGCAAACTAAATGGAAAAAGTCTCAACCGAATTGCATCATCGGAAGCCCCATTGATCTTGAACATATTGCAAATCTAAATAAATTTTGCTAAATGAGTATGGGGATCTTCATCGGGCCTCTCATAAAATTGAGTTGTGTTCTGAATCATGCTCATTGTGCTTGCCTTGATCTCAAAATTGTTCATATTGACATTGGGAGGGTGAACACTGAACTCCTCCCTAGTATAATGAGACCTCTCATATTCGACCAGTGTTTGTCTTCTCCTAGAAGGCCATAATTGGTATTTCGCTTGCTTCACCAATGACTTCGTAGGAATAAAATTTTCTCAATTCGAAGAGGATCCTAGAAGTGTTCCTTCAATTTCTTTTTAATCTCCGGTGTAGGGTTCTCTCAATCTCACTATCAATTTCAAGCATTCCTTTGGAATCCTTGCGAGTCATGCAATTTATACCTGCATAAGATATTCAAAAATGAAGATTAGTATCCAAATTTTAAATGAAATGAAAACAAAATAAAGCAAGAAAGCAAAGAGATAAAACAAAATGACTAAAGTAGTAAATTCCTATCTTTCCTAGTAGTCCAATTCTCCCTAAGAACGGCACCAAAAACTTGATGCGATACAACCGCAAGTGTACGGGTCATCACAAGTAATAAAGTGGACATGAAAGTCGGGTTATCGATCCGCAGGGAGGTGGAAGTACTAGTACCCACTATTCATCTACTATCTAGTCGATCCAAGAGTGGTTGATTATAATAATTCTAAATTAATTAAATTGAAAACGCCGACAAGGGAATCGAGTTGCTCTTAAGGTCAAACAATCATAAAAGGGGGGATACTTGGACAATTGAATCCCCCTTGGACTTCTAAAAGATGAATGCTATTTTCTATCTCGATACTTGGTTAATTCTTGGCTAAGGGTTCCTATCGTGCTTTCACTCCCTCATCCCGAGGTGAGTTACTAATCCTAGTGCCCTTACCAATTATGTTCTTGAACCTATTCCTTGGAAGGATTATAGGAATAATTCATCTAAAGGACTAGCTCTCCTTAGTACCCGGGTTCCCGGTATACTCATAATCCCCTCCATTGGAGATGGTCTATACACGGGGAGGCGTTTGCTTCTTCCCCCATATGAACTATGAGAATCTCTCCGGACTCTAAGCGTAGAGGATCACTCACATTAAAACATCTAATAGACTCAATGAATATAACCAAGCATTCAAGAATCGAAAATCAACATTAATTAAATCATGTCTAAGGGTTCATCAAACATCCAAGCATCTACAAAATTAGCCCTCCATGAAAGGGGGGCAACAATCCAAAACAAAGATGAAAGCAATCAAAGAAGACATAATAGGTAAACCTAATGCAATCACAGTTGATGGCTTCTTGATCTTCTTCCAAAGGTTTCTCCTCCTCTTGCTCCAATAGCTCCTAGGTGAAGATCTCCAAGCTTTCCCCAAGATTATCCTTTTTCTCCCCTCAGCTGCTCTCCCTCTCAACCCCTCATTAGTCGGCTTTTATACCTCTAGGGTTTTTGGGGTGAGATTTACCCAATTTCCCCCTTCAAGATCTGCAGATTCGCCCAAATTAACGATGTACGGGCCCGTATACGGGCGTATGTCAGCCCGTATACGGGCCAGCCACCTTCGTACGGGCCCGTATATGGTCCGTATATCAGCCCGTTTACAAGCCAGTCATCACCATACCGGCTATCATATGGGCCGTATACTGGCCCGTATTCCCTTCAGGAGCTAGTATGCGGCCATATGTCAGCCCGTATGATTGCCCATATGGGCATTTCTGGGTGCTCTGGGATCCCGATTTCTCTCGAATTGCTTTCTTTCCTCCAGGGTCCTTATATCATGCCCTGTTGATTAAAATAAATACATTTTAAGTATCGGTGGGCAAAAAGTCTTCACAATTACATGCCAAGCATATAAGCATATAGGAATATGATATAAAATTATGCTCAGATGAACACTTATCATAGACATCTCTGAGATCTTCGTTAGAGAAACTAATCGGTGAGGACTACTGGGGTCATTTAATGGAAGGTGCATTTTGGACCTGTATAGCCAACCATCCGAGCATAATTCTTCCTAGATGCTGAACTTTCTCCCCATACCCTGGTCCTCTTGTGATGAAACTGATAAGATTTTTATCTATTATTTTTGGTGGTGGGGATGAGGTATTCTCTTTCTCTTGGTTTTCCTTCAGGAATTGCCCAAGTTTCCCTCCTCGAATGAGCTCTTCTATGACATCCTTCAGTTGGATGCAATCTTCGATGGTTATAGAATCCTTCAATTCTATGGCATCCTTCAATTGGATTCAAGAGCTGTAAAACTTATAGAATTTCCATGCTAGTTGTTAGCATGTGCCATTTTTTTTCAGTATGTTGTGTGTTTTTGTTAATAATAGTTTACATTTACTCATATTAACTGTTCTTATGATATCCTTTTTTCTTTTTTCTTTCAAATGCTAGCTAGAACCTCCACCCACAAGAACTGGTTTCGGTCCTTTAAGAAAGGTTTGTATAGTAAACTTTCTCATAATCATACTTGTGAGTTGCAGAAGTTTGTTGCGTGGGAGTTTAGTTTCTTAATAGATCTCTGCTCTACTCAAAACAATGATGATTATTGATACTTGTATAATTTATTGCTATATTTTACTACAAGAAAACAGGAAATTAGTTAGGAAATATTCCTGAAAAATTATGATGTTTTGTTTAATTTAGCGAGGAAAGGAGAGGGAAATTTTCAATAGCTATTTAGCGAGGAAACATATTCCCTCGTTATTCCCTAGCTATATTCCCCTCAGAGAACTTTTCCTTGGCTAGAATACATCTTTAAACACCTCCTTAGATGCTTACTCGCACTACACCGCTTTTACTCCTACAATGTAACTCTCTGAAGTGTCTAGGGGCACCTGTTGATTACGATTCATGAACAAATGGATTAATTTAGATGCATGTTTAGATAGTGTAAAATCTATTTGAAGGAGTAAGATAAGAAAGAACCCAATGTATGATCTATCCCATAAGCTCCATAACCTCAGGCAAAGTCTACTAAGCAAATGCCCTATACTGTCCCAAGGCTTAGAAGAAAGTATAAAAAAAAAATAGAAGAGGAATTAATGGAGCTAGAAGAAACCCAATGCATTAGCTATGGAAACCAAAATGTTGAAGGAAAACTGAGATCCCTATATAACAAACACCATGCCCTTCTAAGACATAACACTATAAATTGGGCACCGAAGTCAAGAATGCAATCGCTTAAAGATGGGGATAATAATTCAGAATTCTTCCATAGAATTACTAGAAATTAATCATAGAGCCCAAAATAGAATCATACAGATTAAAAGTTCATGGAATGAAGTAGTGACACTCCAAATACAATGGAATAAGAACAATACTATATACCATACTATGGCAAAACAATCAAAACTAGAAACTTGGACCTAATTCTCTCACTCTGTGGATGACTGAACACCTTGACCACCAAACAAAAGTGAATGACATCATAAAACATGTTACCAAACAAGAGATTATTAAAACTCGTCAGGAAATGCCTAGGGGCAAAAATGATAAGCTGTTCAATTGATCATATTTTTATATCAATTCTTGTGCATTATTCATGTGATTTCAAGTAATTCTTGCCCATTGATACTTATTTGAAGTATTAATTCTTAATTACAAAGCACCGGAGCTTCGAGAGTGAAATGGAAGTAACACAGATCAAATCGAAGCAAACTGAAGCCATACGAGCTAGCTTATGCCTGTAAGCGCCCACAAAAGATGCTCTGAGCACACATCCCACAAACTTACTGGGAGAGCTTTTACTGGGTGAGGCACGCTACTGTATCACAAACAGACGTGGCCTGGAGATGAGGTTACGGGCATTCTTGCGCCCGTAAGACTACCCATATGTCTCACTCTTAGACGCTGCTAACCCAATTTTATCATTGACTTGAGTCTGATTTTGGCTGGTTGAGCCACTAATCATGTGAATTGATCTGGACCCTATAAATAGTTGATTTAGGGTTTAGAGAAGGAGCTTTTGGAACTTGGTAACTCATCACCTCTCTTGGGGGCTCCCACCCTTTCTCCTCCTTGGAGATTAGGGCATCATTGAAGATCTTGGAGCAAGAAGAGGAAGATAAGCATTGAAGGGGCATATCCACACACAACGGCAACGGTCATCGCTAACCGTGGAGTGAAGGGTGTTTCATATCATGTTTTTTTCTCTTAATTATTGTGTTGGATTTGTGTTCCCGTTTGATGGGGAACTAACTTGTTAGATACTTGGGCATGATGAACCTTCGGATTTATGTTTAATCTTCCTTGTATGGATTTCTATATTTGAATGAATGTTTTGATGTTTGAGAACCTATTGGATGTATTGTATGGTATTGATGCTTTACGTTGCGACAACTCTATATAAAGCTAGATCTCAATAGGTGAGGGTTGTGAATATGCCAAGAGATCGGGTGTTTAGAAGAGAGACTCTTTAGGATGTGTTATTCCCATAACTCGTCCAAGATTATGTGTTCCCTAGAACAAATTAAGGAAATTAGATTAGTAACTCGCCTCGAAAGAGGGTATGAAATCATTTTAGGAATTCTTGGTTCATAACTCAACATTCATTAGTTAGAAATCCATACTTGCCCCAACTTATGAATATCTTGAGGGGATTCATTGCCCGAGTATCTCCCCTTTATGATTGATTGCCATTATTACTCACAATCAAGTTGATCTTAAGCCACTTTCCATTTTAGTAATTAGATTAGAGATTCAACACCCTTTGGATAGACTGGGTAGTAGACAATTTATAGAAATAGTGATCGAGGTCCCTGTGGGTTCGACATCCGTCTTTCATAGTCCACTTTATTACTTGGTATGACCTGTGCACTTGCGGTATAAGCATAAACATTAGGCTCAACACACTATCAAGTTTTTGGCGAAGTTGCCGGGGACCATTAGGTCACTAAGAATACTAAGAGTCTGTTAGTTAGTTGTAGTTTCAGGTTTTTAAAATTTTCCTTTTAATTTTCTTTCATTCACCTTATTTTGCTTACTCTAAACATTCGTACTACTGATTCTTGTTCTTTCTTTTGTGTACGAGGGTTTGGTGCATGACCCAAGCGAATCCAGCCGGTTTGGTAGAAGGCGATAGTCAAATCGAGCGCACTCTGCATCAAAAAATAAGAGAAGCACAGAGCTCACCACAAGAGATAACTCCGGAAACTTCTTTAGAGTTCGAGAACATCTTTCCTATAGAGGTAAACATCGAATCAAGAGAACCCCAATCATGGAGGAAAGAAGAAGGACTTTATCCAATTATGAAAGATCGGAGTACACCTGAGAAGAATTACAAAGTGTCCACCCACCTCAGTTGTAAAACAATTTCAAAATCAAGGTGAGCACCATTCAAATGATTCCAAATCAAGGGCCCTAATTCGACGGACACCTTTGATGAGGACCCCTGGACACACATCTCAAGGCTTCATTCAAATTTACAATATGTTTAAGATTAACTGAGTTTCCGACAATGCAACCCGCTTGAGATTATTCCCGTTTAGTTTAAGAGAAGCAGCATATCGTTGGCTCATCTCGCTCCTCGAAGTTAGCATAAGAACCTGGAGCGATATGTTGGATAAATTCCTAGGTGGATATTTCCCTACAAGTAAGGCAACACAGATTAGACAAGAAATTTCTGCGTTCAAGTAAGGTGATAACGAGTCGTTGTTCGAAGTTATGAACGATTCAAGGATTTATTCCAAAGGTGTAAGGTCCACACCATTCTATGGAGCCATGGCTAAACTCTACACTCAGTATAACGAAGCAACAATCACACCAGGCGGTACCGGTGAACGCCGTGATCCGGGCGGTTCCTTAGGCAACAAATACCCCAAGATGCCGAAGCGCTTGATTGAAGATATGGCTAACACCGAGTCACCATAGTCGCCAAGAGGCAGGCAACCTGTTAGCGGTGGAGCTGCCCAGCTTGACCAAAGATCCTGCTCTTACAACGCAAGTTTAAGCGTAACCTAATAAGAATTTCGACCACCCACATCGAGGATCGCTTAGCCCAGCCTCTAAAAGAATCTCATGTGGTACTTGTGGTGGTGGACATGATTCATTGCGATGACCCATTACGAGCGTTAAAGTAGATTTTATGGAGGAAATTCAATATATAGGCAATCTAAGACCCCAAGGTACCTAATATCTTATATGCCTGGTTTGAATCATTCGGGGTTATCCTACGGTAATCTCCAAGAATCATCAACTCCTCCTGATTCAATTCTTTAGCTCCAAGGCCTCCATCGCCCAAACAAAGCACTGACGAAGTTTTAGCTAGGTTTATGCTGATCACAAACGCAAAATTTGGGTCAATAGATACTATGTTGCGAAACGTCCAAGCAAGTATTCAAGGTCTAGCAAATCAACTAGAAAGGCCTCAAGGAAGCCTACCTAGCAACATTGAGGAAAATCCCCGCAGGGACTTAAAGGCCATCACTGTTAGAAATGGTAAGGAGGTAGAGCTGTTAGTAAGGAAACGTGGAAAGGTAGACACCCAGGTAGAAACTAGTGAATCATCAGGAGTCAAGGAGGGCGTTGTCGAAGAGAGCCAAAAAAAAAAAAAAAAACAGAAAGGAAGTGGAAACCACATCAATTCTTGAATATCAACCTAGGATTCCTTATCCTGAAGGATTGAAGAAACCAAAGGACAATGCCCATTTCAAGAAGTTCTTGGAAAAAATCAAGCAACTGCATGTAAGTCTACTACTAGTTGATGTGCTTTCTCAAATGCCTAAATATGCCAAGTATATAAAAGAGCTGTTAACCAACAAGAGAAAGTTAGAAGAAGTCACGACAGTAATCTTGAACTTTCAATGTTCAGTGGTTCTCCAACCCAACCTACCAAGGAAGCTAAATGACTCTGGAAGTATGGTAATCCCTTGCATCATTGAGGACAGAGTGGAGAAGAGTGGTTTAGCAGATTCAAAAGGAGATTACTGCTAGCATCAACTTCATCCCTTGTAAGCTCTTTTGAAGCTAGGGCTAGGAGAGCCCAAGCTACAAAATGCATCTATTTAACTCACTTGATCGACCAATTAAGAAACCACAAGGAATGACATTAGATTTGTTAGTAAGGGTAGACAAGCTCGTGTTCCCCGCTGATTTTGTCTTACTAAATATTTGCTGTTGATGAGTACATAAATGTACATATTTTCATAACATATTTACATGCACATTACACATCATTTTGCATGGTTTCTTCCACTTTTGTGCTCTTTTGGGTGTGTCTTTGTGATTGGACAAGAAATCAAGCATCCAGAACAAAAGAAGTGAAAAGTAGATCGATTCGGATAAAAAGAAGCTAAAAAGACATAATCCAGATAAGAGGTTGATGAAGTGACAATTAAAAGGGGTGTTCTATGATAAAGAAGCAAAGAAAGAGAGGAGGAGATAGAGTTGTGAGTAGTATAAACGAGGCTGCAGTAAGTCCATAATTTATTCCAAGCGATCTAGGACTCCAAATAATTCCAATTAAATCAAAAGGAGTCAGAACACCCAGCTTAAAATTTCAGGTCAATCCAAGTTGATTTGCTCAACCGAACGGATGTTTGATGAAGATCAAGCAGACTTGGAAAAGTACAAGTGCCCCAGCCCCACGCATATCGGCGTGTGGCAACGCGTGTCACCGGCGTACCAAATCGCTTAGAATTTATCTAAAACTTATCCACACATTCACACGGGCTTGTGCAAGATCTACACGGGAGTGTGCACTCAAAATCATCCAAAGCTCCGTGAATTCAAATCCAAAGTTATCGGTGAATCACACGCTGACTCTACATGCCCATGTGGCATCAAATTGAAGTCTATAAAAGGTCGCCGATTGGATTTAGAGAGTCATCTTTGGGAGGGAGGCCCAAGGGGACTTTTGGTGTATCCAGAATTGTACAAATAGAGTTTTGGGGCAAAGCTGAAGGAGAAGGAAGCATCATGCCAGACAGTCTATGAGTCTTCTTATACTTTCTTCCTTAGTTATTGTGATGTCTTCCATTAGCATGAGAGGCTAAATCTCTTGTGGTACCTCGGGTCCTTGAACTCTTAGATGAATTTGTGCATCTTTCACTTTAATATTAGTTTCGTCTTTATTTATCTCTGAGAATTGTTTATGTATGCTTATTATGGTTTGTTAGTGCGAAAGCGCCGGCTATACTATTAGAATTTTTTGATACATGACGAGAGATCGCGGTCAAATTAGATTTTAGCATATGCAATAAGTGGGGTGGGGGTGCACACCAAGGGATCGGGTGGTCGCTTGGGTTGTCTTGCAACCTTAACTCATTTTTCGGATTAGGGTAAAACCTAATAGCAAGAACCATAGAACACCAATAATATTTGTAACACACCGAAATTTTTAAATAAATAATCAAGAAATTTCTGAAAATATTTTAACGAGATTAAATAACATGAAAATTGAATTAATTATTTTAAAAGGCAATTAAGGAAAAATCGGGAATTAACGAATCTAAATCCAAACCATAGCAACAAATTTGGGCTAGAGAAGGTCAGTATTGGGCCATGCCAATTAGACATGAAATAATTAGAGGTGGATTAGAAGAGAATAATCCCGTTAATTAATTGGAAGATTATTAAAGTATTAATTAATTTTGATTAATTAGCTGGGAGACAATACGTAGACAAAGATTAAAAGTCACTGAGATAAAGGTAATCGTGGGCTTAGTCAAAAGCCGGAAAAAGATGGACCGTAGGGTTGGGAAGTTATAGCACTTTCGACTAAATACTTCATAGTGTTTATATGGAATATTATGTAAATTATTAAAATAACTTTCAATTGATTAGTATTAATAATGGAAGAATAAAAATAAAATATTAAATTTTTAATTGACCTCGTGATCTCACGAGAAAGTTAAGATTCCTGTCGGATTAATGGAGTCACTGCGTGACTCTAAGTAGTGAAAGTAGCTTTAATAAGATAATAATATTTAAATTGTTATATTGAGAGAGGGAACCTATGTTATAAAGTGAATTAAATCGCATCAAAAGGATACCATTTCCTGCGTTCCTTCTCTTCTTTAATTTAACCAACCTGAGCTGGCAACCACACTGTGTTCTCCTTTCTTCTATTTAACGCTCTACGGCGGCGAGCCCCACTAAGCTAGCTTAAACCCTTCTCAGCCTCGAAGCGACCCTAAGAAGGCGCATTGCGTTTCTTCCAAATGAGGGTACGCTTTCAAGCTCTACGCCTTCATTTCCTCCTCTCTTGATTCTCGAGATCAGGGCCTCCCTCCTTTTGGTGGAGCTTTCGCCTAGGGGCCCCTGGGATCGAAGGTCAACATAGTAGCCAACGCCTTGAAGATCTCACGGATCTCCGTCAGCCGGGTTCTGGCACCTTTGTCTCCGTGGAGGAGGAGCTTCATTGGTTTGCCTCCACCTTCAGATCGATCTTTCCACGCCGCTGCAAAGCAAACGGGTCCCAGAGAGTCCCGGCAAGCGGTGATTTCTCCCATTTCTTCTTCCTTGCTGTTTTTGTCTGCATTCGTTCAAAGGAGGAGGCGTCGGCACACGCCTTCTCTAACCAATCTTCTTCTCCGACCGGACGGAAATTCGACAAGCTACAAAAACCATTCGTAAACCTTTCGCATAAACTCAAGTTTAAAGATTTAATATTATTAAGGATTTCTAGACTGGGATTGTTTTACAATGTGTTTGTGTGTGGAGAAGTTGATTAACAGAGATGGCATGGTAATATAAGATTGGATGAAACTAAATCTGAAATTAGGAAGAATGGTGGTGTTAATATTTGAATATATGTATAAATTAAGCATTTGGGAGAATGTTTGTATAATTTTTAAAGGGGCCCTCCCTCAATAGAGAGGAGAGTCTTCTTAGTGTCAATTTCTCGTGATAAAATCTTAAGTAAATTATAGTTGATTAAATCTCCATGATCATGCTTAGCATTTAATTACCCCTTTAAGTTAGAGCATGTTAAGAAACTCTTAGAATTGAGATTAAAAATGAAGAAAAGCTAAGTCCCCTCTAATTCAAAACAATTCTCTTGTAACTTGCTAATTCCCTTCGAAATACTAAGTATCAAATGTTAAGCTAAATTGTGCTTTATTTATAACTTGATAGAATTATCGATTCTAACGAAGTCTAAGTAAAGTATGAAATAAGTGATACTTTAACTCAAGGCTCTAGTAGCTCATACCCTTTTTACTTGGATTATTCTTGAAGGAGATAAACTGTACCTCTATCATACCTAGAGCTCTCGAGGAGAGAGAGTCTTGTCCATCAAGTTAGTTGGTTCTCACTCACTCAAATTTCGTCACGCCATTTATTCGCATTGTTGTACTTAATATTAGGAGAGTATGGAACTCCTCTTGTGTTTAAGATCATTATATTTCTATTATTTTAGTAATTTTTATCCGGTGTAATAAAGTTAGTACCTTTACTACTTGCTAGTTATGACATTAGCATATTTGCCTATCTAGCTTCCCCACAAGTCAGCAAGCTTGTTGTATTTTATTAAGCTATATAGCCTTAGGGGTATAGGGTTCATTCTTACCGGCTAAAGGCCGGTGTGACACGTGTCCCTTAAAAGGAGATTTAGTTGTTACATTTGAGTGGTATTAGAGATAGGTTTAGTCTTAGGAAACATATAGAAAATGGGCAGTAGCTTTAATGTGAGTATGTGTCCTTAGAGTAAAAGCTTAATAAATTATTGGCAAGATTAAAAACTTACACTCGATCTAGCTGCCCCTCCTTATATTTAAAAATGGTACCAAAGAGAGGCTTGAAGGCCACCTTGTGTGCCGCAGTGGTGCTAACCTATACGTAACTCGAGGTAAGGAGGCTCGAACAAGTTAAAGCTAAGAAGTCCATACATAAGGACTCATATTCCAGTAAATACAATATGGACCAGGATACACTTCCGAGGATGCAATATGGATCGAGATACTATCCTGGGAGCCGCAACTTGGACCAGTATGACTCGGGACCGTAGAACATAGATCAGGTATAATCCGAGGGAAATGTACCGTGATTGTGGTATTGTACCCGATGCGGAAGCAGCACTTTGAATCTCAGATTGACATGACTTCCTACCTTTGGCAAAATTCTCTTCCTAAATTCACAAGCAAATTGAAGGTACGTAGCGTTAACTTCTACGCTAATGTCGCCAGGTGGGCTCTCTCCAAGAAATGGGGAGTAGTCCAGCTCACTGTGCACCATTGATCCAACAAGCAGGCAGTGAAAATTGGATCACACATTCAAGTCGGTCTTCCAGTGCCTTGACGATCCCGGAGGAGTGCGAGAAACTAACCACCAAGGCCAGATACTGTCAAGTAGGGACAGGGGGCCCTAAGCAATTGTGCTTCAAACAGTCATGAGCGCCATACATAATCGCACTTTCAAGATTCACTCAATGGGCCGAAGGTTTCAAAACAATATTTGATCGGAAGTACATGTCCCAATCGCAGACGCGAGATCAAAACATCAGGAGTTTTTGTGTCTGGGTCTGCGGAACGTAATCAGCCGGGTCGAAAGTGTGAGACTAGGTTTACATACTTGGGTAGGTAATGCACCTCCTATTTTGACATAATAAGTAACGGTGAAGTATCAAAGGTTCAAACAAGGTAATGACTCCTGGATGAGATCCCTAATATTGTTAATGTTGCTTTTGGATTTACCCGATCTCACCTGAAGTTGGTTGAGGAAGCCTCTCCGAAGTTGAGATGAGCTTTTGAAAGCACGTACAGGTTGTTAAGAGATAAATTACAAGAAGAGATAGCGCACTCAAATTTTAGGTGTGAGCAACAATTTTAGACCTTCAAAGAAGAGCAATATCGCCAGTTAGCGACAAGTACTCTTTCCTCGAGATGTAATGGACCGAAGCCCCAAAGGTCAGTTTGTTTCCAAGTACCATTATCACCGATAAGTGTGTCTTAGCTCCCGCATGATTGTGTTTCTATTGCTGCTGTTCGTGCCACTATAGGAACGAGTGCCATTTATTGGCTACAGTGAGAGCTGGGACAACCACATAGAATATCGCACTCATTAATGGGCTGGGTTCACAACAAAGGCCAATTTAGGACCATCCAGCAGCATGGCCGCAGACTGGGGGCCACGGGAGGAGGATTTTGGCTAGAGGAGGATCTCCAGAGGCTGCAGGAGGCCGAGGAGTTCCCATCCCCAGCTTGATGATCCAGCCTTCTCGCCTATTACACAACAAAGAGGTATCGCGGGAACACCCCTCGGCGTCATTGCCTTCACAAATGATGTAAATCTTTGGTGGTATTAATGCATGCTACGTTGATTGACCCGGGTCCACTCACTTATATAGCCATCACCGCTTACACTAGCCCACGAATACATACGCTACACAATTAGCAAACAATTGATAGTATCCTCCCTATCGGGAGCTGGTTCTATCAGTGACGAAAAACAGTGTATGGGAAGTTGGATGTGCATCCGAGGTGTAGAAGGTCATCTATCGCTACCGGACCGGGATCGGACACATGCGTGAGGGATCATAGACTTTGATGCTAAGAAATGGATTGGTTGTCCATCCATTACCTAACGCTTCGATTGTTACTTGATGATGGTGCTTCCGCTCCCAAATCCTTACCAGTGAAAGCCAGAGATTTGCTTCTGCTTATGTTGAGCGCGAGCCCAAAATGGGTATAGAGGCAGAATGCTTGTTCTCAAGGGCTATATAGTAGTGGAGCCAAGGCTCCCAAGGGGAGAATGCACCGAGATTTACAAAGAATAATGCGAATTTTTAGATGTATTTCCACGAAAGTTAAGCACAGGCTGTGGTTGCTCCCACATGAGGTGTAGGAGTTCACCATTGATTTAAGGTTCCAAGTGAGCAAATCTCATTTCCAAGGCACCACACAGACGACGCCGTATTGAATTAAAAGGAGTCAAGGGAGCAATTAGAGGAACTACTTGTAGAGAAGAGGTTCATCGTACCTAGTGTCTCCCTTTGCATGCCGCTACCATACTTTCTATAGAAAAGAAGGATGGCTCCATGAGAAATGTGCGTGGATTACCGACTCAATAAATGGAGTTTACCATTTGGAATCAGTACTCCATTGTCAAGCATATGGGGAGAAGATCTCGCTCAATCATTTACGAGGGAGCATGTATTCTCCCAAGATCGAGCAGAGGCCTGGGCCTGCACTAGCCATGTATGGGTATGAGGAGTGAGGTATCAAGACTTATTTTGGGACCTAATAATGCGCCTCATTTCGAAGTTTCTAGTAATGCCCTTTGGGTTGACGAATGACCCAACATCATTTATGGGGATTGATGAATAGGGGTATGCTCAAACACCCTACTTTAGATTAGTCTCGCCGTGGGTGTTCTATCAATTTACATCCTTGGTGTATTCTCGAGCGAGCGTAGAGGAGAGAGCACATCAAACCAACCTCGTAATTGTTTTATGTATGCACTCCGGTGGGTGCTTTTGCAGGGAATTTGTATGAATTGTGGCTGCCTGGCAAATATGAGTCTCTATCTAATTGACTGCTAAATCTCATTCTAGGTTATGTCGCCTGCCTGCGATCGGGATTTATGGATCCCGAGAAGATCAAAGCTGCAGTAAACTCCTGCAAGCCCCAAAACCAAGTAGTAAAAGTGAAGATTTTAGAAGTTTCTCTGGATCGGGCCACTTACTATGGTAGGTAAGGATTTGTGGAAGGGGTATTATCTTCAGCTCTATGACCTGCCAGCCTATGACCAAGCTTACCGCTGAAGAAAATGAAAAGTTTTAGTAGAATTCCAGAGTAAGGAGTGAGAGCAGCAGCTTTCAGAGTCGAAGAACCTGGGTACTAAGTATTCCAAGCCCTCCCATCCTCACCCAAGTACCTACCGAAGCGAATAGGTTTCAAAATCTATAGTGGATGCTTCCATAGGGGGCTTGGGTTGTGTCTCCTGATGCAATAAGGTAGAGTTATTGCCTATGCGAATCTAGGCGTTTTAGACTCACTCATCGGGTTACAAACTAATGGCATGTCTATGATTTTACAAGTAGCTGCCATGGTCCTCTTTTGAAGATACGGCGACACAGTCCGTATAAGTAGAAGCCCTCGTAGAATCTTCACCACCAAACGAGCCCCCTGCAGCCCGGGTACTTGGATGAGCCAATGGAGCCTAACATACCTACAAAAGATGGCTGCATAAGATGGAGTTGTGCCTAAGGACTACGATTGTACTATTGAGTACCACCCTGAATTTCTACAAGGCGAACGAGTAGAGGACTTGAAAGCAGAAGAGTATGGAACCGCTTGGGGACTACCAACTTTGCCCAACTTCACGAAGAGATCTAATCGGGTCCAGCCAAATTTTAGGTGGATTGTCGGGGAGCCGTGTTATTGGCAAATTTCACTACACGCTAACGCTGATATCACGATGTATCAAGGTGCAAAGCTCAACGACTGTAAGACTCCTAAGATAAATTTAAATGCGGTTAGTCGGGAAAAGCTGGCTAAGGAAGACTTGTCACTACTTGGTCACTACTCTTCCCGATGGAGCAAATCTCCGGCGATGAAGTGTAGGTGCCAGATTATATGACACGCAATGATGACACGAATTAGCCAAAGCCTCAAACAACAAATATTGGAGGAAGCTCATTGCTCGGCTCATGCGATGCACCCAAGGAGTACACAAAAGATGTACCCCCTACATCAAAGAAGAAAAACTCACCGCTGGAGGAGAATCGAAAAAAGGATATCGCAGAGTATGTGTTTAGGGATGATTGATCTGTCCGCTGCCAGTATAAAGCAGAAGTGTACAAGAAGTCCGCTGGCTGGTTATTGGTACCTTATGCATCCTTGTCGAATGGAAGCGGGAAAAAGATAGCCATAGATTTTATGGCGATTGGTCTACCCTCTGAACTAGTTATGGCAAGGACGCCATATGGGTGATCATTGATAGATCACTAAAACCAAGTTCGCATTAATTTCCCTCTCTGACTTCAAAGACAACTTTACCTCGGGAACGGTTGGTACGGGATGTATGGATTAGATTGTAAGTACTACGCATGGCGTAATTCCGCATGTCGACATCTTTGCTGTCGATAGAGACCCGAGATTCAATCTCCCCTCTCACCTCTCGAAGAGTCCCACGATACCATCCGGGAGACATTTGATGGACAACATGGATAGTGAGACCCTCATCCGTGATACTTGGAAGATCTCCTCCGAGCACGTGTGATGGAACTCCCTCGAGAGCTTGGGACATGGTACCTGAATCATTTTGGGACTATTGAGCTTGCATACACACACAAGCTACTCACTGCACTCCCTGCATTGGCATGCCACCCTTTACGAAGCGACTATACTCTAGGAGACGCATGCAGGCACCTACACTATGCGTTGGGATGTAAGAAGGAGAGTAGGGTAAATATTAGGCCCAAGATTGGCTTAATAGACCCCCAAAGAAAGTCAAGTCAAGTTTTACGGTTAAAGAGCGCCGCTTAAGGAAAGCCTTCCAATGATGAGCGCTGGGACATGAGAATCTCGGGATGCTGTTGAGTTTACGCATGACAACAGCTTACTGTGGACTAGCATGTATGCAGAGCATGAAGCACTATACGGTAGAGGAGATGCAAGGACTCCACCGTGCTTGGGATTAAGCCAAGCTGTGCAAGAGCCAAACATAGGCCCAAAATTGGTTTAACGGACCACTAAGAAAGTCGCTTTGGTTAGGAGAGAGGTTAAGGAAAGCTCAAGATGCATTAATAAATGGGATATGCTAATAACTGCCGCCGGGATTTAGAATTTGAAGTTGGAGATGAGGTCTTCCTTAAAGTATCTCTGTGGAAGGGGGTACTGAGGTTCCATAAACAGGGAAAGCTGAGCCCTCGGTACATCGGACCTCCATGGAGATAGTAGATAGGGTAGGTCCTCCCAGAGTCACCCCCTGGCTTAGTTCCTAAGCTGCTACAGAGGAGCTGTCGAGATTGCACGATGTATTTCATGTATCGATACTACGAAAGTGCATCAAGGATCCAAATCAAGTTCTGGTAGGACCGGCTGTAGAACTAGCACCAAATCTAACATATGTAGAAGGACCGGTACGCATCCTCGCATCCCCACAAGAGCAGAGAACAAATTACAGAGAAACAAGGCAGTACCTCTAGTGAAGGTATGGCTATGGGAGTACATTACCAAGTAGAGGAGGTACACTGGGAGAGAGAGGATCAAAATCGAGTAGGTACAATATCCCTGCTTGTTTTGAAAGAGTTTAATCCATGTAAGGAAAATTCCTCGTAGGGCTCGAATTTCTCATAAGGGTGGGAGAATTGTATACACCCTCAATTTTTAAATAAATAATCAAGAAATTTATGAAAAATATTTGAATGATACATTAATTAAAGAAGTAATGAAAACATGAATTTCAATTATTTTAAAATGCAATTAAGGGAAAATCGAGAATTAACGTAATCTTAAATCAAGCCTTGCATCAAATTCTAATGATATGAAGGCCACATATATATTGGGCCATGCCAATTAGGAAATTGAATAGTTGAGAGGTGGATTGAAGAGAATAATCCCTTAAATACATTGGAAGGATTTGATTTAAGCGTACAATTACAATTTTTAGCCTTTACATTAGTCAGAGTAACGTACCATGACATATTAAAGTTCCGGGAGCAAAAGCGTGATCTGGGCCAGTCAGAGTCAAAAAGCCAAAAAGCATTGGATCCTCGTAGTGTAAAATCCGTAATTCCTTTGGAAATAAATATATCTTTGTTATTTCCTGAAAGAAAAAATAATATTTAAATTATTTTATTTCCCCACGATTAGTGTTACGCTTGTTTGGATGTCCATGATATATTTAAATTAAAATGGAAATTAAAATTATTATGGGGTAACCTGGTGGGGACCTAATAGTAATTTTGAAAGAACTCGACTGGTGGACTATAAAGAAGTTTTCCCCTCACGTATAATTTCAACGACTTAGCCGGAAATGTTGTTGGTTTCTCTATAAAATGTTGGTCTGGATGGGGAGATCATCCGACTGCGGTGACCTCCGCGAGGAAAGCTTGGATCGGGAGGGAAAGACATGGAGAGCAAATGAAGTGAAGCCACGCGGGTTTGGGAGATTTAATCTATCGTGACCCGCTAGTGTTGGATCTCGATGCATCGTAACAATGATGGTGATGGGTGACCGCACCCACGTAGAGGGTAATTGAGAACCGCTTATCCAATCGAAAGCGGTACTACGCATCGTGGCGCACGTGTAAAAGATCCTGGCCCGCGAAATAGAATTAAACTCCGGCCGCTGATCATGTAAAGTGTTTGATAATGCATGCCTGGTGGGTATCGTGAATCCCAATCCCCACCATTCATCATCACCGGAAAACCGATCCCGGTGTGAAATGATTTCCGCATCAAAATGCTTCTCCGCTAACTCCGGAATTCGGCCGGCCCCTCGTACCGAACGGCCGCACCGGCCATCACCGCTGATCGGCCGCCCTCACCGCGACCACACCGCTGGATCGCCCGATCGCTACTGTAGCTTAACAATGACGCCTTCGCTGAGCCCCCCTCTATCGGCAAGTACTCTATAAAGCCGCGAAAGCAGGTCAGCGAAAGCACAGGGCAGTAAGTCAGCAGAAATAAGGAGAAGTTCACCACCTCAAGCAGGTTGAATCGGAGAAAGGGAGAGAATTACCGGAGAGACCACTGGCCACACATCGGTTACAATTCATTCCGGAGGCCTGGATCGGGAGGGGTAAGGAACCATTCTCTCGCTTTTCCGCTTTTTAAATTCCAAAATTAGCGATCGAACGGTGAGGTATTTTTCTTTGAACCTCACGCAGAGGTGTAGAAGATGGTAACCCGCAAGAGGGGAAGCCCCCCTTGTGCTTGTCCAGATCAACAATAAAAAAACGCAGAGATCCGGTTCTAATGTACGCAAAGCTCGGCTCACGCCGGAGCCCCGCAGCGAACTCCCTGCCATTTAATCCACCGACATGTAGAATCACTTCCCAAAGCGCACCACTGACAAGTGCTCCGCTGATCAATTCTCCGCATCAGCTCCAAGGAAGTCACGAGAGGCTTGAAGAAGAGAGTTAATATAAAAAAATAATAATAATAATGTTAGTATGGGATACTTGATTAATGTGACCGCATAAAGAGATATATATATATATATATATATATATATATATATATATATATACATTTCTGCTAGAAAAAATAAAAAAAAAAAAAGCATAATATATTAACTTAGTAAGTATGACATATTAGCTAAACTTAAATGAATTTAGCTAGCTAATATATTTTTGTTGGGCTAAGCAGATACACTTAATGTGATTATTTTAAGCATAAATAATTTTATATAATTGTTAAGGTATAGTTTGTGCTAATTATTTTTCATGGGCAATAGTTGGTAGTGTGACCAAATATTGGTTAATCCATTTATTTTTTTTCCTTCTTGGCCTAAAAATACCAGTTTTCAAATTGTTGTGACAACAAAGGTAAATGGAATTTGGAACTATAGGTGTGCATAGGGTGTGTTACAATAAGGGTTCATAATTTCAATCCACTAAAGATTATAAATCTTTGAAATGAACTTAAGATCATACATGATTGGTTATTAGGTTTGGAAAGTTGAAAGGTTCTTAACCTTAGTGTACCTTAAATTCGAATGTTCTCCATTAATAGTGTTAACACTATTAATCAAATAGCCTCGTTAGCTCTTCTAAGCAACTATAATGGTAACTCCGTGAATCATTACAATACACACCTAAGTAAATATTATTATTGAAATGAGGCAAATAGAAATTCAATTAATTAAATTCATAAATGTGGATAATTTGTTATGTGAGGGAAATTATTTAGTAATAAGGAATCTAAATAAATTCAAAGAGGACTAATAGCCAAACCCTAAGCAAGATGGAACCTAAAACTTTAGGGCTTTAAAAGTTGCCAAATGACCAAAAATGCCCTTCTAGTGGTAAAGAGGAGAATATGATCAAATCTAAAGAGGCCCAAAGCTCCCTGAACCTAAAAATGACTTAATAAAGTCACCGATCGACTTATTAATAGGACTAAAGTTGGACTAGCGTTTGACCCATATGCTGTAGGACCTCAAAAGTCAACTGCAGTGACATAGAAACGGAATAAGGGCTTCAGAATCTCGAAAAGATTTGGGTCCTTAGGACCCTTAGCAGAGCTGGCCTAAGCTCCAACGCAGTATGTAGGACATGCATGAAAGTAGAAGCTTTAGGAAAAACTTGACTCTAATAAGAGTCTATGTACGCCGAGAATTCTCGGGGAAACGTAAGGCATTTCAAAGCGGAGTACCAGGAAGACATTTGTAGTCTCTTCTAGAGGTGTTGCAGCACACTTGCCTAGTTTCCAATCCCGGCTTCGTGGGTTTCTGGACATATGCATGCTGGGCCTTCATACATGCCTTATTGATGCTTACATACATGTCGTCTCGTAGATCTCTGCTTTTGGTTTGTGGTCCGCTGATCACGGTGTGTGTATTTCTGATTTTCGGGCCAAAACGCTCGCTTGTCCCTGCTTGTCGGTTTTATCGCCTGTTTTAATCGTCACTCGTGAGGAGTCCTAGGAAGTCTACCAATGAGGGAACGATCGGGATGTGACCGGGACCCCTCCGCGCCTCTTCGTCACTTGCCGTGAGAGGCGACAATCTTCCGAGGTCTTACTCCGGCTGCTAATGGGCGTAGATGACCCACCGCAGTTAGCACACGTGCAGGGAGGAGAGTGAGTTCTACCGACCTCGCGACCGGAGGGTCAAATGACCATCGACTTTAATCGGAGGGGTCAAAACCCAATTCATCGAGGTCATAATATACTTTACAAATGTAATAGTCGGACATACCGGGTTTGGAGTTTAACCTTGAGTTCTCAAAAAACTCATATACGTGAGCCCGAGGGCTTTTGGTAGTATCGGGTCGCACTTATTCTAGATTTAGTTTCCGCGGCATGACTCCTGTGACTACCTTTGTTGGTACTGCGGATCTTATTGGATCGACATATATTTTCTTTTATATGCTATCAGGACTCCAAGCAGGGTACTTCATCATTCAAGCTTTCCATCTGGAAAAGCTCACGTGGTTTTCGAAAGCTCACATGCGGTTTTCCCTTTTATGCATTCCGGTGGTTTTGGTATGCATTCCGAGTATGAGAGTGAGAGGACTCCAGGAGGACCAAGAGGTTATAGGAGTCTCCTTTATCTTTATTTTTGCATGAGCATTGTTATTGTTACGGTAGAGGACCCAAGAGATATAGGGACTCTCGCCAGATTGTTTTAGGCTTATGAACCACTTTAATGGCTGACTCCTATGCGTTCCTTGGAACACGCACGAAGT
The DNA here is from genome assembly GCA_026586065.1 of Dioscorea zingiberensis. Taxonomy (NCBI): domain Eukaryota; kingdom Viridiplantae; phylum Streptophyta; class Magnoliopsida; order Dioscoreales; family Dioscoreaceae; genus Dioscorea; species Dioscorea zingiberensis. The sequence continues at coordinate 26,283,806 of CM048820.1, read as the reverse complement.
TTATTTATTTATTTTACGTATGTATTGTTGTTATGCAACACTTAATGCTACATTGTATTAGGCCTTGTATTTGAGTTGGAGTTCATCTCTTCTTTAATGCACTACCATCATTGTGGCGTGCTGAGGTCGGGATTCGAGGTCTTGAGATTCGCGTCGTATGCTAAGCGTAGGGTTAAAAGTTATCTCTCCCACTTATACGTATAGGTGCTTTTAATTCAAATATTATTTGAATTGCCGTAAAATAATCAATTGATTTTAGATATTAATAATGGTTACCAAAATAAAAATAAAATGATTAATTTTAATTGACCCTCGTGATCTCAAGAAAGCGGATATGGTCAGATTTATAAGGGTTACACTCACTCCATGACTCTATAATTGAGAAAGAGTTTAATAAGATAATTATATTTAATTGTTATATCGAGAGAGGGACCTATGTTGGCGGGGTAAAGAAACATTTGTTTCATATTTCCATCGGATTTCCAAATCCAGCCACGTATTTCATCAATCACAGTTGCTTTTTGGAAATCGAAAGTGTTTGGTTGAAATTTGGATTTGTAGGGATTCAGAAATCCAATCGCATTCCTCAACTCTTCCCTAACTATGGGATTTGGAACTACGGCCGATTTGGCGGTAGAAAAGTACCCAATCAGAATCTGATTCTAATCCCTCACGTGATTTCACGTGGAGGGACTCAAATGAAATGAAATTTTTTTTTCTATTAGTATTATCGCAGTGTAAAGTAAATGACCTCCTATTTGATTAGTTATTTGAAGAGTTTTAAAAATTTTCAAACCGTATTTACTGGATGGTCAAAGATGCATTGAGAAAATATATAAAATAGCCTTGAAGTACGTGGAACATTTTATATAATTTGATAATCGCTTGGGGTCCTCCCCACTTAATAGTTGGAATCAGTTTTGGACCGCTTTAAATTTCTATAAAAATAAGAACCGGCAAGTGGGAGAGAAATCTAAATAGCAGTTACTCAAATTGTATGAAAACGGACAAGTAGCTAAACTTATTTTCTTCGATTAGATCTTCCTCATCCCGTCACCGGTTGGAAATCCTTCGCAATTGTCGGTAAAGCCAAACTTTACACGGAAGGCGGTGCAGAAAAAATTCTAACGCATGTGGCATTATCATTTCTGCTATATATATATATATATTATATATATATATATATATATATATATAAAATTTTAAAAAATAATACTTTTAAATTTCCATTTACACATAATATAAATTCTTTATTCATATAACTATCTATCAAAAATTAATATTATGTCATACAATATCCATCCCATAATAATGCAAGTATTATAGGACTTGTAAATTTTATTATCAATATAATTATTTTTTTTAAAAAATATATATTATATATATACTAATAATAATATATTTTAAGAAATAATGCCAAATTATTAAAAACTATTATTTATATATATATATTAATTTAAAAAAATTATGCAGTGCTTTTTATTATTAATAAAATCTACTTACTAATTAAAGTCTATAAATGGGGTAAACCTCACCATTTAATAATTATATACTGAAATTCTACATGTCCGTAATCAAACACATCAAATACAGTTCACAGCCAGAACTTCTAACTTTCAAACTTTTCCAATCGCGTAGTGATTTCAAATACACGTCCAACCAAACACTTTGGATTTGACTTCCTCTACGTATTTTCAAATCAGCATGGATTTACAACTACAAATGTAATTCAAAATCCCATGTATTTGAAACTACCCCATTCAAACCAAATGCACTCCAAAAGTAGAATTAAATGCGATCAAAAGGGAGACCATTTCTCATTCCTTTTCTTCTTTTAATTTGCAATTAATGGCCGAAAGCGGTATGACCACACCGTGTTCTCCTCTCTTCCACGTGAAAACAAATGGGCGGTAGGTGAGAACTTTACTACTCGCATCTAAACTTCAGCCCGTGACAACTGCACCCCAAGGTGACCGCTGTCCGTCTTCTCAGACAGCTGAGCCGCTCGCCCAAACTCGATCGCTCTTCCTCTCTCGATCTTTCGAGATTACGGCCTCCCTCCCTTCCGGGATGGAGCTTTGGCGGTAGGAGGGACAGCGTCAGGGGACACACAACCACGCGTGCAAGATTCTGGAATCGGCCGCTTCTCCGATTCGCTGCTACGCAGCACCTCGCTTGGGAGAAGTAGTAGCTCAGCGATACGCCGCCTCCGCCCTTGATCCACCCCTTCTCCATACGCACGTCGGCGCAGTAAGTTCCTGGCGCAGTGCCTTTGTGAGCACCCTAGGCCGAATTTCTTCAGTTTTTCTTCCTCGCTTGTCTGCAGTGTCTAAATAGGGAGGGTCAATAGTAGCCTTCTCTAATCCAATCTTCTTCTCCAGCCGGACCCGAATTTAATCGGCGAAGCTACAAAACAAGGATTCGATGTAAACACCCTGTGATAACCAAGCTGTTAAAGATTTAATATTAAAGGATTTGTAGGATTAGGGTCTACATTTTGTGTGTGGAGAAGATTGGGTAAGTTAATAGAGACTGTGCATATTAGCCATTGATGAACCAAATCTGATATGGCCTGAAGGAATGGTGGTGTTAAGCATATGTGAAATGGTTGTATAAATCTAAGCATTTGGAGAATGTTTGTTTAATTTTCGGGGCCCTCCCAAATAGAGAGAGAGCGCCACGAATTTCTTTTAAGTAGAAATCTAAAATAAGTAAATTATAGATTTGATTAAATCTCCCATGATCACACCTTAATCACCCTAAGGAATCTTCATGTTAGAAACTCATAAATTGATATTAAAATGAAGAAGAAAAGATAAGTCCCCTAATTTAGCAATTTCGTATTTTAATTCTTTAGAAATACGAAGTTCATGTTAAGAGAAATAGTGCTTTCTTTAACTTGATAGAATTATCGTATTCTGACGAGTCTAAGTAGAGTATGAAATAAGGATACGGTTTTAGATTTCAAATTTTTGTATTCCTCGATTATTAGGACAAGGCAAAGGCAAGGACAAAGTCAATAAGGACCGAGCCAAATTTAGAAACTACTAGACTCAGGTGAGGGAACTTGACTGCACATTACTCGTATTTTACCGAGTTTTTGTAAAGATATATTTTCAATTGAACAACATGCTTCTTTAGTATTTAAATTCTGAAAATGCCATGTATTTTGTAAAATCATGTATATGTATAGTTAAAACTTCTAGAAAATAAGTATACTTTTGAAAATACATGCTAAAGAAAGAAAATAGTTTTATGAAATGTGATTTTGTGTATTTGAAAAGAGTTATCAATGTTCAATCCATAATCAGTGAAAAATCCATGACTTTTTAAGAAATAAATGGATGAAATTCTTTCTAAATTATTTGTTAATTGAATAATTTCCCGGAATAGTAAAATGAGGATTTAATAGGGGAAAATCAAGTTTAAAACCCTAGTTAGGGTTTAAAGTGACCTAAGTAGGACTCCTTGCAATTTTGAAAAGTTAGAGGGACTAAAAGATAATGCGTTCTCTCTCATAGTCTTGGACCCGGATATAATTTAAAAATGTCGTGGATCTCTGGAAAATTTTCCATGAGAAAACCTATAGAGAGAGGATGAAGCGGCCGAGATTAAAAGATCTCGCATCAGTAAATCTCGAGGCATTATAAAGGCCCACGGGGAGCCACGTGTCGATCCTGCGGATTTCATCCATCCGATCGGGACTCATAATGGTGATGTAGAGAAGGGTTGATGAAAGTGACCTCACGGTGAGGGCATACCGTAACCACTTATCTTGAGATGAGTTATGATCACGGTGATAAGGGTTACAAATCTCGTAGCCACGTGGCATGCTAAGATCAAATCATCTAGTGGGGTTTGGATGCGCAGGTATGGTAATAAGATCGCAACCGCTGAAATGTTTTAAATCTTGACCATTGATCAAAAGGAGATGCTAGATCCTAGGCAATGGTGGGTATCCACCGCTGATTACAACAAGTAATCATGGCCGGATCGATTAGCGACGATCCCAGGCGCTGCCTCTTCTCCTCGACCGGAAACGCCATTGCCGTCACCGCCGCCATCCCGCCTACGCGAGGCCGGGCCGCTTAATCACGAGGTTTTGCCACTGACCCTTTGTCCAGTTCCGAAGCCTATAAAAGGGAGCTTGGGGTCCGTGGGAGGGAGCGCCTCCATTGAGACCCACTCGGTGAGGTGACAATGAAGGAAGAAGCTTCACCGCGAAGCCGTACGCCGCAGAGCTCGATTGGCTAGGGGTTGTCGTTGACGTAGAGGAAAAAGACCGTGGGAAGGACACGGGGAAATAGGAGAGAGCTCTGAGGCGCACCCGAGGCTTCGGCGTAGGAAACAGAAGGCTGCTGCGAGCCTGCAGTGGCCGAATTGCCGTCACTTGTCGGTAAGTGTCACACCATCTTACGTAATATAGTAGAGTGTTTGCATGCAACGGTGAGGCTTGCTCGGAGAGTTCCGTTCACGCTAGAAAGCTTAAATAGTTCCTGAGATGAGGAGGCTCAAGGCCTGGAGGCGTAGTGGTGGAAAAAACCCTTGGTGAGACCGAGCTTGGCCCAAGTGCTCGACACTCATGCGAGGAGCCACAGTGAGGTGGTGCTCAGTCCCCGGTCGAGAGAGATAAGAAACGAAGAAGAAGAAAAAAATATATATATATATATTAAAGATGTTAATTTAATTAATTAATTCAGTAGAGATTAATTAATTGAAATAGTTTTTTAAAAACTATAGGAATGTGACATACCATAGGTTTAATTAACCTATAAGGGATGACCTAATCATTTAATTAATTAGATTAATTAAAAGATTATTATGGGACTTAGTAATGTGACAATTATTTGGTTAATAATTTGTATGGTAAAAATAATAAATAAAATATATGTTCAAGGAATAATATTTTGTTACCAATGGTGCTTATTTAGTTGATTAACTATGATAGTGACAAGTTAATTAGCTAAAAATAAACTTTTAATAGAATGGTTCATTATCTTAGGTTATGTGACATAATTAGTAGATTTAATTAATCTATGTGGAATGACATAATCATTTGATTAGTTAGATTAATTAAAATGATTATTATGAAATGTTATATGTGTAACAAATATTAGATTAACTATTGGATATAGTTAAAATGATTGAAGGACATTGATAGTGTGACAAATATTAATCCTTATGTTGGGATTGATTGATCTAGTATAGTTGTAACAACTATATGGACATTTAGGAATTGTGACAAATATTAAAACTAATGTTTTAATTAAATAATGACTATAGTGGTGTTACATAAGTTAATTCGATTAATCAACAAAAATGATTTAAGAATCTTGATAAGATTTTAAATCTAGATTGTGCAACAAATCTAGTTGATTAATGTTGGAGTAATTGAGAGATTATTAAGGTTATTTCATAATCGTTAATAAAACCTTATGGTGTGACGATGATTAATCAAAATAAGTTGATTAAATCAAAACAACGTAAGGTTGAAAAGACTGGAGATTGGGCTCAACCAGATAAGATATAAAATAATAACATGAGTGGGTTAGTTTTTGTTAGATGGTCTAAAGGTGAACCCAAATCAAAATGACTAAAATGCCCTTCTTTGCAAAAAGGGCTAAGGTCATGCTTAAACGGTGAAATGGGCTTGAAGTGGGCCCAATTCACTTAAAGTAATTAGAGATGACTAAAGTAAGGTTTAGACTCAACAAATGAATGCAAAGTTGACTAGGGTTTGACCAAGTTGGGTCCGGGGCCAACTAAAGAACATGGAGACATGGGATAAGGATAAATAACCCGAGAGATGGTCCTTAGGGACCCGTTAATGGGCCTAGGCCCAACTGCGAGAGACAATAGACATGCATGTATAACTAGAGACTCCTCGGACGAAATCTTGACTCTAATAGAGCCCATGTATGCCAACATACTCTCAAGAGACGGAGGCATTCAAAGGACTCTAGGAAGACTTTTAGTCTCACCAAGAGGTAAGTTCACTTGTTTAGTTTTCACTTGCGTGAACGGATTTCTTGGATTTGCTATGTATTCTTATTACATACATCAACATGCCATACATGCCGCTCATATATGATATTTTGAATCCTTGAGCTGAGCATGTGTGTTTGTTTCCGGGATGTTGGTGTCCCCTGCTTTGCTATGTTCTATCTTTGCCGGACTCAAAATGGAGCTAGGGAAGCTCCAATTTAGGAATGTTCAGTGGATAGGACCCCTGACCTTCCCCGACAGCCTCACCGTAGAAGCTAAATCTCGGAGGTCTTACCTCGCTAAATGGCATGGTACATCAATCGCGGTTAACACGTAAGGAGAGGTAGTTCCTTCTACCGACTTGTGACGCGGAGGGTCAAACGCACCATCTAGGTCGTGATTTATATCCAAAAGTCGACTTACCGGGCCGAGTAAACTTTGAGTTCTCTTAGAAATCACTACGCAGCCCGAGGGCTTCAGTATCGTGGGTCGTACTTTGACTTGCTTGTGGTAGACTCCTAGGACTTTATTGATGATATTATGATCTCGTTGGATCAGTCATATTTCCTATTTCATGACACTTTGTGACCTGCAGGGTACTTGCATCGGGCTTTCCTTTCGTCGAAGCTCATGTATTTTCTCTTTCCTTTACATGCATTCTCGAGGTGTAGGAGGGAGAGGAGCCCGAGGGGAGGACACAGGGGGGATCAGAGGTTTTAGGAGCCTCCTTTATCTTTTATTTTATGAGCTTTGTTATTTGTAGGACCCATATAGGGACACTACTCATTTTAGGGCCTATGGACCTCGGTTGGACTCTCATGTTCCTTGGAACCACGAAGTTTTATTTAATTTATGGAATGTTATCCGCTTATCACAATATTAGGCCTTGTATTCGAGGTTGAGTTTATCTCTTCTTTAATAATGGCTTGGGTCTGTTGACGTGCTCGAGGTCCCGGGATCCGGGTCGGGGCGTTACAGACACCATACTTATATGCTTGCTTGTACTAGAGGTGGCCCTGTATTAGGGCTAGTTAGTACGGTACTAGGTTAGTAAAGGGGTGACTTTAAACTCTGTATTTTCTTATCCAAAATATCTATTTTCAAGAAATGAAAACCCTCTTTCCGTATCCTTGGTTGCCTAGTATACGTATATACATGATAGCTAATGGTACGTGATGAGTTCGTAATTCAAAAAGGCCTGTGAAGTGGATGAGTTACTCACGCCTACACTCTGGTTCCGTAGTATAGAAGTAGTGGTGTAGGTTATATTGATATCATTGAGATTAATAATGATCCTATACTGGTCCACCTTCAGTATGTGATGAGTTATGATCTAGGAGGCTATGGAGTGATGAGTTTTACCAAGACAGTTTTAGAATCATTATTCGGTACAGATGAACAAAAGAATGCTTTGCAAAAACTGCTTTTCTATCAGTCAGATATTTATGTTCATATACCTTGTTTTTGTACAGTTACTGTTCTTAAAATGTTATCTATGTTATTAAGAGACAGGTATAGTATTATCTGGCAGTTTTGTTCTTACCTCACTGAGCTCGAGTAGCTCACCCTTTCTAATGTGGATATTTTGCAGAAGATAGACAGGTACTCGATCATACCTAGAGTCGAGGAGAGAGTCCTCGGCCCATCAAGTTAGTTGGCTTTGACCAGTTTTGCTGTCATTTATGTATTCGGATTGTTGTACTTAATATTAGGAGAGTGTGGAACTCCTCTTGTGTTTAAGATCATTATGTTTCTATTATTTTAGTACTTTTATCTGGTGTGTAATAAATAATACCTTGACTTGTTAGTTATGACATTAGCATATTTTCTTATCTAGCTTCCTCAAGTCGTTAAGTTGTAATTTATTAAGTTATACAGCCTTAGGCACAGGGTTCATTCTCTGGGCCTGGCTGGTGTGACACGTGTCCCCTTAAAAGGAGATGGGTATTACAATATTGTAGTCATATCGTCAAGTAGCCTCCACAATGCGGCTAGGGTTTGGTTCCCCGAGGGATCGTGGTAGACCAAACTAAATTCAAGGTTCTTCACGGTCCAAGAATAGATAAGTTAGGGAAACTAGTGCATGAGAGGTCATGATTGATTCTTAGAGGGATAGTGATTCGACGTGCCATGCTCTCTCGATTGATAAACCCCAACTTGCCAACTAGCACTTTAGTTTAGTTTGATTAGGTTTTAGTTAAGAACAATTCACCAACCATCTATTCCGGTAAGCTAGATAATAGAGTCCTAGTGAGTACTAGTGCCGTCCCATGTGGATCCATTACGCTACCCTCGCTGTGTGGTATTTACTACTTGAGTGATCCCTGTACTTTAAGGCTAGCAACACCGTGTTTTTTGCTTGCAGAACTGTGAGTCAGGATCGGTGTTCTAGAAAAATTAGGGTTTTTTTACTCTAGTTGTCTTTATTTAGTTTAGCTTATCTTTCAATAATAATAATAATAATAATAATAATAATAATAATAATAATAAATAAATAAATAAATAAATAAATAAATAAATAAATAAATAAATCAAAAAAATTCAAGAAAATCAAGAAAATAAAAAATTTCAATTTTTTTCAAAAATCAAAATATTTAAAAAATATTAAAAAATTATCCTGATTTTAGATTTGCATTATCTTTTGTGTATAATTTAATATTTCTTTTGAACTGATAATGTCTTTTCTTTTCAGAAATGTGCATTACAAAATCCTGATTCGATGGTTCACAAGATGGGAAACCATCTTTTGGAAGATCTCCTTACGTACTTTCAAACCCATCATTAATATCATGGTATTAAGAGAGTTAGAGGCTATGGAGTGGGGGCTACCCCTACCTCCAAAAAGAATTAGAATTGGAGGAAGCGCGCACAAGTTTGAGATACACTCACTCTTATTTGCACTTTCGAAAGTGTGGGATCAATACACCTCGTGCCTCCCCATTAGTAGTTTGCAGTCATCTCCATGGAATGACAAGTCATGTCTGAAATCTATGGGCACGCGGATGATATAGTTGGATGGAAGGTCGAAAATCAAGAATCCCGACAAGATATGGAGGCGTACTTGGAACAAGGTATGGAAGCAAAAAGTAAGGGAGTATTTTTGAGGAGGAAGGTGAGGAAGCCATTGGAGAAAACAACCCATATGAAGATCTCGACAAGGAGACTTGGAAAAAATTGAGACCATCCACTGAGGAACCCCTGTAATTGAATTCGCGTAAGCTACATGAACTGAAGAAAAAGGGGAGGAAGAATCTCCACTAGAAGAGCTAATAATGCACCATATGGAATATAATGAAGCCATACACTGATTTTGATGACATAACATGAGGAGAAAGAGATTATTGAAAGAAAATATGAGGATATCTATCATTTATCCACCTTTTTCTCAAGGAGTGCTAGGGACAGAGCTTGATGAATAGATTTTAATAGCCCCAATTTCTATATACCAAATGATGTTGAACCTTGTTGTCAAGCATTGGACGAGGAAGAGGGATATATTAACCCCAAAGATCAATGCCACATTGTCTTATAGACCCTTGGACCAACACTCTATCATTGAGGAAGTTGATATAGATGGCATGATAATTCAGCTTCAACAAAAAGCCAAACGTAAGATATCAAGCATAATCACGCTTGAAATAGTTGCTAGGGGTATCGAAATACAATTTGTCCAAATCCTCTGTATTTATCAGACGGTCATCTCTACTAAGTGTTGAGCTACCTGTCGATCCTATTAAGACTTCAACAAAACATCGAATTCAATACAAAGGGGAAGGTCTTGAGAAGGATGCAGCGGCTCTTATCATCAAAGAGCCAGAATAACATATAGGTACGTCAAGCTAGTGACATAAAACAAGCGCTTCTTGGGAGGCAACCCAAGCTTAGTAATATTAGGTATCTTTTATTGAGTTTTCATGATTACATTTATTTTAGGTTTACCTTTAGGCATATGTAAATAGTGGTGGATCTTATCTTTTTGATTATTTTCAATAGTTATATGATTCCTAATTATTTGAATTTAATTAATTTTTTTCTAAGGAGTCTATAAATACTTTGGTGCGTGAGAAAAACAAACTCCAAAACCATATATGAAGGAGTTACAGAGGACCACACGGGCGCAGGATAGAGTGTGCCATGCTCGAAGAAAACACGTGATAAATCGACGCTAAAGACAGGAGGACCACACGCTCACCCACGTGCATGTGGCCAAACCGTGCATAAAGTGTGATCAATCGACGCGGGTCGTGGGTAACGACTGCGGCTATGTGGGTAACGCATACTCACCGTAGGTTTCGCCGCAGAGATTCAAAAAGCTAGGGGTTTTAATTACGAATTGAAGTGTGTCGCCACCGCAATCGACACCCCTCTTCTTCCTCCTCCCTCATGAGAGTCACCAAGTATTACCTCCACCACTTTGATGACGACACCCACGCTACCGCCAGTCATTGGCCGCACTACAATCATTAGCCCGATTCGCACCTTCGTCTGCTGGACCTGACGTTAGCCACCCTTACCCGCCCGTGTCCATCACCAACATTGGCGAGGTATGTGGTTGAAGAAGCAAGTTCCCGGTCAACCTCCAAAGAGGAAGAGAGGAGAAGGAAGTCCCAAGACCCACCTGAGCAGAGCTTTGGGTTAGAGATTCATAGTAGGAGGTATGCCGTCCTATGCCACAAGAACTTTGGGGAAACCCGAGCTATTGAGTTTAGGGTCATGGAGGACGTGGGCCTCGCCGAAGAGGTCAACCGCCTATTTGAGGTTGGAGGTTGGAGTAGGCTTCTCACGATAGAGTAGACGATGAATCGGGAGCTGATATTATAGGTCCTGTCCACCTTCACGATCACCCAAAGAGATGCCCTACTTTTGTGGCATAGGCCAAATCAGATTTCATTCCAGTTGAGAGAGGTGATGCAAATGATGAGCTACACCGTGTTCACCCTCTGATGCAGGAAAGCCCGAGTCAGATGATGCCGAGCTGTCTGATTGCACCATTAGAGCTTTGGCATACCACGACTTGGCGGACCGACGTAAAGGCGGAAGGTGATCCAACCAAGTTCAGAATTGGGGAGCACTTTGGACACGTTTCGGTATTTTGGCGATAACTTTGGCTACCAATATCGGATTCGTGCGCTCAACCCCAATTCGGAAAGCTCGTCTCGACGCGCACGTGGACTCCATCGAGCTTTGCTCCTTCACCCTCAAATTCCACTGTTTTCCCCGTCGTTTCTTCGTTTCTCGGTGTTTTTTTTTCCATTTTTGGCAATACTTCGTATGCCAATTTAAGATATGATATGAATCCGATTTGACCTCGGATTTTTAGGAGTTATCTGTTTTGTTTAGTTATTTTAGAATTAGATAAGTTTTTCTATTGGACCAAAATTTGCCGATTTCGGCAAATTTGGATAAAAAGATAGAATTTCTAGGTTATCTAGGTTAGTTTTTTTAGCTATTTAAACCCGGCTTGTGGGTTGAATTTTATTCATTGATTATTGAGTTATTTTCCTTTTAGAGACTATTCTTCTCTGTTTGTCCTCCCTTTTTCTTGCTCTTCTATCAATCCCCTGTTTACCACCGCTCGCAGGTTAATCAAGACTCTACCCTACCGTAGGTATCGTGAGATCATCTTCTTCCCCGTGGCCTCGTGATCAATGGTCGGAGGTCGCGGGTGACCGTGGTGTTCATCGTGGTGGACATGTTCCTACAGAGGAAGGTCCGTCTCGAGACCCAATCGCTTTAGACGCTGTATGAACGAGGATCCGTAGGAGACAAGTAGCGGAGTTGACCCAACGCATTGGCGGCGCGAGATTTGGGGATCATGAGGTTTCGCATCATGACTGAAGTCTACCTTCACAACCCCTACTCCCGTGGGCTGGCGTACCCGTGAGAGCACCATGCACGAGAGGGAGCGTCGCAGAGATCTCTTCGGCTTTGGTGAAGTTGCCCGAATTTCTTTGAACCCTACATGCCGAAGCCTTCATCAATCGGGCCAACGAGGTCGAGAGGATATTTGAGTACAAGGGATGTCCCCGATCGCCGAAGGTGAAGCTAGTCGCCATTAAGTTGAAGGGCTGGTCACAAGATCCGCTGGGGAAATAAATACCGCGGCGTTCACGGGATCGGCAAGGCAAACCAAAGATCGTAGATTGGGAAAAGATGAAGAATAATATGAAGAGGCACTTCCTCCCCTTCAGCTACACCCAAACCTTGTTTCAACGACTTCATACGTTGAGACAGGGCGCAAGATCAATAGATGAGTACATAGAGGACTTCTACCAATTGATCGCGCGGAACGACTTATCCGAGACGGAGGAGCAACTAGTGGCTCGATATCTGGGAGGTCTGCGCCAACCATTGCAGGATGTCCTCAGTCTACACTCATTATGGATTGTTTCGGAGGCATACCAGTGCACCCTCATTGTTGAAAAACAGTAGAATAGAAGACCACCAATCAGGAGCCGTCGAGTATCCGAATAGCTCGCCTCAGCACCCCTCAAATTCGGCCAAAGAAGCACCGGGCCGTAGTTCTAACTCTGGAGTTCATTGTTATAGGTGTGGTGGCAGGGCATAAATCACCCCGAAAGTGTTGGAAATCAGCTAGTTAGAAGGGCAAGAACCTCGATGATTGAAGAGATTGAGGTCGAGGAGGCCGAGGATCCAGCTTTTATGATGACTATGGCGAGCAATGATGAGGTCGCGACGGTTGATTGGGATGGCCATGAGACCCTCAAGTATTCGCAAGAGTCCACTGGCACCCAAGGGATGAATCAAGGGACGACCAGCCGAGAAACAACATCTTCCATACCACCACCGCATACCGGCCGCATAAGGTTTGTAAGGTGATCATCGACATACAGTGTAGTTGTGAGAACATGGTGTCCCAAGACCCGCCCGAAGTTGCAGGTTGATTGCAGCATGAGCGACATCCAAAGCCCTACAATCTATCATGGTCGAGCACAGCACCGAGGTAAAAGTAGATCTAAGCAATGTCTCATGTCTTTCCATTGGGCAGAGGTACTTTGACAATGCGTGGTGCGACGTCGTGTCAATAGATGCATGTCACCTACCATCAGGTGACTCATGGCGGTATGATCGAGCGCGGTCCACGATGGAAGGAAGAATACTTATTCCCTCGGCATGAAGGGAAAAAGATCGCGGTTGGCACCCCCGTAGAGGAAAAGCATTCTACTCCGATAACCAATACTAACCTACTTTCCATGTCCCGATTATTAAGCGGGATCAAGCAGAAGCGATGTAGTCTATGCCTTGCTACCTTGCATACATAGTGCCACGCATATGGATCCAGATCGGCCAATATAAGTGCGGCGATTGCTCCTGGAGTTCGCGAACTTAATACCAAACGAACTTCCCACGGGACTCCCACCTATGAGGGACATCCAACATCAGATAGATCTTGTCCCAGGATCGAGCTTGCCTAACCGACCAGCATATCGCCTCAGTCCCAAGGAGGCCGAAGAATTAGAGTGGCAAGTGGAGGAGTTATTAAGGAACGGCTACATCCGAGAGAGCATGAGTCCAGACGCTAGCCCTACCCTCAAGTTAGTGCCAAAGAAGGATGGTTCGTGGCGCATGTGTATAGACAGCCGAGCAATCAACAAAATCACCATCAAATACCGCTACCCCATCCCCCGCCTGGATGACATGTTGGATCAGCTATCCTGCTCGAAGGTCTTTTCAAAGATCGATCTGAAGAGCGGATACCACCAGATCAGAATACGGCCTGGAGATGAGTGGAAGACGGCGTTCAAGACACAGCATGGACTGTACGAGTGGATGGTGATGCCTTTTGGGTTGTTCAACGCCCCCAGCACATTCATACGATTCATGCACCAGGTTTTACGACCGTTTATGGGCAAGTTTGTGGTGGTCTATTTCGATGACATCCTCATCTATAGTTCGAGTCGGTCCTCACACTTTAACCATCTTCGCGCTGTCTTTGAGTTGCTGAGAACGGAGCGCCTGTTCGTCAGCCGAAAGAAGTGTTCCTTCTTCACCACTTCTGTGACCTTCCTTGGTTTTGTTGTTTCTACTGACTGTGTTCATGCAGATCAATCAAAGATCGATGCAACCTTGGAGTGGCCCAGGCCGAGGACCTTGCCTGATATTTGAAGCTTCCATGGGCTGGCCTCGTTCTACAGAAGATTCATCCGAAACTTTAGCACGCTGATTGCCCCCATCACAGAGTGTCTCAAGGGGCGTGATTTCAAGTGGACGGATAAGGCCGAAAATAGCTTCCACTTGGTCAAACAAAAGATGACTGAAGCACCAGTTCTCACACTTCCCGACTTTGACAAAGTGTTCGAGGTCAATTGTGATGCATCTGGAGTTGGCGTTGGAGGTATTCTGAGCCAGTTAGGACGACCGGTAGCTTTCTTTAGCGAGAAGCTGTCGGGGTCAAAGAAGAACTACTCCACTTATGACCTGGAGTTTTATGCCATAGTTCAGTCACTGAAGTATTGGCGCCACTACCTCATACAGAAGGAGTTTATTCTGTTCACCGATCATGAAGCCCTGAAGTACATCATTGGCAAACACAAACTGAGCAGGCGACACGCTAAGTGGGTAGCGTACTTGTAGGAGTTCACCTTTACTTTGAAGCATTAAGCAGGAAGCCTCAACCGTGTAGCATATGCTTTGAGCCGCCGCAGTTCTCTTCTCACTACAATGAGCGCCAAAGTTACAGGGTTTGAAGCTTTCACGGATATGTATGCGGGTGATCCTTCCTTCGGGCGGATCCTTCAGGAGGTAACCGATGGACATCGTCACGATTTTATTTTGCATAACCAATTACTGCTTCTTGGCCCTCGCTTTGCATCCCTCGATCGCTCATTACTATGCCAGCATCATGAGCGAACTCCATAATGAGGGGCACTTTGGTCGTGATAAGAGCTACGCCCTCATAGCTGCAGACTTTTATTGGCTGAAGTTGTCTAGTAACGTGGCACACTTTGTGGAGCGCTTTGTGTGTCAGCGGGCCAAAGGAGTTCTCACCAACGCAGGCCTGTATACTCCCTTGCCAGTCCCTGAAGCCCCTTAGCTTGACATCAGAATGGATTTTGTTTTGGGCCTTCCTCGTACCCAGCTGGTCTCAGACTCTATCATGGTGGTGGTTGACAGATTTTCCAAGATGGTCCATTTTGTAGCTTGTCGGAAGACTATGGATGCTACCCGCATCGCACATCTTTACTTTCGAGAGGTTGTTCGCTTGCATGGTGTCCCTCGCTCTATCACGTCCGATTGTGACACCAAGTTCATTAGCCTCTTTTGGGCAAGCTTGTGGGGAAAATTGCTGACGCAATTGAACTTTAGTAGTGCATACCACCCCCAGACAGATGGCCAGACTAAAGTGGTGAACCGGAGTTTGGGCAACTTATTGAGGAGTTTGGCTGGAAGTAAACCGAAGCAGTGGGATTTGGCACTACCTCAAGCTGAATTCGCCTATAATAGATCAAAGAATCGGACTACCGGCTTGAGCCCATTCGAAGTTGTCTATGGGCGGAACCCATCAGGAGTACTTGATCTCACCCCCATCCCATGGATTGGTCATGTTCACCCCCGAGCTGATGAGATGGCTGAGCACCTTCGGGTTATTCATGAGCAGTCAAGTCAACTATTCGTGAGAATAATACCAAGTACAAGATGAATGCAAACAAACGGCTGCTGTGTGTCTGTTCATGAGGGCGACTTTAGTGTGGGCCGCCCCTCACTCGAGATCGCTTCCCCGTGGGTGAGTATAACAAGCTGAAGGAACGAAAGATCGGACCCTGTGAAGTGCTGCAGAAGATCAATGACAACGCATACCATTTACGCCTTCCCAGTTATTTGAAGACCTCTGACATCTTCAATGTGAAGCATCTGAGCCCTTGTTTTGTGGAGTCGATTGATCCTATTACGAACTCGAGGGTGAGTTCTTTCCAACCCGGCGAGGCTGATGCAGGAGAGCCCGAGTCAGACGATACCGAGCTGTTTGATTGCACTATTAGAGCTTTGGCATACCACGACTTGGCGGACCGACATAAAGGCGGAAGGTGATCGAGCCAAGTTCGGAATTGGGGAGCACTTTGGACACGCTTTGATTATTTTGGCCAAACTTTGACTACCGATATCGGATTCAAGGCCTCAACCTCAATTCGAAAGCTTCGCCCTCGACGCAACACACATCTTCACCCTCAAATTCCACCGCTTTCCCCTGGCCGCTTCTTCGCTTCTCGGTGTTTTTATTTTGCAATACTTCGTATGCCAATTTAGGATAGGATATGAATTGATTTGAATTGGATTTTTAGGAGTTATCTGTTTTGTTTAGGTATTTTAGAATTAGATAAGTTTTTCTATTGGACCAAAATTTACCGATTTGGGCAAATTTGGATAAAAAAGATAGAATTTCTAGGTTATCTAGGTTAGTTTTTTAGCTATTTAAACCTGGATTGTGGGTTGAATTTTATTCATTGATTATTGAGTTATTTTTCTTTTAGAGACTATTCTTCTCTGTTTGTCCTCCCTTTTTCTTGCTCTTCTATCAATCCCCTGTTTACCACCGCTCGCAGGTTAATCACTACCCTGCCCGGCGTTACCCTCCATCTGGGACTGTATGACGAGTAGTTCACTCGGACACTTGAGTAAGGTACCCTTGACTTTAGCAGGTCACGTAAGAGGTTAGACTTGATTACTAGGACACGCTCAACATAGAGTCGAGGTATGATCCGGCGCAGTCGAAGGCCAACACTCTTAGGACCCCCAGCCTCAGATTTATCCACCACATCCTCACGCATTCCATTACAGGGTAAGGTGACAGCACAAGGGTAGTCAGCACCCGAGACTTCCTCTTCCTATCGAGCATGGCAAAGGGATTCCCGATCCACTTGGGGTGCGTCGTCGCCTAGTTCCTGCTCCATTAGGACACCTATCCCTAGATCCAAACCATCTTTGCAGAGCCTTACATCACCAGACTTGCCCGGAGAATGGGTTTGTTGGCAGGAGGAGCCACAAGGAGATTGAAGATGGTGAGAGGGACCTTGGTGATCACGCTGGAGACGCTACAGGCTCTCAAGATAGTCCGGCCAATCCAGACCTCTAGAGGGACCATTTACCGAGTCATTGAGTTAGACATGACTCCGAGGAAGGAGCAAGCAAACTCGGCCGCAAGAGGACCAAGCACTACACCACCACCTTTTCCATCGCCGCTACCAGCTCATGCACCAGCTCCAAGACGGATCCCACCTGAGCACGATACATGAATAGATTGGCTGATGGGGGCCATCTACTAAAATGGAAGATGTTCCTTCATCTAGTGGGTTCTAGGGGTGGGCATGGGCCGAGTGGTCCATGAGCTGGCCCGAACCCAACCCAAAAAAAAATAGGGTCTGGGCTTAGGAAAATGACTCAAAAGGATGGGTTGTGCTAAACTAACCAAGCCCAATTATATTTTGGGTTGGACATGGGTTATATAGATTTTGACTAAGCCCAGCCAGGCCCGAATAAAAAAAAATATATATATATATATATATATAGTCATGTTAGAGTGAGGCCGACTGCCACCCAAAACCAAATCGAAAAATAAAATAAAATAAAATAAAAGCCCAAAACAACAACCCAGCACCAGCTAAGTGTTAGAGTGGGCCGACTCCAAATGCGGCCGACCTCACTCTATCATTCTTATATATATATATATATATATATATATATATACGGGGTTGATAATATAAGGCGGACGGATCATCAATGCGGTAAGGTCGCCTCCCATTTGGCCCTCACTTGATGTTTTGAGGATTTCCAACAGTATGGATGAAAAGAAAATTGAAAAATAAGCTTGAAGGTCAATTTTCATACAATTTGGGAACTTGTAAGGTCTTTATCTTAACGAGTGAAAATTTATAGAAATCTTATCGGGTGAAAATTTATAGAAATCTTATCGGTTCAAAATTTCACCATTTAAGATGAAGACCCTATAAGTTTTTTTAATGAAAATTGATATGCTAGCTTGTTTTTTGATGTTCTTTCCATCCATATGGTTGGATTTCCTAAAAACATTGTGCAAGTGGGCCAAACGAGGTGACTGCACTCGGCCGCTTCAACCCTATATATATATATATATATATATATATATATATATATATATATATATATATATAATGTAAATATGATGCGGGTGATGTTTAATGTTTTGGAAATAATGAAAGCCAAGGAGAGAATAACTTTTCTCTTTTTTTAACCTTTAACCCTTCAATATTATGAGAAGTCATTGAGTAAAGCCGTATAGTTTATCTGTGATAAAAAATAATAGTTTAAAAAAAACTTGAAAAGTAAAACACCAAAACTATAGTCCTCTTTATGTTCTACTTGTTTATATAATAGTCTAATATATGTTTTATTTAATTATTTATGTTATTAGTAAAAAATAAAATTATTTTATTTTTGGGTTGGATTAGGATGGGCCTATGCCAAACAAAATTCTGATGGATCGGGTTTGGGCTAACAAAATTTGACCCAAAAGTGGCCCAGCCCAACCCACCCCAAACGCATGGGCTATTTTTTTGAGTCTAGCCTAGCCCAGACCTGGCCTAGCCCAACCCATGTCTAGCCCTAGTGGGTTCTACATATAGATGGTTCCTCGACAGTGGAAAGTTCAGGGGCAAGGTTGATTCTACGCTCATTGTCCGAATGAAACACTTCTACTGTCTTGAAATTTGGCTACAAGGCAATTAACAATGAATCTGAATATGAAGCTGTGATTGCTAGCCTACAATTAGCTCGTGGCCTCGAGGTACAGAATTTACAAGCAAATATTGATTCACAACTTGTGGTTGGCCATTTAACCGAAGAATTTGAGGCAAGGGAGGAGAATATGATCAAGTACAAAGCCATGTCCCAAAAATTGGTCTCAAGCTTCCAAAAGTTTCACATTTCTAAAATTCCTAGAATAAAAAATCAAGAGGTAGATCTCCTCTCAAAACTTGCCTCCTCTGATTCTGATATCAAGCAACCAGTTAATACTCAATATCTTGCAAAAAAAAAAACCCATTAAATGCCGACTAGTCAAAGAACCCATGGACATTGAAGATGAATGAAGCTGGATTGATCCCATCTTGTACTATCTTCGAGGTGGTACTCTTCCTTCTGAAAAGAAGCCCGAAGAATCACTACCAAGTCTTCCCTCTACAGTCTAGTGGATGGACAACTTTATAAGAGATCCTATACCCTTCCACTCTTGAAATGTCTCCGTCCTTCCGAGGCAAGTTACGTTCTTCGGGAAACTCATGAAGGGGTTACAAGAGACCATCTTGGAGGAAAAGCCCTTAGTCATAAAGTTCTTCGACAGGGATATTATTGGCCCACTTTAGCCAAAGATGCAATAGAGTTTGTTAAGAATTGTGATGCGTGTCAGCGCCATTCAAATATCCAACGGTGTCCAATAGCTCCACCCACTCTTATTATGAGCACTAGGCCTTTCGCTCTTTGGGGGGTTGACATACTTGGTCTTTTCTTAGTGGTTGTTCGATAGTTGAAATTTCTTCTTGTGGCAATTGATTATTTCACTTAGTACATATAGAAGCCAAACTACTTGCATCCATTACTGAGAAAGCTTGTAAAAGCTTCTTGTAGAAATCTATTTTCTGCTGATTCAGAGTTCTAGTGGTATTCATTACTGACAATAGTCGCCAATTTGATAATCCAACATTCAAAAATTTTTGTATGAATCTTCGAATAGAATCAAGGCTCACTTCAGTCACACATCCCCAAGCAAATTGTCAAGTAGAAGTAACTAATAGAACCCTCCTCCATAGCCTTAAGACTAGAGTTCTTCAAAATGGGTCTAGCTGGGTAGAGGAAGTTCCAGGTGCATTATTGGCTTATCGAACAACGGCCCGAACTTTAACAAGAGAAATACCCTTTGCCCTTGCTTTTGGCATTGAGGCTATGCTCCCGCCAGTAAATCAAAATACCAACTCCTCGGACACAGGCGTTTGATCCGATAAACAATGAAGAAAGGCTCATGACAAAGCTTGATCTTTTGGAAGAAAAAAGAGATTGTGCTAACATCCGAGCAGTGTTGCCAGAAAGTCAAGAAATTCTACAATTCCAAAGTGAAAGAAGTAACTTTCCAAATCAATGATCTGGTCCTTCGAGAAAACAAGTTTCAATTCAACAAGAGTCGGGCCGAAAAGCTGAATACCAATTGGGAAGGACCTTATATCATAAAAGAAGTTGTACGACCAGGTACATATTGGCTCACTAAGATGGCTGGGCGAAAACTCAAATGTCCTTTCCACAACAAACATCTACGACGGTACTATCAATAAAACTAGCAATTCCTTTCTTTACAATTGATTTTAACACTATGTTACAACAAACCACCTTTAACACATATCAATCGAACATACACATTGAGACTACATTCCAACCTATCATGAAGAAATAAGTCGTTCATCTCGAAGGGAAGCCATCCCCCCGCCCCCAGGGTTGGATGCCATTCATATACCAAATTTATTGCAGGTTAGTTACTCACCCGTATTCAGGGTTGTGTGCCATCCACCTATGAATGAAATTACAACACAAAAGCGTATTTCATTATTCCAAGGTTGGATACTAAGAAAGTTTTTCTCAAAAGACACAATCCACCTGAGCGTATGACTGCCTATGCTAAGGTACAGGTCATAAACTCCTTGATCGGATTAAGTTAGTCACTCTCCCATATTCGAGGTTGAGTACTATCCTTCTATGGAAAGCGGTTATAATGCCTAGATACAACATAATATCTAGATGCAACTTTCTACCCATAGAACGGATACTAAAAGATACATCCTTCTGAAAGGAGAAAATACCCACAAAAGCCCCTCAAGAAAAGACGAACTATCAGATTCGTATCAATCCCTTTCTCGAAGATATTATTCATCAGGATTTCCTTCACTACAAACAACAGAATAACAACTATACTACCACTAAGATCAGAAGAAGGAGGTGAGATTTTATCTTATTGATAATTCATAAAGGTGATATATTAACATTCAACAGAAGAGTCAGATGAAATAAACGGAGCAACCATTTAAGCTACAATCTCAAAATCCTTACAAGAGTCAAATTACATTTTTATTCTTCCTCCCGACTCTTCTACGAAGAAACAACGGCCTCATCTAATATTCTTTTGATAAGAGGAGAATCTAGCATCGCCGGTTCCAGTTTAACCTTCCTCTCAGCTCTTTTCACCATCTCAGCTTTAAAAGCTACAATATCCCCTCGGATAACCTCCTTGGCACAATGATCTGCATCATCCGAAAATGAGACGCGTAAAGTTAAAATAATACGAAGAATGTAGAAGTGGTTCATTACTTTTGGCGGCTTCGAGTTATAGTTCCCGGATGGCAGGCCCAAATTCTAATTTACTGAGAACATTAGAAATCAATTCAGCAATGTCAACGTCGGAAAATAAAGTTGTCCTCCTAGACTCCGGGAGAAAGACCCTTAGAGGAGAACAATAAAGACAAAACGGTTCCCATAAAATAGTCCCTCACCTGCTGGATCATGAATTTTACCTTGTGAGGTCACCTCTGATACTTCACCCTCACTAACCGGATCCTCTTCTTTCTTCCCATCGGAATAAGCTATCGACAAATCTACGAAACATAAGAAATGTGTCAAAAACCTTTACCCAAAGGTTATGAAGGGGAAAGATATAAAAATAGAAGGTTCTTACCCTTGACGGTCTCTTCCACTTCTTCTTTGGATACCACAACTGCCAAACCTAGTTCTTCAGCATTGAGAGTTGCAGTTAACTATTCGATAGTTATGCCAATCCTTTCTTCGATAGCCACCGTTGTAAGTGGATCCATAGAAATGAAGCAAAGAGGGAGCGATTCTTCAACATTTGTCAAAGCTAGTTCTTCAGACACAATAATAGGAATTTTGTCACCAACAGGTACAACAACACTTAGCTTTGGAAAGGTGTAAAATAACTAATTCAATAATCTTCTCGTAGAAAGGTCGAAGTAAAGAAGAAAAGAGAGGGAAGAAGAACCATACCAGGGATGATGTCAATTTGAAATTTTGGTTTTTCTTTGACCCGAGGGGGATCATTTGGTCTAGCTTCTTCTTGGAATTCTCTTTTCGAGCCTAAGGGCTACTATTTGGAATAGGAGTCTTTGTCGTTGCTATTTTTTGTGGTAGACTCCTAGGATTTGGATTGTGGGGCGTGGCCTCGGCCGTTTGGATTGATGATTGCTGATTTGTTCATGTTATAACATATCTTTTATCATCTTTATTGGATTGGCATCGTTGTGATCCCTGCGGGGTACTTACTGAGCTTTTCTTACGAAAGCTCACTCCACTTGCTTTTTTCTCTATTTCAGGTTTTGAGGGATAGCCGATTCAGATTTAGGAGTTGCGCGAGGGATATAAAACCCTAGAAACTCAAAATCACTCATCAATGTGTTAAATCTTCCATCGCAAGTAGATACAAAAACAGATAATGAAGCCAAAGAAGGAAAAACCATGAAGACCCTAAACCCTGATTCACCTCGGTCACACCCGTAAAAGGCTCCAACCCACATGTGACACCATATCGGGCATTCGAACAAATCAAGGGAAATCACGAGGCCATGAATCCCCTGTATGTTGTGGTGACTGTCGGGGCTACCGATCAACGTTAGTGGTGAGTATCGCGGTAAGGGTCTAAGTCACCCCTGTTGTCATGTAGTAATGATCGCAATTAGCGCCAACCCCCTCGGGGAGCTACAAAAGGGACGAAGAAGTACTACGCTAAGGGAAGGATCCTCTCTGCCTGGTACTATCCACCAAACTCTATTCTACTTTCTCTTTCCTTCTCAAGCTCCTACTCTGACTAACTTGAGCGTTGGAGCTATCTCGGGGCACAAGGCCGACCACCTTGTCTTTTGTATACTTAGCCCTTAATGAGTAGGGACTTCAGATGGCCTACCCCAAAGAGAAGAGTGTAACTTATAAGGTAGCCGCTCGCGGCCAAAAAAGATCTTTTTCCTTTCAACAATTCAATTAAGAATCGTCTCATCACATCCGTTGATCACGATCAGTTTAGAACCCAAGGAGGACTAATCACCAAATCAACAAAATATATATATATATATATATATATATATATATATATATATATATATATATAATTTTATGAGCTATATAGCAATATCTACCCACCAGTTAGAGAGTGCTGATAGGTTTTTTATACCATGACCTGATAAAAGCCTGACAGGTAACACCCCCATTAAAATCTCACATAATTTACATAAATACACTACACCTACTCTGCATTTTTTTTTTTATTATTATTATTTTTTGACAAAGGCAACAAGCGCCCTATAAGGTAAGTCAAGGATGTGTGTAGGCATGGTTGCTCACTCAATCCGAGGTTAGTCCACAAGAGAATAGCACCATACTTGATTGTACGCGTAGCCGCTCGACCCGGGCTTAGTCCATAGGGGAACAACACCATGTCTAACCTTCACATTTCAAGAGTGGGGATTCGATCTTGGGTCACCTACTTTGTACCTTTCAACCTCGTCGTTCTCTTAATTATTATATCATGTTCTATTTTATCCAAATCAAAGGTTTTTACTTATCACTATAAAAAATAAAAAAATCACTTATCACCTCTTATATTTCAATAATATTTTATGATTCCATATTTTATTTTTCTTTTATTTGTCATTCTCTAAGTTTGTTTTTCCAATAAAAGTCCTAAATATTTTTTCAAAACTATTTAAAAAGTCAAGTAAAAAATATAAAATACTCTGTTTTTTATGATTGATATTTATTTAAGATTAATAAATAATTAAAAATATTTTAAAATATTTATGATAAATTATGATTTTATTTAAAGGGTTGTAAATAAATTTATGTTTAATTTATAAAAATATCAAATATAGACTTAATTTTTTTTATTTAATTTTTAATGGTATGAAAGTTATGTATTCCAAAAAATGAAAAAATGAAAAAAAAAAATGATTGACCAATATAAAAAAAATTAAAAATAGTCATTTTTTCTTATATTGCAACATGGGTTTTACATTATACTCAAATTAAAATATATTCTATTTTGGCAAAATGTATTTTTGGTCCCTGTATTATGGTATATTGTTCATTTTGGTCCCTGTCCTCTTAAAATGTTCAATACGGCCTCTATACATTCAGAGTTTTGGAAATCACGGTCCCTAGGGCTGACACGGCAACCAGCTGGATACAGCTGGTATACGGGCTAAACACATGAATTTTTCAACATGACGTGGCATTCTACGTGGAATGCTGATGTGGCAAAATATTTGAACTACTGAAATATTAATCATTTAGTAATGACATGGCACACCACATCAGCATGCTGGCGTGGTATGCTATTGTGACATGCCACAAGCTAAGAAAAATAAAAAATAATAAAAATTCTAAACAAATAAAAAAATTCTAAAAAAATAAACAAGAATTTTTTAAAAATTCTAAAAGTTCCGGTTAGATTTCTAAAAAAATTCTAAACAAATAAACATGATTTTTTTAACCTAACCACAACACTCAACCAGGAAAAATAGTAAAAAAAATGTGATTTGTAATTTATAAAATGAAAATGGGCTTCGTAATCACAACAATCAACCTGAAAAAATAGTAAAAAAATGTACGAAATAAATAAAAGGAACATCTTCAAAACAATTTCAACTCCTTCAAATAACCATAATAACCTTAATCACAACAATCACAACATACAAGTTCATTTTTTTTTACTATTTTACTAGGATGATTGTTGTGCTTACATTATAAAATCAAGTTTATTTTTTAGAATTTTTTAAAATTTTTATTTTTTAGAATTGTTTTTTAATATTTTTTTTTTGACACGTGGCAGGCTAGGCATTAAAATTGGATTTTTTTTTTTAATTTGTAGAATTTTTTTAGAATTTTTTATATTTATTTTATATTTTTTTTTAGAATTTTTAGAATTCTTACAGGATTTTTTAGAATTTTTAAAAAATCCAATTTTTTAGAATTTTAAAAAAAACCCTGTTTATTTTTTTTATAACTTTTTAGATTTTTTTTAATTTTTCTAGAACAATCCGGTTTAGTTTTTAGATTTTTTTATAATTTTAAGTTTGTTTAGTTTTTTGATACAGTAAGGCCGGTCGGAACACTACAAATAAGATAGCCTCCCGTTTGGCTATTTGGAGAGTGTTTTAAGGATTTCCAACCATACGGATGAAAAGAACATCGAAAAATAAGCAAGTATGACGATTTTCATACAATTTTGTGAGGGGATGATCATTCATCTTAACAGTTGAAATTTTATAAAAATCTTAACAATTCAGAATATCAACCGTCAAGATGAATGATCATTACCTAACCAAATTGTATGAAAATCGATATCTTTAGCTTATTTTTCGATGTTCTTTCTATCGGCGGTTGGAAATCCTTTAAAACACTTTCGGGGCACATTTGGATGCACAGTAAACTTTCCTATAGGATTTTAATTCCATAGTATTTGGACCTGATCCCTATGGGGAAAGTTATAGTAAACATTCCTATGGAATGAGTGTTTGGTTACGCACAGTAAAAATTTCCTATGGAATAATTTTAATATTTAAAAAAATAATTTTTTTCAAAAAAATAGCTGTTAGAGTTTTGAAAAAAAATATCCTTTGTAAACTATTCGTTGAAAAATAGCCATTATATACTAGCTGTTAACCATTTTGCCCTATTTATACCCATAACTCTTCTTGAAATAGTATTCATTCACAAACTTATCTCCCTTTGTCTCTAAATTTTCACATTTCCAAGGCCCATATTCAATATGGATTTGGATCATTGGAGAAGGATTAATGAAGATGATGATAGATTCGTGTTCATCATTTTACCGAGCTTATTTCCTGGAAGTTCAGAAAGTCAACCTTGTCATACCTCAATACTTACAGGTGCTGCATATGTAAGAGAAATCCTTGAAGGTCATGAGGTACGTTATAAGAGGGAGTTTCGTATGGCGCCTCGTATTTTCCAAGCACTGGCTAATTGTTTAATAGAAAGGTCTCTTCTTCAAAACTCGAAAAGAATTGCAGTCAAGGAAAAATTAGGGATGTTTGTGTACACTCTTGCACATAACGCTAGTAACCATGACGTACAAGAGCGCTTTCAATATTTGGTAGAAATAGTTAGCCGTTATTTTGGTAAAGTACTTAATGCTATGACTATGCTTGCTAGAACATATATACAACCTCCATCAACAATTACATCACCAGTTATCCAAAGCAATAACAAATTTTTCCCATATTTCAAGGTATGAAAGTATAAATTATATGATTTATTTTCAATTTATTTAATTTTTTTAATTATGGGTTAACTTTTTAGGATTGCATTGGTGCCATTGATGGAACACATATTCCGATCACCATTTCCTTGAGTAATTGCAAGATCCTTACCGAAATAGAAAACAAACATTATCCCAAAATGTCATGGTTGCTTGTGATTTTAGCTCCCGGCTTGTATATGTCCGAAATTTTGGTTGGGAAGGGTGGCCCGATGCTAGGATACTTGATTGGATGCGACCAAGGTTTCAATGTCCCAAGAGGTAAATATTATCTAGTTGATGCACGGGATATCACGAATACCCCAAGTTTTATTGCTCCATACCGGGTGTGCGTTATCATTTACAAGAGCAAGGACGAGCGTAATACAGACCATCCAATCATAGAGAACTATTTAATCTGAGACATGCACAGTTGAGGAATCATGTTGAACGCATCATCGGTGTCTTGAAGATGAGATTTCCTATACTCAAAGTTGCAACCTTTCATCCAATAGATTCTCAAACTGATATAGTGGTTGCTGCATGTGTCTTGCATAATTTTATCTGTATCCACAATAGTGCCGAGATGATGAAACTTCTATCCCCGATGGAGATGATACGTATTGTAACGCCCCGAAAATTCTGAGTTATCTTTTGGTTGGTTTCCTAATAAATAATGAGATGGATTAAAAATTTATAATGATTTGTTTGTTTAAAACTCCAATTAATAAAAAAAAAAACGGAAGTTAAAGGGGGGCTAGGAATCCAACTTCGCAACTATGGGGTCGGTCCATTCCGATTCGAATTAGTTCGAAGTGGATAATAGTGGAAGTCAGATTGATTGTTGGTGAATTACTTAAGTGCCAATTAATCAAGATTAAGTAAGGGGAAGCAGACAAACGATAGAGTTCCGACAATCGCGGATCTGGTCTGACGGGAGGCAGACCCGTGAGGATACAGCACGCCGTGATGACTGAGTCAACGACCCGGGATTCTCGGATCTAGATCGATGGTTCATAAAAAGGAGAGACTGGTTAAAGGTGACGAGACATAAAGTGAGGGGGCAACTTTCATCGATTAAAGTTGATACGACACAAAGAAAAAAATAATTAAAGTTAAAGAAAAAAAAAGGAAATAAAGGGGAAAAGAAATCAAATAAATTAATATAAAGTAAATGTGACATTTTAATACTTAGGGCATCAAGGAGGAGATGAAATGAAATGAGATTTCATACTCCTCTCCACCCTTGCCCCTCTCTCCCTCTCGCTCACGAACACCCCACCCACGCTCACGGCCGTCAGAAGCTCACCGCCCGCCGGTGGGCTTGCAGTGCCTCCTCCAGTAGCGCGCTCGTTACATCCGCCCCCACCGGACACCGCCTGACGCCCCACGACCACCCGGCTGAGCCGTCCGGCGAGCTGTGACGCGAGCGCCACCTCCAGGCCGGCCGAGCACCACCACCCCCTCTTACTCTCCTCTTCCTCTGGTGGACTGATCGGCAAGTTAATTAACGGCGGCCATCGCCTCGACTCCTAACCCCACTAGTGTGAACTGTGAGATTTTGGGGAATAACCCTACTACTCATGCTTTGATTGGAAAAGAAAATTAAGTTGGGGAATGGGAGATAGTAGGAGTATATGTGTCAAGTATGAGTTGTGAGTTATTAGATGAGGATGCCATGATAATTTTGTTAATGTTGAGAGATTGGTTGTATTTTTCGGGGTCCGAAATATAGGGGAGGTGCTGCCCGATTTTCTTTGTAGGAAATCATATGAATTCATGCTATTAACTTCTATGCTCATGTCTTCATAGTAAGGAGATGAATGAAAGCTTGTGGTACTTGGAAGCATGCTAGTTAAACTTGCTTAAGTAAGAATAGCTTCCATGATGGCCATGCTTAATGTCCATGCTTTAGATTAACTATGTTACTTGTCGATCATGATCAAGGGCACTTTAAGAGGTTGGAAAACAAATAATGTTAGTTGAATAAGGAAGCATGTTCTTATGTGTCTAATACTTTTCGTATGCCCCTTTGAGTAAAAATCTAAATTTAAGTTAAGTATATGAAATCCGTGTTCTTAAAGCTCCGTAGTTCCTAGCTATGTATCCAAATCATGGAGAACAAGAATCGTGCATTTATTTAGTTGTTTTAATTATGTTAGGAAAAGGAAAAGATCCCGCGGACGCGGAAGGAGAACCAAGCCATTCTTAGGATCCTTGATGCACTCGTGGAGTGGACTTTCGTGCATTACCTTTGTGTGCAAGAATTTATTCGTATTTGAATTTCTCATGTTCTATGCGATTTTGACTTGAAATGTGTTTGCCGATGGTTTTTCTTCTCTTTTGTTGTTTTATATAAGTATTGGGGATTTCACTCTTGTACATATTACCAAGTTGAACTAGTATATTCTCTTATAAAGAAACACCTTAAATTGGTAGAAGGAGGAGTTAGTAAGGAAAGCTGCACCCTAGCTAAACATGCCGGAAGACTCAGCGAGGATAGAATTAGGAGCACTGATATTGGGTTAGGGATGGAGAGGTCTTTAAAAAAGAAAAATGGTTTCAAAAAAAAAGAAAACTCATATCTTCAACTGTTTTATCATGAAATTTCATCCCGACTTTGAGAAGCCCAAATCAGTGCGAGGTGCATTATGCATGACGTTTCAGGCACGGGGAGACTTCCCTCTGATCGTCGAGGATGGGCGCTCCGCGCTCAAGGATCAGGTGTGACAGGACACAACCCCTGATAGTTGTTTCTTCCGGGGAAATCGAAACTAGGGGTGCAGGCTAGTGCTTCAGGAGGTCGTGCATATCTATATAATTACATATTCTATGCAAAGAATGATAATGACTAGCATTTGTATTTGCATGGGTTTTTGGGTCCTGTTTCCGAGTACCAAGGCATATTATATCGATTCAAGATAACATACAGATCTCATGTTTGAATTGTTTGCATGCTAGTATCTTATTTGAGTTTGAGTTTTGGATATATATATGGGGCCAGTACGCATAAATACAGCGGAATTGTTCACAATTCATTTGAGCTTGCATAAGCTTCGGCTTCTCGATTGTTGTTTTTACATTCGCGGGGACCTAGGCGGGGCACACTTGATGGAAGTCGATGCTGCTGACGGGCCGAGGGTCGAGGTCTAGATGGCTCTGGCTTGACTACCTGTTTTACATTTATGTTATAGTCTTGAGAACTTGCTATGTAATTTGGTTTATGGTTGTATTTGGGGCCGTGCTGCCCAGACTGGTGGTGTGTTGTGTTATGACATGATCTCGGTCATGTTTGGACTCCCAATAGGGAGCAGGTTATGTTATGATTATGACTCTATTTAAAGTATTTCCTTATATTCCGTATCTAGATTTCACAGCTTATGGGTTGGGTGCGCTCCCGACCCAGCTGGTGTGACATTGGTCTCCTTGTGGAAAGGGGGTGTTACACGTATAGAGATGATATTAACGCAATGAACTCTGAACGTAATGCAGGTGCTCATAAGAGAGATGAAATAGCACTGCAAATGTGGGAGGATTATTGTAACTATCGTAGAAATGTCGTGTGAAAGAGCTATAAGGCTTTCATAAATGTTGTATTTTTAATTCTATAAATGCATTATGTTTTAAAATGTTTTACTTTTAATGTTGACTCAATATATGTTACTGTAAAATCCAAGGATTTTTGAAATAAAAAGGTGTTTAATTTTCTTAAATAAATTTATTAAATAAATAAATTCCCTAAGAGTTTAACTTGATAGGATTAAGTGGGGAAAATAAGGCTTAAAAGGTTTAAAACCCCAATTAGGGTTAGTTGGGAGTCTGAAGGACTTTTTGGTAATTTTAAAGGGTATTAAGGACTATATGTTAATTGTCCTCTCTCTCAGAGAAGGGACAGGGATGTAACCTAAAAAGGTGTAGGGACCTCTGGATAATTTTCCAGAGAAAACCCTAACCCAGGGGAATCAACGGCCGAGATTAAAAGATCTCGGATTGTTGTAAATCGCGGAGCATTATAACAGCCACAGTGAGGCCGCGTGTCAGACTGGAAACAAATCCATCTGATCGTGTGTTGGATCCGAGGTAGAGGGAGGGGGTTAAGTGAGGTGACCTCACGGTGTGGGCGGACAAGGGCTGTTGATCTTAAGATCGAGGCACAATAATCTCATCTGGCCATCGGACGCGATGGAATTTGGGCCGTCAATTCGAAGGGATGCTAGATCTGGAGCATGGGATGGAATCGGGACCCTTCGCGCTTATAACTCTACGTGGAGCTATCGTGGCCGTTTATCCAGGAAGGAAGCGAGATACGAGGTTGGGGAAATGATTTTGGCTGTCCGTTCATGCGATTTGGTGTTTCTCTCCGCCGAGGCGGGAGCCGCCGTGGCGCCAGCCTCCTTATCCGGCAAGCATGCGGTCTTTGAGAGCTCGCTCTGCGGTGAGGAGTTCGACCAAGCCGACACTTGGTCGGTCAGCGTGAGAGGTCGGAGTCGAAGGAGAAGAAAGTCGAAGGAGTCGCCGGCGAGAGCGGCCGGAGAAGAAGGGGCACCAGGATTTTCGCTGCCACCAAAAGTCGCCGAGAGGTTGCTCAGACAAGTAACCTCTTCTCCTCGATGTGTATGGTTATACAGAAACATGTATTGTGACGTGTGTACGAGCTCGCCGGAGAATGGGTGCTAGCTGTGAGTGACAGGGCCCGAAGATAGGGACAGGAAACAATTCATGGGTGCTGACAGCTTCCTCGATCAAAGGAGAAGCTCGTCGCAGTGGTTTCCAATGGTAGGAACCTCAGGCAAGGGAGAGAAGAGCTCGCCGGAGTCTGTGTCGCGCTCGGCCAGGACGGGCTGGGCAGTGAGAGACGGTGAAGTAAAAAAAAAATTAAAATAATAGTAATAACAGAGACAAATAATTAAGTTAATTATTTAACTAAATCACTTAATCACAGATTAGTGATTAGTTGGGCTTTGAGACCTGTTTAGTTGGGCTTAGGCCCACCGAAAGCGAGAGTTATGCATGAGCATCTAGAAACATAGGGCTTTATTAGAATTTTTGCTCTAATAGAAACACTATTATCAGATACTCTCAGGGAGTCTTAGAGACACTACAGGAGGAGACTAAGAAGATTTCCAGATTCTTTTAAAGGTAAGTACTTCTGCCTAGTGCCGTTATCATTGATTGATCTTCGATACATGAGTAAGTACACTTGCCTTATACCCACTCTTCGGAGTTTCTTTGGACTTGCTTTTATCTTCTTGACAGATGTTTTATTGATGTCATACATGCTATCCTTACTTGTTTTAATTTTCTGTTGAGCATGTATGTTTGATTCGGGATGTTGGTATTCTTGTTTGTTATGGGTTTACTGCCTGGACTCAGTGGAGTGTGGGGGCTCCAATAGGGAAATGATCAGGGACGGGACACCCTGGCATTTCTGCTTGCCGCGCCAGAGGGGCGATGCTCTGGTAGTCCTACCCGTTAGTGGGAATGATACGCTGGCCGTGTCGACACGTATGAGAGGTGGTACTACCGATTTACGACCGGAGGGTCGAACGACCAAAGGGTCGTGACTCAACACAGAGCCTGAGGGTTTCTGTTGTTAAGGGGTCATGCCGTTGTCTTTATTTTGTGGTAGACTCCTAGAGATGCACTTTCTTAGGGACATGGTCCCCTTATTCACATGTTGTTATCTTATGACTTTGTGACCCTGCGGGGGTACTTATTGAGCTTTCCATTCGAAAGTTCATGCGTTTGTTCTTTCTTTTTTTTTTACAGATCCCGAGGTTTAGGGGCCGGTGCTGAGGAGATTGTCTGGGAGATTGTTTAGGAGATTCGAGGTCTGAGGGTCTCCCTTAACCTTTCTTTTGAGAGTTGTTTTATGTAGGACCCGTATAGGGACCTGACTTTGTATAGGGCCTATGGACCCTTATGACTCTATGTTCTTTTGGACTTGAGTATGAGTTTATTATGGTTTGTTATTTGTTTTTTTACACTTAGGCCTTGTATTCGAGCTGAGCTTGACTCTACTCGAGTACGGCCGGTCTGTCCACGTGCTCGGGGCCTGGAATCCGGGACGAGGCGTAACAGTTACAAAAATAAATATCTCCAAAGATTACATCCTACATAAACATCCAAGATATTGTTTCAAACATAAACATCTCCAAACATAAACATCCTACATAAACATCCAAGACATTGTTTCAAACATAAACATCTCCAAGGATTACATCCTACATAAATATCCAAGACATTGTTTCATAAGTAAACATCTCCAAACATAAGCATCCTACACAAACATCCAAGACATTGTTTCAAAAATAAACATCTCCAAATATAAGCATCCAAGACATTGTTCTTCTAATGCACCACTAATCCATTTTTGAAAGCATTACCAAGCCACTCCACTCTTTGTTCTTCCTTAAGATGTAAGAAGATTTCACGATTATCAGAATCTTTAAAAAATGTTGTAGCTTTGACAATGTCTTCAATTGGAAAAAGATCACAAACTTGGTTAAATACCGTGATGCATTCTCCTATTGTACATTTTTTGTTCCACTTGATTCATCCTTATAGCACCAATGTATCGATCAGTCTCATTGCGATGTATATCTATGTATTGTTCTATGAATGCCTTTTGTACAGTTTTCCTCTTCCGGGTCCTTTTTTCCCTTTCCCTTTCATTACTTGAACTTTGAGGCGGCGAAATGAACGGTTGGGTGCATGGAGGTTCCACTTGCGTAAAGTCATCACCTTCTTCTTCTATTTCAGGAACATAAAATGATTGAATGGGGTCATTTGAAGCAGAAATACTTGGAGATGGAGTGTCCATTGATGCACTATCAATGTTTGCATAATATTCTACACCACGAGAGCGTCTTCCTTCCGCATATCTCCCTACATAATGCATAAAGAATTGATTAGAAAATTTTAAAATCTTATGAGTAATAGTAAGTAAACAATACATGGTTACCCTCATAAATCTGTTGCAATGATATGAAATATGGAAATGGTCTTTGATGCCATCTCCTTGCTTCTTTATTTCTCTGCATATTATGACAAAATTCATGTAAAAACAAATATCATATATAGTTCATTGCGAATGATATAAATATATATACCTCAAGTAGTGGTGCCCAAACATCATCAGGGGTTGATACCATGTTTTTTTCATGATCCCATCCAAACCCACTTAATTCAGAAAACCCCTTTAACACTGCAGTTCACATTAGCGAATTTATTACCCATATTGTGCCAAATTTTATTCCATGCCTCTTTGGTCCATCCATTTTGTGAGCGATATGCTGGAACATTGTAATCATCCAATAACTTGACTAAATGAGCCCTATGACTTTAATTCCATTTAGCTCTTGCTTTTGTCTATTCTTGATTTGTCATATGTTCTAAAACAAGTAACCAACAATAGATATAATAAATAACACCAATAATGATATAGTAATGCAAATCTACAAGTTCCATGTTTCACAAAGAGTCCTTGTGGTATTTACATTTCACCCAGAAGAGAATTCCTACAAAATTATTAGCACCATCTAAATAAGTTTATCCAATGCAACAATGCTTTTAAATTAAGTCCTTAGAAGCTATCAACAGAGGTCTCACTACCCTTCAAATCTTCAGAATCAACACAGGCATAGCAAATCATTTGTGTGAGAAATACCCAATTGACAAATCTATCACACTAAATTAAAATCTTTAATTTTTTTACAACATTTAATCCAATAACCTCATAAACCAAACATGATTTTCATCATATGTCAGAATAGCAACAAAAACAAGGAAAACAAATACAGTTATCTATCAATATTTCCCATGGCCCAAGCACACTGTGGAGTATAATCCAAGATAAAGTTTAAAATAATTGTAACAATATGAACCTTTAAATCATTCTACAAATACATATATGCTTTCTATACCTCTGTCTTCCAACTATGGCATTACTAAAAACAAACATATAAATACCTCAATCAAGAGCATCATTTATTTCTCAAAAGATTTGAAAGAATCCTAAAACAAAATTGGAAAAGTTAACCACCAATTTTTGGGAAAATCTAAATTACTTATCATTCCAATATTACCATGATTGCTTGCTGGAGTTCATTCTTTCTCACAGGTGAATATCAGTGTTACAAGGAAAACCAATCAATACACAAAATTACAAAATAAAACAAAATACTTGGGATAAACAAATCCTATCAAATAAAATAAGAATGTTGAATTTCGTGGAACAACAAAAAATTATGGACATGGATTTACCGGTGGAGTTAATATGGGCAATGTCTCTTTATGGGTTAACACAAAATCACCGATTGATACTCGGCAAGATGTCTCCTTGCAGAGATCCGTAGTCTGTTGAATATGAATTCCAATGTATTCAACATCAATCAACAATTTCCCGTTTGCTAAGAAATAGAAATCTGTAAAATCGGGAATCAGAGAGGGAGGAGCGATCATTGAAAGATTGAGTAACAAGAAAGCACAAAATTAATCTAGAAATAGAACCAAGAGCTAGAAATTGGGAATCGGAGAGGCAGAGAGAGAGAGAAACCTAATGCTGTCACGCCCGACCCGGATCCCGGGACCTCGAGCGCGTCAACAGACCGGCCGTATTTAAGCAGAGGTAAACTCAACTCAAATACAAGGCCTAAAAAGGTGATAAGCAGATAACAAAACCATAACATAAAAATAAACTCGAGTTCATAAGAACATAGAGTCATCAGGGTCCGTAGGCCCTATAATAGTCTGGTCCCTATACGGGTCCTACAAATAGTAATGCTCACAAAGTAAAAGATAAAGGAGTCTCCTAGACCTCGGTTCTCCCTGTGTCCTCTCCTCAGGCTCCACCCCCTCCTATACTTCAGAATCTGTAAAAGAGGAAAAGTGAAACATATGAGCTTTCGAATGGAAAGCCCAGTAAGTACCCCTGCGGGTCACAAAGTCATAAATAGGAAATACGTCATCCAATGAGGTCAAAATACCAACAATATAATCCTAGGAGTCTAACAGAAACAAAACAAAGGTACGACCCCTGATACAGAAGCCTTCAGGCTCTGTAATGAGTTTCAAGAGAACTCAAGGTTCACTCCCGGCCAGTGTGTCCAGCTATTTGCCGTAAGTACGACCATTTGGTCGTTCGACCCTCCGGTCTCAGGTCGGTAGAACTACCTCTCCTACGTGTTAACACGGTCAGTGTACCATGCCCACTGACAGGTAAGACCTTCAGAGATTTGCCTCTCTGGTAAGGCAGACAGGAATGCCAGGGGGTCCTGTCCCTGAACATTCCTCTATCGGAGCTCCCTAGCTCCACTGAGTCCGGGCAGTAGACCGTAGCAATCAGGGATACCAATATCCCATAAACAACCATACATGCTCAACAGAATTCCAAAATAAATAATGACGCATGTATGTTATCAAAGAAGCATAAGATATCAATGCATAAACAAGTCCAATAAAAACTCGAAACCGGGTGGGAACTAGGCAAGTGTACTTACCTTTGGTTCGTTGAAACTAGATGTCCTTTTAGTCTTCTCTAGTGTGCCAACGATTTCCCGAGAGTATCTGGCATACATAAACCCTATTAGAGTCAAAACCTCAACAAGTTTCTATGTCCTTATTTTCACATGCTTGTCCAACGCTCTTGTTGGGCTTAGGCCCACTAACGGGTCCTAAGGACCATCACTCGGGTTATTGGCCCTTTTTCCCCTATTTCCATGTCCTTTAGTTGACATTGAACCCAGCTTGGTCAAACTTAGTCAACTTTAGCCTACTTGTCGAGTCCCAAACCTTATTTAGTCATTTCTAACCACTTTAGGTGAATTGGGCCCATTTTCAGCCCATTACACATTTTGGCTTGACTTTGCAAATCTCTCAAATAATTCCAGTATTAATCAACTGAGTTTTGTCGTACTTAGAATAACTTTATCATCCCAAAATTATTCTATTAATTTGCCACAGTACCAAGATTTAAAATCTTATCAATCCAGTTGATTACTCGAATTAACTATGTCACATCACATAGTTCAAATTATTTATTCATTGCTACCAGTTAATTAATTAATTGATTGTAACATTGCTTTAGTTAGAGACAATAATCTTTTAATTGTCACACAAACATAGTCTCTCATTTATTTAATTAATTGTCAACTAGAACAATTAATTGTCACACTATAATAATTTCATGATTATTTAAATAATCGTCACAACACATAGTTATTGTAACTATATTAAAATCAACCAATGAAAATATTAACCTCAATATTTTGTCACACTTCTATAACTAGAAATGAGTTAATCAAGCATTACTAAGTTTAATTTTTTTTTTCCTTTCTCAATGATTCAGGATTTAATTAACTAGATTAAGTGTCACACTATCTAGGTTTCTTTTTAATAATTATTTTGTCACATTACCATTCTTCAAAATAAAAAATCAACTATGTACCATAGTTTCTAAAATATTGTCACACCTTTATAAGTTTATCAAAATAATTTTAAGCTATTGTCACACTAACAATGCTTCAAAAATATTTTAAAGTTATACTAACAATTAATTAATATATTTGTCACAAACCATAAAGTTCTTTATAATTAGTTTAACTAATTAATTAATATTGAACTAATTAATTAAAACAATTATTATTTATATATATATTTTATCTCATCTTCTTCGTTTCTTTCTCTCTCTATCGCGACCAAGGGCGACGGCGTCTCCAGTCTTCTTCTCCGGCAGCTCCAGGCACCTGCCCGTGCTTGGACCTGGTTGCGGGAAGTCTTACGACCTCGGCCGGCTCCTTCAGTGCGCCACCGGCCTTGCCACAACCGCTGGAGATCCTTGAGGTGCTCGGCCGCGGAAACGACACTCTCCGACGAGCTCACATACCAACAACGCATGCGCTACTACACCTAAATGTTACTATCGAGGAAGAGAGCTCTTACCGGAAGGTTGAGGATGACAGTTAGCACCAACTGAGAGCTTCTCGGCATCGCGTAGTGATTCTCTGATTTTCCGGCGAACTCCAGCCGTGAGGATGGCTCCGTCTGTTTTCCCCCCGCCGCTGCAACCTTCTCCACGCCAGATGGCTCTCTGGACGCTAACGAACTCAACGAGGGTGGGCTCCCTGGCTGGACACCTACTCCTTCTCCTTCCACAACCTCACCGGAAATTGAAAGCTCTCGGGTTGGCAGTGTCAGGACAGGGAGGTGAGGACCTCCTTTTATAGGCTCCTCCATGGCGAGCGAAGCGGGCGTTAAGTGAAGCGCCGCGTCGACCAGCGGTGGTTTCCTCGCTTCTTGGCGGAAGTGGGCGGAGCTCGCGCGAGCGTTTCCGGCGGCTGGGAGAGACAGGCGTTGCCTCGAGATCGTCACGCTGACGATGAAGGGTGGTGATCTCTTGATCAACATCAAAGGTTATGATTTAAACTTATATCCTCGTATCCAGTATCTGCCGAGATCAACCGTCGAGCTTGTTTGTAGATCGACGGCCAGATCTCCATCCTATGTCTCAAGATTTGGGTGGTCACGAGATGAACGACTCACGGTCACCCGCACCGTGAGGTCATCTCCAACTTACCCATCTATTATGCCTCGTATCCGGTATACGATCAGATGGATTTAATCTGAGCTCGCCACATGGCTCCTCCACAGCCGTTATAACGCCTCGAGATATAGCACGACACGAGATGATTTAATCTCAGCCGTTCATCCTCTCTTTATAGGGTTTTCTCGTGGAAAATTTACCAGAGGTCCCTGACACTTTTAAAATTACATACAGGTCCAAGACTGTGAGAGGGAACAATTATCTCTTAGTCTCCCAAACTTTTCAAAATTACCAGGAAGTCCTTCTGGTCACCATAAACCCTAATTGGGGTTTTTAAATCTCTTTAACTTATTTTCCCCTCATTTAACTTTCTAGGGAATTTAATAATTTTAAGACAAATTTTTAACATTTAAAAAAAAAAATTTCTTGGATTTTACAAATGCTATCTCATTCTGCCCTAGATCCCAAACCCATTCAAAACAAATAAGAAATCCTAATCAAGACAGAAGTAATAGAAAAAAGAGTGGAGGATCTCAAGCAAGCAAGGAGAGGACGAACGAACCTTGGAATAGAGGAGGATCAGACGCCGGCCGCGAAGTAGCTTGCGGTAGAGAGGAAATTGCTCGCCGGCCGGGGAACTGAGGGTTCAGATGGGGCTTGTCGCCGGATGTCGATTTGATAGTGGACAGAATCGTTGCTGGCTGGAGAGTTCACGAACAGAGGAGCTCGGGCGGTCTAGTCTCGAGAAAGAACGACTCATCAATCAAGACAAATGTTAGAGTTCCGATAAAGTGGATCGGGCGAGTCAAGAGCCGGTAGTCGCTGATCGGGTCTGATGAGAGATAGACCTCGTGAGGTTATAGTACGCCCGTGATGACTGCAATCATTGACCCGAGATTTTCGGATCTAGGTCGGTGGATCATTAGAAAGATAATATTAAATAAGTTATTTGGATTTTTATGGGGGAAATAATTGAGAGGATAAGTTAATTTAATAGTTTTTAAAGTTAATTTATTGTAATTAATTAAATAAGTAAAGTAAAGGATATAATATATAAATATATATATCTACATGCTCAGAGAACTTAGGTTTTAAAAAGTTAATTGAAATTTCAATTAAAACCAAGAAGATCGTTCTTCTTCCTTCACCCTTACGCGACCCCTTGTTGCTCGCTGACAGCCAACCTCACGGCGGCGGCCTCCGTGAGACCGCCCTCTAACATGAACTACGGCCGCGCCGCCCCATCCGCCTTGCCGCCTCAGGGCTGCGGCTGGCCATCTCGTAGCGCCACCACCGCCCACCCCCTCTCGCGGCTCACTTCGCCGGTGCCGATCGGACCCTCCGCGTCGCCCGGAGGCACTGCTGTAGTCTCGCCTGCCCTCCCCGTCGCGACGCCACAGCCCCGCCGTGCCGGCCGCTTGGCTGCCTACGCCGCCGCTCTAATCGATGCAGCGCCTCGCCCAGCCAACTTGCCACCGAGCTTCCGACCTCCCGCCTCCGGTGGGTGGACGCCAGCGCCGGCCGCTAGATTCGCCTGGTACGCACGAGAGCTACAAATGAGCTCCCTCCATCAGCCTCGTCCCCATTCTCCGGCGGTTGCCCCTGATCTGCCCCCCTGCAGTGCGGCCCTACCTCTGTCCGGCCAACCCTCCGGCACCGATTGCAACCCAGTTGAGGAACGCCGGTACTACGTCGTCGATTTGAGAGGGAACGCAACAGTAAGCCAATCTTCGGTAGGTGTTAATATGTTAATTCTAGATCTGAAAGCGATGATTATGGAATTTAACGTGTTTAATTAGGGAATTAATGGGTGTGGAACATTCTATAGGTGCACTGCAAGGATTGAAGGCAAATCTGCTACCCTAATATTCGGTGAAATGAATACTCTCTTGAATGTTTGAATGTATAATTAAGTGCTAGAAGAGAAGTAATGATTGTATGGATGGACCTAGTTATTTGGATGTATGTTTGTATGATTTCAAGGCCCTCCAAGTAGAGGAGGTGTTGCCGAATTTTCGTTGAAAATCTAGTATTAATGCTTGATTTAATCCCCATGATTATACTTAGCAATTAATCACTTCTAAAGAGCATGATAGAAGCTTTTAAATTGTGCATAGGATGATTAGAACTAAATCCTCTAATTGAGCAATGTCATATTTTTATTCTTTAGAAATACGAATTTCATGTTAAGATAAATCAAACTCTACTTAGCTTGATGGAAACCATCGTACTCTAACGAGTCTAATTAGAGTATAAGATAAGAATACGGATTCCGTATTCCTAAACTTTCATATTTATTTTATCGTATTCTTAGCGATAGAACTAAAACTATGAAAAGTAATCATAGTGTTTATGAGCTTTAGAAACATGTATTAAATGTTAAGTAAAAATCATGTTTAGAGAAATTAATGAGTTATCGTATTCAATCGAGTTTAAATTAGAGTACGAGTCAAAATACGGACTTCGTATTCATAATTTCCATATTTCAATTCTAGGAGGTAATAAAGGAAACAGGCAAAGGCGCAGCGAGAGCTTCCAAAGGACTAAGCCAATCCTAGGAAATTGTGAAGGACCTAAGATGAGGGGACTTGACCATAAATCTAGTTTTATTTCATGTATTTACCGTGATTTTGGTTTCTCTTATTCTTATGAGATTTATATCGGTTTATGATTTGCCGATGGATTTTATCGCTATAGTTGCATAGTGATTTTAATACTTGTTATTTGCTATGAACTGAATCAGCATGATTAATTATAAAGTGAAACCTTAACTGGTAAAGATTGATATTCATCGTATCGTGACTGCTCCCTAGCTAGACATAGACGATTGATCCAGCGGGGCTCAAGATAGAGCCCATAAAGAATTATAGATGATCTCGGGTTAAGGAAGGGATTTGTTTTAATCCGTTTTTCTTAAACAAAAATGTTTGTGAAATCGTTTTCTATATAAAACCCCTTCCGAACTCTTTTGGATGCCCGAATCGGATACGAGGATGTATGGATAATGATTGATACAACTTGGTTGATCATACCATTGGTCGTCAGGTCTCGGATATGAGATGCGTGACAATTGATACAATTGGTTGATTATACCATTAGTCGTCAGGCCTCGATTACTTGATCGGAATAATTAAATACGAGATGTACGCGTGACGATTGATACAGCTTGGTTGATCATACCACTGGTCATCAGGTCTCGGATATGAGATGCGGGACGATTGATATAGTTGGTTGATTATACAACTAGTCATCAGGCCTTGAGTACTGGATCGGATTATTCCGCTGCATCCCGATCATCAGGATCTGGTTATCCGGCTGATGACAGCTGGTTTCATTCAGAGTATTGAACTAAGGTTCATGTTGATTACGATACGAGGCTATTGCATATATATGTTTACTATATGCAGGATATTATATGAGATTGATTGTGTGATTCTTTGGATTTCTAATCGTATAACATGCTTCTCAAGATTTAAGATAATTCTACTGATCTTCATGATTTATACTTGCATTGTTCTTGTACTAGTATTTTAGTACAGATGACAGGTATGTATAATACCTGGCCGAGAAGTTCTTACTCACTGAGCTTGTATAGCTCAGCCCTCTCGATTACTATTTTTTTGTTACAGGATCTAGACTTGGATCAAGATAGTAGCTCGTGTCTTGAGCTGGGATTGAGGTCTAGCTGGCTTTGGCGTACCTGTCTTTGTGTTTTTGTCTTGTTGGGTTGTATTTGACAATGCATTATTTTTCTTTAGCTGTATTTGGGGCCGTAGTTGCCCAAACATGATATGTACTTCTTATGACTCTGATGTGATGTGACTACCGGTATGTAACCGGATTTTCTTATGTCGTATGGTAATTATCTGGATACTCATTATTATTAGGTTTAAATTACACAACTTATGGGCTGGGTGGACTCCCGACCCAGCTAGTGTGACATTTGTCTCATTAGCGAGATGGGTGTTACAACTATATATATATATACAGTCCTTCTAGTATGCGGCCGGCTGGAACACTGTTCCAGTTTGGCCGGCTCCCATTTTGGCCCATAAAGCATGTTTGAAGGATTTTCAACCGTATGGATGGGAAGATCA
Source organism: Dioscorea zingiberensis (assembly GCA_026586065.1). Taxonomy (NCBI): domain Eukaryota; kingdom Viridiplantae; phylum Streptophyta; class Magnoliopsida; order Dioscoreales; family Dioscoreaceae; genus Dioscorea; species Dioscorea zingiberensis. The sequence goes on along the minus strand of CM048820.1, from coordinate 26,241,889 downwards.
TCGAAAAATAAGCTAGCCTGTCAATTTTCATATAATTTGGTGACTGTTTGGTCCTCCCACTTAATGGTTGAAATTCTGAACCATTAAAATTTCCCTAAAATAAGAACCGTTAAGTGGGAGGACCAAACGGTTACCAAATTATATGAAAATTGACAGGCTAGCTTATTTTTCGATGATCTTTCCATCCGTATGGTTGGAAATCCTTCAAATATGCTCTAGGGGCCAAAATGGGAACTTGCCGAATCAGCACTATGATCCCAACGGCCTGATCATAGAACGCCTATATATATATATAGGGGTCTTTAACTATTAGGCCGGTCGGATCACTATGTTGATTCGGTCGGCTCCCATTTTAGCCCCTAGAGCATGTTTGAAAGATTTCCAACCATACAGATTGGAAGATCATAGAAAAATAAGCTAGCATGTCCATTTTCATATAATTTGGTGACCGTTTGGTCCTCCCACTTAATGGTTGAAATTCTGAACCGTTTCAACCATTAAATGGGAGGACCAAACGGTCACCAAATTATATGAAAATGGACATGCTAGTTTATTTTTCGATGATCTTCCCATCCGTATGGTTGGAAATCCTTCAAACATGGTCTAGGGGCAAAAATGGAGCCCGGATCAGCCTTGATGTCCTATTGATAGTAGCGATGCTGGGGCCGAACACTGTTCATTTAAGGTCGCCTCATTTTGAGGCACCTGGAGCGTATTTTTTCCACATCCAACCGTATGGATAGAAAGAACGTCGAAAAATAAGCTAGCATGTTGATTTTCATACATTTTTGTAACCGTATGATCATTAATCTTAAAAGGTGAAATTTTATAGAAATCTAAACAGGTTAAATTTTCACCCTTTAAGATGAATGATCATGCAGTCATAAAAATGTATGAAAATCGACATACTAGCTTATTTTTCGATGTTCTTTCTATCCATACGGTTCGATTTGGAAAAAATACTCTCCAGGTGCCTCAAAATGAGGCAACCTTAAATAAATAGTGATACGGTCGGCCCCATAGTAACATGACTGAAGTATATATATATATATATATACGTGATAATAGGCGAACGGCTGCATCACTGTGCATTCCCGGTCGCTTCCCATTTGGCCCCCTGGAGCATGTTTGAAGGATTTCCAACTGTACGGATGGGAAGATCAACGAAAAATAAGCTAGCATGTCCATTTTCATACAATTTGGTAACTGTTTGGTCCCCCACTTAACGGTTCTTATTTTATAGAAATCTAAACGGTCCAGAATTTCAACTGTTTAGTGGGAGGACCAAACGGTAATTAAATTGTATGGAAATGAACATGCTAACTTATTTTTCGATGATCTTCCCATCCGTACGGTTGGAAATCCTTCAAACATGCTCCAGGGGGCGAAATGGGAGGCGATCTAGAATGTATAGTGATCGGGCCGACCGTTACCCAATTTAGTCCCTCTATTATAATGATTCGGTCCTTTGAGTCCCTCTAATATAATTTGATACTTTTTGATCCCTCTATTATCCTGATTGTGAAAATTAAGTCCCTCCCCAAGACAGATGTCTTTTTTTCCATCAAATAAGCTGACGTGGCATTTATTCTTATTAAAATATTATTAAAAAATTAATTAACCGGTTATTAATTGTTTACTAATCGAGTGTGGATCCAAATCCATACCCGATACTTAATTCTCTCCATCTGAAATTGAAAAATAATTATTTTATAAAAGCATAATTAACAAACCCTAACCCCTCTCCCTCTCCTGCACCGCGTCCTTCTCCACCGCCGCCATGGTGCCGTCTCCTACCACGTCGACCTACACCGCGCTCACCTGCGACTCTAACCCCTGTCACGCCCTTGCCGTCAGGGCTGTAGATGGAGGCTATCGTCGTAGTCTTTATCCCTCCACCCCCTCCTCACCTAGTTTTCTCATCGACTATCGCAAGACCACACTCTTCGCCCTAGACTTCCCCGACTTCTTCCACCGCCTCATATCCCCTCACCGCTCCCCCTTCTCCTCCCGCCGCTCCCCCCGCTGGATCGAGTTCTGGAGCGACGCCACCACCGCCGCATCTTCATCACCCCCAACGAGTTACTCAAGATCCGCCCCTCCAAGCTCCCCAACTGGGTCGGCGACTACCTGTACAGGATCGGCTCCGTCTTGCGCGACTGCGGCTGGGAGGAATCCGACGTCACCGAGATGGTCCACATCGCCGACGTTGCCATCATTGACGGCTACGAAGGACTAGTTGCCTTAGAGAAGAGCATCTTAAAGGCTGGTCGCTACTCTGCCTCACTCCGCTGCGCTGGTTGGGATTCCGACATTATCTCCTAAATCGACAGCCATCCTCAACTTAGCTAAGTCACTCAAAAGGTCCTCAGAACGCGGCGGTGGAGTGTTCTCACGGACCGACTCTACCTCCTCAGAAGACGACTGCCTCTCGAAATACCTACCTCCGTGATGCATGACTCGAGACATCTGCAATAAAGCAAAAATGTCAGTCCATTAATTTTGCAAGTAAACTACCAAATCCAACACTCAGTTTAACTATTTAATAAAGTCACTAGGGCAACTAGGGTGTCCATTATCTGCCTGGTTCTGATACCACCTTAATCTGTCACGCCCCGACCCGGATTCCGGGACCCCGAGCACGTGAACAGACCGGCCGTAACCAAGTAAGACGCATCTCACTCGGCTACAAGGCCTCAGTAAGTAACAGTAGATAACATATAATCAAAATAAATAACTTAACTAAAAGGTCACAGCAGAAACAAAATCAAATAAGTGGGTCCAGATGCCCTACATAAGCCAGGCCCTATAAGGGCCCTACAAATAAAAAGTCTCACACTCAAACAAATAAAGATAAATGAGATCCTCGGACCTCTGCTATCAACCCAACCCTCGATCGGCTCCTATACGCTAGACTCCTGCTCCTCAGGATCTGGAAACAGGAAGAAAAACAAGTACGTGAGCTTTCGAATGGAAAGCCCAATAAGTACCCCTGCGGGGGTTTAAGAAAAACATCAAAATATCAATAAATATGATCAGCAAGTCAAAACTTGGGGACACGCCCCTCAAAACAATCCCTAGGAGTCTACCACAAAAACAAGAAAGGTACGACCCCTAACTACAGAAGCCCTCGAGCTCTGCTAAGAGTTCCTATGGAAGCTCAGCAAACGTCTTCCCCGGCCAGCATCATCAACAAACTTGTTGCAATCTCGACCCTCCGGTCGTACGGCCCTCAGGTCGTATGTCGGTAGCGCCACCTCTCGTATGTGTCGACACGGCCAACGAATCACCCCCACTGACTGGCAGGACAACCAGAGTATCGTCCCTCTTGCATGGCAAGCCGAAACACCAGGGTGTCTTGTCCCTGAATGTTTCCCCAAACGGAGCCCCCACGCTCCACTAAATCTGGGCGGAAGACCAAACAACAAACAGGGATACCAACATCCTGAAACAACCAAGCATGCTCAAAAGAATTCCAAATAAATAAAGGAAGCATGTATGGTCTCAAAAAGCAACAATATCAATAATATGATATAAGCAAACTCAAAGAATACTCCGAAGAGTGGGAACGAGGCAAGTGTACTTATCTCAACAATGTCGATCGGGATTACTCGGCAAGATCCCGCCTGTCACGACTCTATCTCAAAACCTGATAATAAATTCTATATTAATGTTGGTAATATATTAATTTATCAAGTTGAACATGCATAATGCACTAATCGGGCCCAAGTCCAACTTGTGGGCCCTTTCTTGTGTTTCTTTGTCATTTTACCTTAATTGACTAAATTTATTTATTTCTATAAATAGAATATGGTGGCCTGGTGGTTAAGGCCCACCAATTCTCTTGGTGAGGTCTCGGGTTCAATTATCTCAACTTTCCTTATATTGCTCTTTTATTTCCTTCTATAGCTTTAACTAAACAAACCTGATAGATTTAATCACAAGTGAAACATGGCTATGGTGGTTAGGGCCCAACATGGTGTGAGAGAGGTTTAGGTTGCAAACCTCTCCTCCCACAACCATTTTTTTCTTTTTCTTTTTATTTTTCTCTTATTACCTGGTTAAGCTAGCACAATTAAGTAACTTGGTCCACCATTTTATTTAGATCCAGACCCATTCAAGTTTAATTGAATTAATTAAATTAAACTCCACTTGATTGAGCCCAACCATCTTAGCCAGACCCAACCACCATAGTTAACAGGTTGACCCAACCCATTTCCTACTTGATTGAGTCCAAACCTAATTTTATTAATCAGTTTCTTAAATATTGACTAAGCCAACCCAACCCACTTGATTTAATCAAATCAATTAAAACCTAACTGTTTTTAGCCAGCTAATTAAAATAATTAACTTTTTAATTAACTTCTAATCTTATCGTCTCTCTCACGCAGCCGAGCCTTGACGGAGAAGGGAACTGCACTCCGGTCGCATGCAGCTGCTACCGGCGGTCCGTGACCGGTCAATGCACTCCCGCCACCGGACCCCTGCCACCTAGTTGAATCCCTGCGCACTACGGCCATCTCCTGAAGTGGAGAACCGACAAGCTCCTACTCTTCTCGTCGGAGAAGTCTTGTACGCGGACAGCTCCTCCCTCCCTGGCATCCGACTCGCGACAGGTGACATAGCTCGCCCGTAAGGTTTCCCTGGTATCTACTCCTGCGTGCTATATACATGCATAGTCATCGCCGAAAAAGACAGAGAATAGAGAGGAGAACTCACCGGAGGTTACGGTCATGAAGACGTGTCCCTATGGAGCAGTGGTGCTGGTGAAGAACCCCTTACGACTCCCTATGTTCTCCTCTGGTCAGACCGGCGCCCCACCCTTTGACTCTCGATTTCTCTCTCTTTGTTTCTCACGGTGGAGAAAGGCAGACCGGCGCTGTGTGAGTCTCCAAGGTTCCGCCACAGCCCCTTTTATAGAGCTTGAGGAGGATCCCAACGCAATCACCCCTTGCTGGCGAGAGGATTTGATTGGAAATCAATCCCTCTCCTTCCATATTTACAGATCTCGGCGATCACGGTGGCGTGCTGGCGCGATGGAGATGGGAGGCGGGTTGCCTCGGGATCGGCCTCAGATCAAACATGCGGCTGAGATCCAAACATGCGGCTGAGATCTATGCTCTCAGATCAACTAAAGGATCGCCCCCCATCCGTCTCGCATCGTGGACTTAAATAGATGGTTGGTCAAGATCTCTTCTCAACGGATGGCCAGATGAACCCCCACTGCCTCGAACGTATCCTACCATCTGAGATGGACGAGCGAGGGAGAACCCGCACGATGGAGACGATCGCACCGTCTTCTCTGCAACAGAAATGAGTGGCTGGATTAAAGCCTCGAGATCGGATCGCTATGGATCGTTTGATCTCCACCGTCCAAAATCCCTAATACCCCACCTGCAAAGTTTTCTCGTGACCTTTTGCAAATAAGCCCCTATTCTTTTTATCGTTACATGCAGGTCCCCTTCTCAGAGAGAGACACAGAATTTCCTTTAAGTCCTCATTCTTTCTATTTTTACACTTTGGCCCTTCGTCCAGAAAGAGTTACTTTACTTTCCAGTTCTTATCTTTTGTAAAATTACACAAAAAACCCTGGCAGCCCCATTTATTTAAATTTTAGGAATTTAAATTAATTCCTCCTCCCTTTTAACTAAACCCAAATAGTTTCCAACTTGGAAAATTCCCAAAGTGATTGAATCAATCATCATTCAATTTTCATGAATTGTTCCAATTTAAGAATTTACCAATTCTTCTCTTTTCTCATTCCATTCAAAATAAAGTCTAAATTTAGAATTGTCCATTTATCAATTACTAAATAATTAATGATTTAATTATTTATTCCCTTTTTAATCAACTCCAAGAATTTCCCAAACTTGGGTATTACTAATATTTATTTATTTCAAAGTTCCTCAATTTTGCTTGATTACCAAAGTACCCTTGATAATCAATTCCAAGGAATTTCCAAGTTTGGACCTTTCCTTTAATTTAACTAAATCACATAACTAAATAAACTAATGTTTATTTACTTGTTCCCTTCATGTTTCTCGAAACATACTAAATTACCAAAATGCACTTGGTTTTAATAACTATGCCCAACTAGGGTTTTAGTTATAAAACCTTCCTTTTTATTAATTCAACCATTAATAATCCATTTATTCTAATTAAAAGAAATCTCGGATTTCACAGTATTGTTTATAAGTCTTTATTTTTCTTCATCTCGGACATGGTTGTTGGAGGTGGCAGGAAGATCTAGTGGAGGTCAGCGTCGTGGTCTTCATCCCGGACATCAGCGCCAGATGCTACCATCAAGAAAACCTCTGAGAACGAACAAATCATGTGTTGTCCGGTGCCTGCCAGCACCGTGGCGTCGGCGACGAAGGAGGCAGCGCAAGGGTTAGGGTTAGGGTTTGTAAATGATGTTTTTGAAAAAATTAATCTTTATTTGTATTATTTTTTATTGTTTTAGTTGTAATTATTATAATTATATTATTTTTATAAAAATTAATCTTTAGTTTTATGTTATTGAATCTGATTAATCTTAATTTTGTTAGTTGTTAAATAATTAATTTTATTATTAATTTTTTAATAATATTTTAATAAGGAAAAATGCCACGTCAACTTATTTAACGGAAAAACAAACATCCGTCTTGGGGAGGGACTTAATTTTATCAATCGGGATAATAGAGGGATCAAAAAGTATCAAATTATATTAGACGGACTCAAAGGACTGAATCGTTATAATAGAAGGACTAAATTGGGTATTTGACATAATATTAATGTTTAAATGAGTGCCAGCCAATGGTATTTATTATTTATTATTTATTTTTTATTTTTTATTTTTTTATTTTTTTATTTTTTATTTTTTATTTTAACTCCTCTTCCGCCCTCTAACATATTTTTTATAAGAAGGTTGGATAACGTTTTCTGCTAAAAAAAACAAATGGGAAGAATGAATGACCTACTACAGTTATAGAGGTTCAATATGGCATTATGGATCAGCCAAGTGGTGGTGATGCCTGTTAACTTATTTGGAGAATATTTGTCTTATATATATATGACCAATTTGAATTGGTTTATGAAAAAAAGTTTTTTTTTCAGTTTTATAAAAAGATTTTTTTTATAATAAATTTTAAAGTTAAAAATTTTTAATTATTTTTGTGTTTGAATATATTAATATAGAAGTATTTTTATAATTAAGAAGTTGTTTGGATGTTCTTCCCGGGTCAATGAATAATAATAATAATAATAATAATAATAATAATAATAGTTAATTAATTATCAATCCTCCAATAGTGAACTTATTCCCTATAGGTCCCTCCCCAAGGACCTCCATCTTCCCCCTAGGGTCCTTGGAGGGGACTTAGGGGAAATAGTGTTTTGGGTGTGGTTTTGGAAAAGGTGAACAGTGGATGAATAGTGCAGGGACCTATAGATAATTACCTCTAATAATAATAATAATAACTACATTCGTATATGGCCCATAATTAATAATAACTATATTTAACATCAACAATAGTAGGATTAGTTTTGAAAAATTATTCTTTATTTTTTATGAAGATATTTTGATAATTAAAAATGTCAAAACAGATTTTTTTTTTTTTCAGAAGCTTCAGCGAAGCTTTTAAACAAAATCATTTTTTTTCTTTTTTCTAATTGCTGCTTCTTTTAAAAAAATACCATCCAAACACATATAAAACTCATAAAAATCCTTAATTTATATTAAAATAAAATTTTGGCTTCTAAGAAGCTAATCGAATTGGGACCATAAAATGAGGAGAATTTTTAAAAAAAATTTATGTTTTTTTTAATTTTTTTTTTTAAATTTATGAGCAGGTCCGCCGGCGGTCGGAGACAGTATGAGTCCATATGTCTCTTTCGTATTTGTGCCCGGCGGATTACAAAAAGTCAGTGGGTCGAACACCGGATGAGATGGGAATGGAATATTCAGAGTCAAAAGTGTTGAAACGGAAGCAACGACAAGAAAAGAAAGACTATTTTATATATATATATATATATATCATACACTCGCATTCACGAGCCATGGCAGACAATGACAGGCAGACAATGACTTTTCCAGTCTATATAATTATAATAGAGTAAGTTAATAATATATATATATATATATATATATATATATATATAATTAAGGGACGTTCATAGATCCAGGAATGTCCGTAGATTAGCTGTTGGATCAAAATCCAACAACAAACATAATGACTAAATGTGATGGACAGATTTAGAGAGAGAGAAAAAAAAGATTATATGATATTTTGGACAGTAGATGTGATGGTTTGTACAACAACTATTAAATTTTGATCCAATGGTTAATGTCCCAAATCTAGGGATGTCCCTCGATTATTTGCCCTGTATATATATAAATATAAATAAATTATATAATATATAATATATATATTTTATATATAATATATAAAAGATGTGATACAGTGAGGCGGCTGCATTTGCCACCGACTTCACTGTATCATATCCCTATATATATATATATATATATATATATATATATATATATATATCTTGACATATTAGTTGACTATAATCTTGTGTAAGTAGGTCGTTAATTTGGTACTTGGAGTGTGAAATTTTTAACTATATATGGATGGAAGAAAATTAAAAAATAAAATTTATTATGTGATTTTCATACAATTTGGTGAGATGATGTAATTCATTACGTAATGGTTCTTTTTATAGTTACGGAGAACTTTATAAAATAAGAACTGTTAAGTGAGAGGATCATCATCTCACAAATTTATATTAAAATAGACATGCTAGTTTTTTTTTTTTGATGTTCTTTCCATCCGTGTGGTTAGAAATCTCCAAAACACTCTTCAAGTGGCCAAAGGGGAGACGACCTTAAATGAATAGTATTACAGTCGGCCGGATTGTAACATGTCCGTGTGTGTGTGTGTGTATATATATATATATATATATGTTGGGTTATATCACCATACCTACCCAAACCTTAAGGGGTCGTTTAGTTCCTGGTAATGATGTATTACCCTGGTAATGGGGTTGGAAATGCTATATGCTTGGGAATGTTGTAGTAATATGTGATAATCATGTTTGGTTGGAAACTCATATTCCTAATAATCTTTCATTACCATGTTTGCTTAATCATGATAATCAACTTGTTAATATTCCAAATTTCCCAAAATACACTTGTTTATAAAATTTTGAGCAAATTTAATTTTAAATTAAAATAAAATTTTAGATTAAAAATAATTAAATTTTAATACCAAAAATTAATTATGACACATTTTCTCGAAATACTCTTACACTAAAATTTTGACCAAATAAACTTTTACATGTTACAACTTCATACAGTTTCATACAAAAAATTCATTTAGTAAAAATTATAATAAAAAAAATTGTTTAGGCAACCAACAAATTTCATACAAAAAAATGTTTAAGCAACCAACAAATTGGGGAAAGGGTGAGATCAAAATGGTAATGAAAGAAGTATATGGAAAAGGTGAGGGAAAAATGGAGGAAAAATGTAATGAAAAAGATAATGAAATAAATATATGAAGAGGGTGAGGGCAAAATGGGGAAAATTTGTTGTTAATATTACATTACCTTTTTATTTCCAGTACTACAATAACTAAACGCAGTAATATTTTCACATTGCCGCATTTGGTTCGAGATATGAGATATGACCAGGTAATGTGATATGCCTGAGAATGGAGTCGGGAATGCTATATGCCTGGGAATGTTGTGGAAATGTGATATGACCATGTTTGGTTCATGTTTAGTTGGTCATGGTAATCAACTTAGTAATGTTCCAAATTTCCCAAAATACCCTTCTATATAAAATTTTGAGTAAATTTAAATTTAAATTTAAATTTAAATAAAGTTTTAATTAAAAATAATTAAATTTTAATAACAAAAATTAATTATGGCACATTTTTCTGAAATAAACTTGCATCTAAAATTTTGATCAAGTATCAAAAATAATAATAATAATAAAAATAATAATTATTATTATTATTATTATTATTATTGTAATTAGTAATAATAAATAATAAATAATATTAATCAATAATAATAAAAATAATAATAATAGTAATTAGTAATAATTAATAATAATAATAATAATAATAATAATAATAATAATAATAATAATAATAATAATAATAATAATAATATGGTAAAAGGATGGAGGGCAAAATGGGGATCCACATTACCATCAACTTGGTAATGTGGATAGACACCTATTTTGGTGGTAATCTATATTACCACCAATGTTGTAATGTGGAGTAAATTGGTAATGTGGATTACTAACTTATTCTCATTATCATCTTTGCCAAACGTGGTAATGTTTCACATTACCGCCTCATTCCTGGGAATGTGAAAACATTACCCCCAACCAAACGCCCCCTTAGAGTTGGTAGTTAGTTTTGTTTTGTTTAGCTTTGGTTTTTTTTTTTTTTTCTTTTACATACAATGACCACGTTAAATCTCACATTTATTTACATAAATACAATACACCTACTCTCTGTACCTTTCAATGTGGTCCTTGTCTTATTTATTGTATCATGTTGTATTTAATTTAAATTAGAGGTTTTACTTACCTAATTGAAAAATTGTAAAATTACTTAACACCCTCTCATTTTTTAATAATACCACATAATCTTATATATTTTATTTTTTTTCCTTACCAGTTACCACACCCTTACTTTATTTTCCCAATCAAAAATATTAAATATTTTTTAAAAACTATTTAAAAACTAAGTCAAAGATAAAAATACCTTTTGATGAATGATAATTATTTATAACTAATAAAAAATTTAAAAATATTTTAAAAGGGATTATACATAAATTATGATTTTATTAGGAGAGCTACAAACAAATTTATGTTTAATTTATAAACAAATAAAAATTTAAATTAATTTTTTATTTAATTTTTAATGATATGCATTAAAAAATTTAAAAAAATAAAGAAGAGATTAACCTTTATAAAAAGTTGAAAACAGTCATTTTATATATATTGTAACATATATATATATATATATATATATATATATATATATATATATATATATATATATATATATATACCTCTAATTTTTCAATAATATCATGTAATATTATATTTATTTTTATTCTACTTACCACTGCTTAGTTTGTTTTCCCAATCAAAAATATAAATATTTTTTCAAAATTATTTAAAAAATAAATTAAAAGATCAAAATACCTTCTTCTCTTTTGGGATGACAATTATTTATAACTAATAAGCAATTAAAAATATTTTGAAAAGGATTATACATAAATTATGATTTTATTAGGAGGGTTACAAATAAATTTATGTTTAATTTATAAACAAATAAAAATATAAAATTATTTTTTATTTAATTTTTAATGACATGCATTAAGTTTAAAGCCATTTTTGGTCCCTAGAAGCAGGTCCAATGTTCATTTTCATCTTTAATTTCAAAATTTGTTCAATACGGTCCCTATGTATTATGCAGTCCATTACATTTGGTCCTTGATGTTGTTGTGGCATACGAATGAAATACAAAATATTTATTTATTTTTTAATTTGACATGTGGTCATATTTTGATGACGCGGTAAGCCAACTGGACTATTGACATGGCATGCCACGTGGCAAAAGTTTTAAGTTTAATTTTTAATCTTTTGTTATTATTTTTAATTATAATTATAATTTTTATTTTATTTTGATTTTTTTAATTTTTTAATTTAATTTTTAATTTTTAATTTTTTGCTTTGTTTCTGTAACGTTATTTTTTTTTGCTTTGTGATGTTACAAAAAATAACGTTAAAAGAAATAAGGTTACACAAACAAAACAAAAAATAAAGAAAATAAAAAAAAATTAAAATTAAAATTTAAAATTCTAAAATTTTAAAAAATAAAAATAAAAATAAAAATAAAAAAAAATTCTAAAATTAAAAATTAAGAAATTTGCTCGTTGCATGCCATGTCAGCAGTCCAGTTGGCTTGCCACGTCATCAAAATACGAGCACATGTCAAATTAAAAAAAATAAATAAATACCATATATTTCATTTGTATGCCACATCAGCGGCATATCAGCCTCAGGGACCAAATGTGATGAAATACATAATATATAGGGACCGTATTGAACAAATTTTGAAATTAAGGATAAAAATTAATATTGGACTTGTTTCCGGGGACCAAAAATGGCTTTAACCCTAAAAAAATTTTAAAAATGAAAGAAGAGATTAACCTATTTAAAAAGGTCAAAATTGTCATTTTACATATATTGTGTTGATGTTTAAAACTATTACGACCTCATGGACTGCTTCCCACTAGTAGTTCAATTGAGAAAAGAGTGGTGTTAAGGTAATGGGAATTGGGGACGTGAGCTTCCCAAGCCTTTCGACCGTCGAAATGTTCAGAGAATGAAGGATGGCATCCGGGAAGGGGTCCTTCGTACCTGTAAAACAAAGAAGTCCATGGGCTCCTTCCCCCCGAACCCTTCGACGCTCAAGCCGGTTGGGTGAAGGTTGTGAGTAGAAGAAGAAGATAAGAGGAGGAGAAGAATGTCGTCGTTGGGAGTAAAGGACCTTCTTCCTTTCGAGAATGGTTCTCTAGGAAGAGGAGTGGTTGCCCCCTTTTCTCTCCCTCGGGTCCTCTTCTTATACTTGAGAGGTGGCCTTGGCGGCGATCGGCCAAGGATACCTTTTCTGACCCTTGGGCCAGGCTTTTGTTGGAAGACCGTCTTGCCTCGGCCCCGCCTGATAGTCGGGCCCTGCATAAATGCTCACCCTCGTAGAGGATGTCCCCATGCTATATGAGTGTCCCTCTCATAGTTATTGGGCTGAATCTCCACAAGTCCTCCCGATAAGCGTTCAAATGATCATATTGTTATATCACTTTCTTATATGCTATGCATGTGATTCCGAGTAGTTTTAGTTCATTGGTACTTAATTGGTGTTAACTCTTATTTATAGGGTACTGGAGAGCCTCAAGAGCAAAATGGAAGCAATGCGGCACAATTTGAGGCTAAATTCCAATTTTATTAAAGCCTTAAGGGTCAGTGTACTCCCGCACGCACCCGCACGAAGCAGGAAACAGCTGGTGTGCCCTTGCACGTCGCCACACGGACGTTTAGAGCACATACCTCCAGATTTTTATAGAGAGTCGTGCGACCAACTATGCGGCTGCACCACAGAGCACACAGACCTGGCAATACAATGTGTCTTTGCGACCATGCCTAAACGACCGCCTCACTGACTCACGATTCAGACGCGGCCTGACCTGTTTTTGTGGCAGATTTGAATCCGAGCTAAGCTGATTTGGACACCATTTATGTAAATTAACCTGGGCCTTATAAATAGGAGATTTTTAGGGTTTGTAAAGGGGGATTAACTTTGGAGACTATTGAATTATCTCTCTTGGAGCTCCAATCCCTTCTCCATCTTGGAGATTAGGGTTTCATTGAAGACCTTGGAGCAAGAAGGTGACAACAAGTGTCAAAGGAGCATCTTTGTAGCAATTCTACACATCCCTCCAACGGTCCTCGCCAATGGTGGAGGGAAGGGTGTTTCATATTATGTTTCATTTCTTTCTCTTAAACCTTGTGTTGGATTTGTGTTTCCTTTTGATGGGGAACTAATTTGCTAGATACTTGGGTATGATGAACCTCTGGATTAGTACTTAACTTTGCTTGTATGGATTTCTAAAATTGAATGAATGTTTAATGTTTTGAGAACCTATTGAATGTGATGTATGGTATTGGTATTCTACGTTGTGACCCCTCCAAGTGTCAATAGGATTCATGTGGGCTTAGATAGCGAATGCCTCCCCATATGTAGATCTACTTCAATAGGTGGGAGTTGTGAATACGCTGAGAGATCGGGTATTTAGGTAAGAGACTCCTTTAGATGTATTATTCCCAAACCTCTTCCAAGATATAGGTTCCCTAGAATGCTAATGCAATGAGGCCGCATTTGGTACGCGGGATAGGATAGGATTATTATTTCGGATTAAATTAAAATCTGAAATAATAATCCAGGTGGTAGAATATAATTATGCTATATATGTATATGTTTTAAAAAATATAGTATGAAAATAAAAAGTTTAATAAAAGAAATAAATTTTCAAAAAAAAATTAATTTTTATTTGTGGTTGAACACTTGAGATGAAGGTGAAGGTTATCCGACTTAATCCTCCAAAAAAACATGGGATAAAATTATTGAAGAAACTGTAATCCTAGGATTTTAATCCCAGGATAACATTTGCATACCGAACACCGGACATTGGATTTTGGATAACAATCCAATCCAATCCCATGTAATTCGGTGTACCAAACACGCTCTGAGGGTATTAGGTAAATAACTTGCCTCGACGGAGGGTGTAAAAGCATTATAGGAATTTTTGGTCTATAAACTAACATTCTTCAAGTAGAAATTCGTACTTGCCATTACTTGCAAATATCCGAAGGAAATTCATTGCCGGAATATCTCCCTTTTATGATTGCTTACCGATAAAGGTCGCTCTTAAGGAGGAGCAGAAGAGGATTCCTGCGCTTTCTTCCTCGACCGACTTGGTTCTTCAGAAGAATGCTTGCTCCTCTTCTTAGAAGACCTCCCAACCAAGCCATTCTCCTTATTCCTCTTTGAGGACTCCCCAGTCCCATACTTCTTCTTCTGGAGGGGTAGCTGTGGGCTGGGCCAGCAAGGAAAAAATGAGCTCATCTCGATCCATAGTGTTACCTGCTAGATCATGACAACAAAGTTAAAAGCCAGTCGAGATCGAATCCTTCATACAGAAAAGTAAACGCAGACATGTCCTACCTATTGCTAGATACAGACAATGCTTCCGAAGGTTCTTTGTTGTTAAATAATTGTGGATAGGAACCTTGGAGAGACCTCGGAGGAAATCTAATTGACCCTTCTCGATAGTAGACATACCCTCCTTGTATGAAGTGTCAAGTCTAGGGGCTTCTTATGTGGTCGGGACACACCACTCGGAGTCATAGGAAACAAAGAAAAACTTGTCCTTCCACCCCTTGATAGAGGTTGGTGTTGTACCTAAGAAGGCCCTATCAATACGGGCGGAGAAGTAATACCAATCAGTTTCGAGATGGCATCTAAGGCCAAAAAGGAGACGAAACCAATGAAGGGTTGGTTTAACGCCAAAGTGCTTGAATACTACTACGAACACATAGAGGATCCTCTACCCATTAGGAGAAAGCTGGGAAGGGTAGAGTTCATAAAAGTGAAGAAGCTCATGGAAGATATCCGGGTAAGGAAGCCTATGGCTAGCGTGCAATGCGTCATGGTATATGGCTATTTCCTGATCACTAGAAGGAGAGTTAGCTTGCTCAGTGGGGGGAGGGAGCTTACAGAAGAAGGGTGGAGAGGAAATAGAGTAGTAGTCAATTAACTGCTAAAGTTCATCGGCGTCTAAGGTGTTTTGATAAGCCCTAGCGCCGGCATTCGACAACCTTGGTACTGAAGGGGGGGGATCCTAGAAACTAGAGGCTTGATCTCCATTACCTTAATGAGAAGCGACAACAAGGTTATCAGAAGAAAACACTCGCACAACAATCTACATAGGCCGAATAAGCGGGGCAAGAGGACGAAGTGAAAAGAAGAAAGCCCATACTTCTCTTTTTCTCCCTTTTTGAATCTTTGAAGATGATGCTTCAAATGGCCGAATCGACTTTGACGACCTAGATTGCTTCGCCAAACGACACCCTTGCAAATGTGTGACACGTAGGTCGTGGAGATTGTGCCCATCATTACTTCCCTCACTCCACGCCTCATTTTTTCGGACCAAACTCTTCAAAAGAAGAGACGTAACACAAAAGTATGCTTAGAAATAAGTATGGCCCAATGCATGAGATGGATACTCACCATAACCTCGACTATGATTAACACCTCAAATATTTAGCCTCGACTCAGGCCCCGATTATCGTCATACAGATTCATACACCTTATCTTGGACCGATACCTCAAATATGCCATCTCAGCCACACATCCCCCAACTCCAAGCGACCGGACCTCGAGCTTGACTTTCATGGCCGACCCAAGCCTTACGATAACCCAACCTCGGGCACCACCGCAGTTGGTGGAGGGGACAGAGAGGGGGGGGGGGGGCAAGTGATATGGATAAATCCACATAAACACATGGCCTTATCCAAAACACACAAGCGTTTCAATCACGAGCGTCCAAGCAAGTGGCACAAGTCCCTAGCTTAGACACCCCCCTTGGGCCAGAAGAAGGTTGCAAAAGTCAAGGTGAAGGATAAGATGGAAGAAAAAAGTATTGTAGAAGAGATAAGTACGGCAAGAAAGATCTCTGACATTAAGGGAACAACAATTGATCCCAAGGATGAGAGATAAGAGGAAGGAAAGACAAGGAAAAGATAATTGATCTCTGATCTCCGAACTTTGTAATCACCCTCCTCCACTTTCAAGCTCTCTTTTTCTCTCACTAACTAGGACATCGGAGCTACCTCAAGGCAAAAGACCCCTCTCAGCTCTATTTCTTGTGCAAGATCACCGGCGGATCGGTAAAGCTCTCGGACGTTCTCTCCAGCTATGGTTGACGACTCCCACAACTGCAAATCTCAACCATTGGATAATGATCGGTGTTAATCTTCAGAAGAAACCAATTTTTGAACTAACAATTTCCATTTTTCCTTATTCCTTCTTCATGCACCTTATGAATCCTTTGAACCCTTGTTTAGCATCTTTCGCCTTCCCTTTTTCAGAATGCAATCTTCTCTTAATTGTAGAGCATCACTCTTCTTTCCGTTATCTTATTTTTCTTCTACTCTTGCCATTATGACTTTGTCTAATACAAAAAGGTTTGCACTACAGTTAAAATTCCATTTTCTATTTGTTGAAATAAAATACAAAAAAATTTATTTTTAATCCTGATATTTGAATATTTGTAACATATATATGAATTAATAGGTATATATTTAAAATCTAGTATGACCAATTTTTTTGGGCAATTTGACAAAATGACACTGGTCTATTTATTTTATTATTTTTTGGCCCTAAGTCGAAAATATTTGTCAAAATGGCCCTGCAGTCGCTCAATCAGCAGTCACCCTGCTGACTCGAATTAAAAATGGCCTTTGAAAGACCGATTAGCTCTAGAGGGGTTGTCTAGAGTTAATCGGTATTTGAAAAGCAGATTTGCTCCAAACTCCATGAAAAAGAGCTCTATAGAGCTAATCGGCATTTGAAAGGTCGGTTAGCTTCAGAGAGGTCCTTTATGGGTTGTGTCGAGCTAATCGGCAATTGAAAGACCAATTAGCTACATACACCTTCTTTTGGAGTTGATCGGTATTTGAAAGGCCGATTATTTTTATAAAAAAAATTATATTATTTTTATATCCCAGTTAGCAGTTTGGTTGCCGATTAGGCGCTTTAAGGCCATTTTGGTAAATATTTCAGGTCTAGGGTCAAAAAAATAATAAAATAAATAAATGAGGGGTCATTTTGCCAAATTGACCATTTTTTTTTTTCCTATTGTAAATGACTGTTTTACTTGTCCTCCTCTCATGTCTGTCCCTCTACAGACAAAACAAATCATGCACTGTTGTGAGGTTGTTTATATATATATATATATACATATTAAGGTTTTTTGGTTTTGAAATATTATTATTATGGATGATCCGATCCCTGTTGATCAATCAATAAGCGTCTATTAGCTTGTACTTTTCCACACTAAAATGAAATCCCATCGAATTTTCACGCGTAGACCGAAGGCACGACCGACCGACCGAAGCGAACTCTCTCGCCTTCTCTCTCTCTCCAATGTCATGTCCCAGTTTTCCCCACCACCCACCCACAAAGTACACCACCTCTTCCTCTTCCTCTTCCTCTTCCATCACACAACTCTGCTTGGATTATCTGTAGGAGCTCGGGATGAAGAAGGTCGGGCCTAGCCGTAAGCCTCGGCTCACACTCCCCTCCCACGAGGCATCTCTCGGCAAATTCCTGTACTGTGTTGTTCTCAAAATCCCCATTTTTTGGGTGTTGATTTCGTTTTCTTGATGAATTTGGAGAATTTTGGGCAGAACTCAGAGCGGGACTTTTCGGGCTGACGATCTTCTGGTCAACAAGGACGGGATCCGGATTGTTCAGCAAAGCGAAGAAGGGGCGGTGAGATTGCATTCTCCCTTATCTATTTTTTCTGTTTTGCTTATTCTTTCCCTTTAGAGTTATGAATTCTTCGAATTGGAAGTGTAAAGGAGCTGAAAAGTTTGAACTTTTTTTTTGTTTGTTCTTCTTATGGGGAATTGTAATCCTCTGATATGATTATTTATTCATTATTTCCATTTGAAATGCGTATGAAGTATGAAGTGTATGAATTGGAGGTGTAAAAGAGCCTGCTTTGATTTCTTATTGTGCTTATGGTGAATTGTAATCCGTGGATGTGACTGTTTAGTATCTCCAATTGAAATGCATTTACCGCCTTCTTGGTAAGAACAATTGGGATTGGAAGGGCAAAGTAGGCTGCTTTGATTTCTTAAGGATGAATTAGTCATGATTACTTTTTATTTTATTTTATTTTATTTATTTTTTTGTGTGTGATTATATTGAATTGCAATTCTTGGATTTCACTGTTTATTATCTTCAATTGAAATTGTTCGTGTTGGGTGTTTGGCGTTTACTTGCAGCCACCTGTTATCAGGGCCACTGATAATCAGTTGAACTTAGCTGATATTGATTCAGTGAAAGTCATTGGCAAGGGAAATGGTGGGATTGTCCAATTGGTTCGCCATAAATGGACTGGCCAATTTTTTGCTCTCAAGGTAAATTGCTTTTTTCCCTCTTCCCTGTCTATTGTCTTGATCCTTGACTTCTTCTTTTGAGATGCATTTGGATCTAGTGGGAATGGGGTAAGAGGAGAAGAGAACAAGAAGAAAATTTTATTGCTAACTTTTTCTCTTCTTTTACATCCATCATTTGCCATTTTGGTGTTTCTTTTCTCTATTTTTTTCTTGATCCAAGCACACATAGAATCCAAGGACTTAGTCAAACTACTAAATATATACTTATGAAAATATATTCTTCGTCTTTTCTGTATGTCTTTTGATTTATGGATCCGCAAAATTGCTATGTGATCCTCAATTCATAATCTGTTTGGTGGCCCCTTATGCTGTTTTCTTTAACTTGTCTATGTTTGCAAGTCAGGTGTATATCCACACTCAGCTGGAGAGTTAGTGTAATGTTGATGGTTTGTCTCCAAATTCGTGGTAATTTATAATGCCATGCAAGCTATAAATGTTTAGATTTCTGGGGAATAAAGTGTACCCAATACCAGCTTAGCTTAGAATCCCTCCAAATGACCTGTTGAACCATTAAGCTGCATATTGACAACATTGTCTCTTTGCTTCTTGTGTCCCTTTGTGGAGGTTGTGACTGAAGAATATGTTTTATCATCATTGGTCTAATTTTTGTCTTCCTTCTAATTGGAGTCCTCATGATCTTGTATAAACAGGTTATACAAATGAATATTCTTGAAAGTGTGTGCAAGCAGATTGTTCGGGAGTTGAAGATAAACCAGTCTTCCCAATGCCCATTTGTTGTCGTATGCTACCAATGCTTTTATGACAATGGTGCTATATCTATTGTCTTGGAATACATGGATGGTGGCTCCCTTGCGGATTTACTGAAAAAAGTCAGAACAATCCGAGAGCCATATCTTGCTGCAATATGTAAACAGGTAGAGTCAATGGCATTAACGATAAGATGATTTTCTTGTGGACTTCAGAACAAGTGATTAGTTTAATTCTTGGCCAATATCTGTTTGTTTGCCTTATATTCCTATTGGTATTTGCAGGTGCTTAACGGTTTAATTTATCTTCATCATGAAAAACACATTATCCATCGGGATTTAAAACCATCGAACATACTCATTAATCATAGAGGGGAAGTCAAGATATCTGATTTTGGTGTGAGCGTAATACTATCAAAATCTTCTGGCCAGCAAGATACTTTTATTGGCACCTACAACTATATGTCTGTGAGTAATGATATCTTGAATGCATTTATTATTTGTTTCATACTTCCGCGTAAAGTTTTTCTCTGTTCCTACTTCAAATGCGCATTTATTGACATCTTAGAAGCGTATTTATTTAAGATTTTTTTTTCCTTGATAGCCAGAACGTATAAGTTGCAGCAATCATGGCTATGTTAGTGATATTTGGAGCCTAGGTCTAGTAATGCTGGAGAGTGCAACTGGCCAGTTTCCTTATCCTCCTGCTGATAATTTCTATGAACTTCTAGTAGCAGTTGTTGAACAACCCTCACCTTGTCCTCCTCCTGACCAGTTCTCTCAGGAGTTCTGCTCATTTATATCTGCATGGTAATGTTGATGCTTTTTCTTTTGAGGCATGCTTCATATCTGTCTTTCATATTTCTGCTTCGTGGTTTGCACTAACTTGTACCATGAGAGGAAAAAAAGAACCTGCAAGCTATGAAGTCAATTCGATAAATTTGTCATGTCCATTTATCACTTGCTTGGTCAAAGTTACCCAATTATATTTGGTTCGATCTTGTCTATTTTAATCAAATCCTAAATTTTTGGTTCATTCGATCTCAGTTTGCAAAAAAGTCCAAATGATAGGCAGTCGGCTAGTAAACTCTTGGTAAGAACTCAAAACAATCATTCTTCTAGCAATAACTTTAATGTGCCTTTTCTTCCTCAAGTTCTTATAATTCTGTTTTGGTCCAGAAACATCCATTCTTGAGCATGTATGATGATCTAAACATTGATCTTGGTGCATACTTCACAAATGCGGGTTCTCCACTAGCCACCTTCTGAGAGCACTACATTCTGCACAACATGTATGCAGAATCACTCCTTTTCCAGATTTTTGCAAAGCTGACATTGCTGTTATTTGAGTTATTATTCATCAGGCCCGAAGAAGGGACTATCAAGCTACTGCTCTGCCGATTGTATTGCCTTTGTTCAAGCATCATCATTTCCTGCTGTACCAAGGGTGTATGTTATACTTGATTTGTTCACCATCTCATACTGTCATTCAGTAACATAATGCTAGCTAGATGCTTGTACTCTATTTTTGAGGCATTATGTGTACAGTGTATTGACATTGCTGAGGTTTTTGGACATCCTCACAGAACAATTGAATCCTTGTGCCAAACTATTTGTAACAAAGATTTTTGCCGTCTTGTGGCTTGTTTGTGAGACGAACCAGAAGTCCTGAATCCAATTGTACTAGTATCTGTGTTTTAATTAAAAAGGATAGCAGAGAATTGCTAATGTGTTATCTGTATTATGGTTCAAGCTGTGTGATTGTAATTCTAAACAAGAATTTATACATTGGTCTCAAGGAGAAAAAAACCAATATCACATGCATTTGTTTCAACTTGTGTTTGATTGAATTAAGAAAATAAGATATTTTTTTTTCAATTCATTTATTTTTTTCCTTTTTCATTGTATTCACTTTTTAAAATCTCCATTTCTATCAATCTAAAGAGAGCCCACCATGTTTTGCTTGGGTTTGACTAAAGATGCAGGTTCTTCTTTTTCTTTTTCTTTTTTCTTTTATACCCAAATAAAACCTTAAATGCATTTGCTTTTATAACCTTAAGAACCGACATTATTAATCTCTGTTTGCATATAAACCTGGGCCGAAGTTTAACAATATTTGTTTTAGAAGATATACGTTCAATTGTATTGAAGGGGTTAGTGTATACAATTATACAATTTTGAGATTTTATAGAGTTTTTTTTTATAAAGTGGATAAAAGCATTCATTTATTTATAAGTAGTGAAATTGGGTATTGATGTGCTATATCTCTCCATGAAGTGTACGAGATCGATCAAGTAGTAAAGTATCCCAAAGGTAGAGTAGTCGAATCCATAGGGACCGGCTTTACTAGTACTAATTCACGCTTTATTAACTAGCCTAAAAATACAGTTGTTGATCTAATCCTAACTAAGAAATCTAAAGAAGAATTAGGGTGAACAATTGACAAATCTAGGGTAAATCAATACAGAGATTATGGCACCCCGGATCTCTATCCTCCTTGGAATCCCTTGCTCGACTAAATTATTATTACTGGTTATCTAATTGATCTATTCTTGGACCATGAGGAACCCTAATTTAGTTCAACTCCGATCTCTCGGCAACTAAACCCTAATTCGCATATGACAACACCAATCGCACCATGATTGCATTAAGTACTATGATTCCCATTATTAGGTTTTATCCTAATCCGGAAAGTGTGACACCATATACCCGATCTCTCAGCATGCACTCACCCCCTACCATCTAAACCCTGATCTAATATGGCTGAGGTCTCTCTATCTAATCATGCAATTCAGATATGCAAATTGGGGCTCTCGTACTAGCAATTTGCAAGCATTAAGCACAGATAGATGGTTCATAAAAACAAATAAAAAATAAATATCATAAAGAAAGGAAAATAGTCACAAGTTCATCATAGGGTTCAAGAATCCGAAGTACCACGGAAGGTTTAGCCTTTCATATTAAGAAAACCTAACATAAGATCTAAAAAAGAAAGAAGACATAAATAAAGGTGATGTACTCCTCAGATCGATTTCTCATCTGTCTTTAATCCATGTTGAAACCTTAGCCATTAGCGGAAGAATCGCCAAAAGTCCCATGATGAGTTGCATCTGACGACCTTTTATAGACTTGAATTTTATGAAGCACGGTCGTGCTTAGTGCGTGTTGAGGCTGTGCTTATCTCCAAAAGCTTCAAGAATCGATTCAGAGTGTTTTCAGATAATCCCGAGATAAGTACGAGCACAACACGGGCAGAACACGCTCGTACACTTTTGGAAACATGCCCATGCTATGGGCAGGTGAACCGTGCTTAGTAAAATCCTAGTTCTGGGACCAGCAAGCCTTGAGCACACCCGTGCTTAGGCCGTGCTGTTCTCTGGAATGCTCATTTTTAGCTCTTTTTGCTCCGAATAGAGTTGATTTTCGCTCCTTTTATTCCAAGCACCTATTTTCCTGTCCAATGACAACAAAATGCCCAACATAGCACAAAAATAGAGGAATCTATGTTAAAAAAAGGTGAAGTGCATTCAAATCTAGTATAAAAACATGTATGATCATAATCTTATCATATACCCCCACACTTAAGCTTTTGTTTGTCCTCAACCAAAGAAAATACAAAATACTGAAAGATAGATGAGTCCATGATCTCTCATCTCAAAATAGTTTGGTGTCCCTCTGGTGTCCGGGAAAACAAAGTGTTAAGTGAAATGAAGCTTCTTAAAGAAAATAGGTTGCACCTTGTACTCATACTCCCCACGTGTGTGTGTGTGTGTAATCCCTTCTATAGTGTTCCTTACTGACTCAAGACTGGCCCGGCTAGTCTAGAACTTATTTACTAAGCTAAACTTTGCTAACTCTTTTAATTGGGTTGTAGCTTCATACATCCAATGAGGTAGCTTTTTCCTCTGATATCTCATCAAGTGAACATTTGTGATGCCCATTATCCGACTACTCAAGAGTAGCTTACACTCTTCAAAGGTGATAGCTCTTTCCACTATCTGTTCTCATCTATATTCTCTCGGTAAGGCATCCCTAATGGATCCGACTTTCCGGATTAATTCTTTTTTCACAAGACTAAAACCAATTACTGGTCAAAACTAGCTAGAATCCAAACCTAAGCAGAGAAGAGACAACAAAGTTAGGTTTTGTGCTAAAAATTTATGAGGTGTCGAGTAAAGGTAAAACTACGTTATATAACACTCAACACTAATGTTTGCCTAGACTCAAAGAGGACTCCCAATCAATAACTATTATAGATCATCATAAATTAACACACATCATAGGCAATATATAGTCAATAACTAATCCCTCCCCCACACTTAAATTATACATTATCCCCAATGTACACAATGCATGCAAATAGGAGAATATGCCATGTAAAATAAACGGGAAAAGATTTTTGGTACTTTCTTGTATACTCGTAGAGTCATATTGTTGTTGTTGACTGGGGAGTTCCTGTCCATGTTTCAAAGTTTGACAATTCCAAATCTTTTTTGAGAACCATCAAAGGCACACAAGTGAAATAGGAAATCCACTAACATTACCAAATTTGTACATGTGAAATAGAAAAATAAAGAGCACAAAAGTAGTAAAGGAAAAATAAACAGTGATGCTCCTCATGACTAGAATTCCTCATCGTAGCCCTCATCCTCGAAGTCGTCATTGTCCACCCCCACATCTCTCATGGATCGTGATGAGTATGGTGGAGGGGGTGGTATCTAGATACCGAGGTGGTCGGTAATCCGAACGAGGGTTGTCGATAACTAGTTCTAAAATGCCATTGGGTCGGTCGTAACTGGGGTTCATTAAGCTAGTGCTATGTGGGCTCGGCGACTACTGCTGGGTCCTAGGGGGTTGCAGCCATGTAAGTGGTGTTGGGTGTTGTGCGTGTGACCTGCAACATCCCTATAGCGTGCAGGGTCTCTATAGTGATTCGGGAGAAGTCCCTAACCTAAGTCATCCATGCAGACAAGGTTCCTAGCAGTAGACAAATCCCTTGGGCGAGTATCATGATGTATAGGCCGGTGAAGATAACTCTAACCCTGGGATCTGTCGCCTGGTGTAGCATGAACTATGTGACGACCTAACCCAGGTGGAGAGGGAACCTGTCCGGCATGATTAAAGGGAATAAAAAGTCATGGAGCTGATAACTCCGGTGCTGTCATCCCGCAATGTGATGGAGTGACTGAGATTAGTGTGAATGTCCTTGAGGGTAGGGGAGCAGAGAGCTAAGGCCTTCGACTGCAGCGGGTCATAGATTAGATCAATACTGAGCCGCCGCCAGCACGTCTCCTAAGCCTCCCTGAGTGACCGGTTGATGTCGAGCCGCACGTATTCACCAATCTAGTGTACTCCTCGTAGTAAAGATCGAGATAGACACTGAACTGGGTGTAGCTTATTGATGCATGCACAGGGTAAACGACTACTATCCCGCAAGTGTGCGGAGTCGATTAAGTAGTAGAGTACCCAAAGATAGGGTTATCGAATCCACAAGGACTGGAATCCTAGTACTAATTATCCTTTGCTATCTAGTTGAAAGGAAATGATGGTAGTTGGAAATCTGGTTATGTGTCCTAAACAAAGAACCAAGGCGAACAATTGGAAGTTGTTGGTAATCAGAGATGAAACGTGGGACCTCAGATCACAATCCTCCTATGATTCCTTTGTTAATAATAGAATTCGACAATTTCACCATCCAAATGCCACATCCGTTCTCTTGGTATGCAAATTGAACTTATTATCTATGCCTAGTTACAATCTAACTGAGGGAGATATGGATTTATGCATAAAAAGACAAGCAAGTCAAAACCCTAAGCACGTATGTGCCTTACCAGAATATAACAAGGTATATGACCATGGCTCATGCAAAATACAATCACATAAATCAACCACAGAATCACAAGAATCATCAATAAAGGAAAGTCAATAAATAAAAGAATTCAATTAACAAATGATCCTAGGGTTCATGTGTCTGAGGCACTACCGAAGGGATTTAGCCTCTCATGCTAATGGAAACCAAAATAGAGATACCAGAGAAAGACATAATTGAAAATATAGGGATTCCCTTTCTCGGTGTCTACTCCATCTTCGATCTTCTCTGAAACCCTAACCATCGCTCAAAACACCCGCCGAAGACCTTTTTGCCAAAAGCCATGGAATTTGTGTCCTCGGCGGCTTAGATAGATTTTTAATTTAATTTGACACGGGCGTGTGCATCTAATGCACACCCGTGCTAACTCCCATGGCTTGATCTTCACGCGTTTTGAGTAAGAAAGGTGCATGGGCATGTGCACGGCCTTGCACATCTCTATTGAGATCGTGCATGCACATCTATGTGAGTGCCTTTTTCAGCTTGTTTCATCGTGGTTTGTCCCGTTTCTTTCTCCTTTTGCTCTAGGTACCTATTTTACCTTCTCAATCACAAACAAACCAAGAGGAGCACGAAAATAAAAGAATTGATACTAAATAACGGGATAAGTGCATGCAAATGTGATATAATTATATGTATAATTGTGCACTTATCATACCCCCACACTTGAACTTTTGTTTTTCCTCAAGAAAAGGAAACATATAAAGAAAATAGATAAATGCAAAATCTCATATCTCAAAATAGTTGGGAGTCACTCCGATGCCCCGGAAAACACAATGTTGAGTGCTATAAATAATCTTTATAAAAAATAGGTTTTAGACTTGACTCAAACCCCCCACATGTGTGTGTGACCCTTTCCATGGTACCCCTTATTGACTCAAGCACGGCTCCAGTGGTTATAGACCTTATTCTCTAAAGTGAGCTCTTTTTTAAACTTCTAGTTGGGTAGTACATCCAAGGAGGTAGCTATTTCTCTCGGTAGGTCATCAAGTGGACATTTGTAATGCCTGAGATCCGACTACTCAAGAGCGGCTTTCATGCTTCAAAGGTGATAGCTCTTTGTACCACTTTTTCCGGTAGAGCATTCCTAATGAATCCTACTTTCAGGCTAGTAAAGCATCCAGAAGGGATCCAACTTTCCGGATTTATTAAATATAGATACTTTTTTTTTATAACAAATAGCATAAAATAGTAGTCACAAACTAGGTAGAATCCAAACCTAAGCAGACAAGTGACAACACAGTTAGGGTGTGTGCTCAAAATTTTATGAGGTGTCTGATAAAGGCAAAATTATATGGTATACTTTTGAAAAAAGTTAGCCCCTAACACTAATACTTACCTAGAAACAAAAGAGGATCACTTTAATTTGCTCATAGATCATCCTAAATCACCACTTATCATAAACAACATAATGTTCCAATAGTTAATCCCTCCCCACATTTAAATTGTACATTGTCCCCAATGCACACAGTATAAGCACTAAAAAGAATATGTCATGTGAAAGAAAAATGGAAGAGAGAAAGTGAAAACTTAGTGTGGATTGTGATGTGTGTATTCCTTTCGTTGTGATTCCTGCCAACTATGAATTTCAACTCATCCTGAAGGCACAAAAAGTAAGGCTCCATAGCATAAAAAAATGAAGCCCTTTATGAATAGACTGACTCAAAGAAAAAGGAAAATACAAAAGTGGTAAATAAAAAGGTAAAGATGAAGATGATGCTCCGATGCCGAAATCGTCCTTCTCCTCGGTGCTGTCGGAGTCATCTCAAGTATCCTCTTGATCGGCAAGGTCTCTAGCTGCACTGTCTCGAGATACCACCCTTGTATCTCCTGTGTATGGTGCTGATGGTAGTAGTAGGGGTGGATGCTCGATGCCTTGGTGCTTTAATGACAACTAGGTCTGGTGTACAAGCAAGAGGAGGAGAGCATCCCTGTCTAACTTGGTTAGCAATAGTCCTAACGCCGGGCAGGGTAGTGATTAACCTGCGGGCGGTGGTAAACAGGGGGGATTGATAAAAGAGCAAGAACAAGGGAGGACAAACAGAGAAGAAAAGTCTTTGAAACTTTAAAAGGAAAATATAACTCAATAATCAATGAATAAAATTTAACCCACAAGCCGGGTTTAAATAGCTAAAAAAAACTAACCTAGATAACCTAGAAATTCTATCTTCTTATTCATATTTGCCAAATCGGCAAATTTTGGTCTAATAGAAAAACTTATCTAATTCTAAAATAACTAAACAAAACAGATAACTCCTAAAATCTGAGTTGAAATCGGATTCATATCCTATCCTAAATTGGCATACAAAGTATTGCCAAACGTGGAAAAAACACCGAGAAACGAAGAAATGACGGGGAAAATAGTGGAATTTGAGGATGAAGGAAGGGTCCATCGAGCTTTTCTCGATGGACCCCACGTGCGCGTCGAGACGAGCTTTCCGAATTGGGGTTGAGCGCGCAAATCCGATATCGGTAGCCAAAGTTATGTCCAAAATACCGAAACGTGTCCAAAGTGCTCCCCAATTCCGGACTTGGCTCGATCACCTTCCGCCTTTACGTTGGTCCGCCAAGTCGTGGTATGCCAAAGCTCTAATTGTGAAATCAGATAGCTTGGCATTGTCTGACTCGCGCTCTCCTGCATCAGCCTCCCCGGGTTGGAAAGAACTCGCCCTCGAGTTCGTAGTAGGATCAGTCGACTCCACAAAACAAGGGCTTAGATGCTTCACATTGAAGATGTCAGAGGTCTTCAAATAACTGGGAAGGCATAACCAGTATGCATTGTCATTGATCTTCTGCAGCACTTCACAGGGTCCGATCTTTCTTTCCTTTAGCTTGTTATACTCACCAACAGGGAAGCGATCTCCAGTGAGGACAACCCACACTAAGTCACCCTCATCGAACAGCACCTGACGCCGCCGTTTGTCTTCATTTATCTTGTACTTGGTATTACTCTCCTGAATAGCTGACTTGACCTGCTCATGAATAACCCGAAGGTGCTCCGCCATCTCATCAGCTCAGGGGTCAACACGACCAATTCATAGGACGGGGGTAAGATCAAGTACTCCTGATGGGTTCTGCTCATAGACAACCTCGAATGGGCTCAAGCCGGTAGTCCGATTCTTTATCTATTGTAGGCGAATTTGGCTTGAGGTAGTGCCAGATCCCACTGCTTCGGTTTAGTTCCAGCCAAACTCCTCAATAGGTTGCCCAAACTCCGATTCACCACTTCAGTCTGGCCATCTGTCTGGGGGTGGTATGCACTGCTAAAGTTCAACTGCGTCCCCAATTTTCCCCATAAGCTTCTCCAGAAGAGGCTAACGAATTTGGTGTCATGATCAGATGTGATGGAGCCGGGGACACCATGCAAGCGAATAACCTCTCGAAAGTGAAGATGTGCAATGCGGGTAGCATCCATAGTCTTCCGACAAGCTACAAAATGAGCCATCTTGGAAAATCTGTCAACCACCACCAAGATAGAGTCTGAGGCCCGCTGGGTACGAGGGAGGCCCAAAACAAAATCCATACTGACGTCAAGCCAAGGGGCTTCAGGG
Source organism: Dioscorea zingiberensis (assembly GCA_026586065.1). NCBI lineage: Eukaryota > Viridiplantae > Streptophyta > Magnoliopsida > Dioscoreales > Dioscoreaceae > Dioscorea > Dioscorea zingiberensis. The sequence continues at coordinate 26,212,951 of CM048820.1, read as the reverse complement.
ACTGGCAAGGGAGTGTACAGGCCTGCGTTGGTGAGAACTCCTTTGGCCCGCTGACACACAAAGCAGCGCTCCACAAAGTGAGCAACGTCGCTAGACAACTTCGGCTAATAAAAGTCTGCAGTTATGAGGGCGTAGGTCTTATCACGACCAAAGTGACCCTCATAATGGAGTTCGCTCATGATTTGCTGTCGCAATGAACAGTCAGGGATGCAGTGCGAGCCACGTAAGCAATGTAACCGTTATACAAAATAAAATCGTGACGATGTCCATCGGTTACCTCCTGAAGGATCCGCCCAAAGGAAGGATCATCTGCATACATATCCATGAAAGCTTCAAACCCTGCAACTTTGGCGCTCATTGTGGTGAGAAGAGAACTGCGGCGGCTCAAAGCATCTGCTACACGGTTGAGGCTTCCTGCTTGATGCTTCAGAGTAAAGGTGAACTCTTGCAAGTACGCCACCCACTTAGCGTGTCGCCTGCTCAGTTTGTGTTGGCCATTGATGTACTTCAGGGCTTCATGATCCGTGAACAGGATGAACTCTTTCTGTATGAGGTAGTGGTGCCAATGCTTCAGCGACTGAGCTATGGCATAAAACTCCAGGTCATAAGTGGAGTAGTTCTTCTTCGACCACGGCGACTTCTCGCTAAAGAAAGCTACAGTCGTCTGGCCGCCTCGAGAACACCTCCAATGCCAACTCCGTGATGCATCACAATTGATCTCGAACACTTTAGCCGAAGTCGGGAAGTCACGAGGCTGGTGCTTCAGTCATCTTCTGTTTGACCAGGTGGAAGCTAGTTTCGGCCTCATCCGTCCACTTGAAATCACGCCCCTTGAGACACTCGGTGATGGGGGCAATCAACGTGCTAAAGTTCCGGATGAATCTTCTATAGAACGAGGCCAGCCCATGGAAGCTTCGAACATCATGCAAGGTCCTCGGTCTGGGCCACTCCAAGATTGCATCGATCTTTGATTGATCTGCATGAACACCGTCAGTAGAAACAAAAAAACCAAGGAAGGTCACAGAAGTGGTGAAGAAGGAACACTTCTTTCGGTACGAGCGAGCTCCGTTCTCAGCAACTTAAAGACAGCGCGAAGGTTGTCAAAGTGCGAGGACCAATTCGGACTATAGATGAGGATGTTATCGAAATAGACCACCATAAACTTGCCCATAAACGGTCGCCAAACCTGGTGCATGAATCGCATGAATGTGCTGGGGGCGTTGGATAACCAAAAAGGCATCACCATCCACTCGTACAGTCCATGCTGTGTCTTGAACGCCGTCTTCCACTCATCTCCAGGCCTTATTCTGATCTGGTGGTATCCGTTCTTCAGATTGATTTTTAAGAAGACCTTCGAGCCAGATAGCTGATCCAACATGTCATCCAGGCGGGGGATGGGGTAGCGGTATTTGATGGTGATTTTATTAATTGCTCGGCTGTCTATACACATGCGCCACGAGCCATCCTTCTTTGGCACCAACAGGGCTGGAACTGCGCAGGGACTCATGCTCTCTCGGATGTAGCCGTTCCTTAATAACTCCTCGACTTGCCGCTGCAATTCTTTGGCCTCCTTGGGACTGAGACGGTATGCGGGTCGGTTCGGCAAACTAGATCCTGGGACAAGATCTATCTGGTGTTGGATATCCCTCATAGGTGGGAGTCCTGGGGGAAGTTCCTCTGGCATCAAGTCCGCGAACTCCTGGAGTAACTGTTGTACCTCTATTGGCAGATCTAGATCCATGTCTGTGGCACTATGCATGCAAGGTAGCAATGCATAGACTACATCGCCCTGCTTGATCCCGCTTAAAAATCTGGACATAGAAAGTAGGTTAGTATTGGTTACCGGAGCAGGATGCTTTTCTTCTTGGCGGGGTGCCAACACGATCTTTTTTCCCTTGATGCTGAGGGAATAAGTATTCTTCCTTCCATCGTGGATCACGCTCCGATCATACTGCTATGGTCGCCCCAGTAGTAGGTGACATGCATCCATTGACACGACGTCGCACCATGCATTGTCAAAGTACCTTTGCCCAATGGAGAAAGACACGAGACATCTCCGATCTACTTTTACCTCGTTGCCTTTGCTCAGCCATGATAGATTGTAGGGCTTCGGATGTCGCTCTGTCTTCAACTGCAACTTCTGGACAGCGTCTTCAGACACCACGTTCTCACAACTACCGTTGTCGATGATCACCTTGCAAACCTTAGCCGACGGCCATGCGGTGGTGTGGAAGATGTTGTTTCTCGGCCAGTCGTCCCTTGATTCATCCTTGGGTGCCGCCAGACTCTTGCGAACAACGAGGGTCTCATGGACATCCCAATCGGACGTCACCAAACTCATCATCGCCGCCATAATCATCATAAAGCTGGTTCCTCGGCCTCCTCGACCTCGATCTCTTCAATAATCGAGGTTCTTGCCCTTCCGACTAGCGGGTTTAGACACTCGGGTGATTTATGCCTGCTCACCACATCTATAACAATGAGCTCCGTGAGTTAGAACTACGGCGTTACTTCTTTGGTAGGCGGGGTGCACGAGGGTGGCCGGCTACTCTGATCACTCCTGATTGGTGGTCTTCTATTCTGTTGCCTTTCAACAGTAAGGGCGCGCTGGTATGCCTCCAAAACAGTCCATAATGAGTGTAGACTGAGAACATCTTGTAATGGTTGGCGCAGATCTCCCAGATATCGAGCCACCAATTGCTCCTCCGTCTCGGATAAGTCTTTCCGCGCGATCAATTGGTAGAAGTCCTCTGTGTACTCATCTACTCATCTACTGATCTTGCGCCCTGTCTCAATGTATGAAGTCGTTGAAACAAGGTTTGGGTGTAGCCGAAGGGGAGGAAGTACCCCTTCATCTTCTTCTTCATTTTGTCCCAATCTACGATCTTTGGTTTGCCTTGCTGATCCCGTGAACTCCGCAACTGCTCCCACCATGCGGATGCTCGGCCTTTCAACTTGATGGCAACTAGCTTCACCTTCAGACGATCAGGGACCTCCTTGTACTCAAATATCCTCTCGACCTCGTTCAGCCAGTCGATGAAGACTTCAGCATGTAGGGTTCCAGTAAATTCAGACAACTCCACTCGAAAGCCGAGATCTCCGTGATGCTCCTCTCATGCACGGTGCTCTCTGGACTGCCAACGCCGGGAATAAGGGTTGAAGAAGGTAGACTCGGAGTCGTGGTCTGAAACCTCACTATCCCCCAAATCTCGCCCCGCCAATCGTTGGGTCAACTCCGCTACTTGTCTCTGCAGATCCTCGTTCATTGCTTCCAAGGCGATTGGGTCTCGAGACGGACGTTCCTCTGCCGGAACATGTCCACCACAACGACCACCACGGCCACCACGACCTCCAGCCATTGATGGCGAGGTGATAAGTGTTCAAATGAGCATATTTACTTATCACTTATACACATTTTTTCATATCAAATGCATTGATTTATAGCCTACTGGTACTTAAAATGCTTCATATTTTGCAAACAGGGCATATATAAGCAACCCCGACGTAGAGAAAGCATTTATTAACAAAACGAAGGACAAACGAAGACATTTTGAAGAAAACAGGGGTTAAACGGCCTGGTGAACGGCCATTCACACATGGGCATAGGAGCAGACACCCAAGGAGATGAACGACCTTGTGAACGGCTGTCCAATTGCCCGTTCAGGGCAACCTGTGAGCTGAACCGACTGATGAACCGCCAGTTGAACTGCCGGTTCAGAGCAACCTGTGAGCTGAACGAACTGATGAACAGGCCGTTCAAGAGGCCGTTCACCTTAACCTTTGCAATTCCACGGGCCCAATCAAGGGCAATGTTGTAATTTCTTAAGTGAAACCCTAATACATGGGTATAAATAGTTAAGTAGGAGAGTTTAGAGGGGAAGTTGGCTTGGGAGAGAAGCTAAAAGAGAGAGATTAGGGTTTGGGGGTCATCTCCCCCAAATCTTGAGAATAGATAACCATTGGAGTTGCAATCTTGGAGGTAATGGTGTTCCCTATTACCTTTTCATTAGCTTGTAAAATTTTCCATTTTGGTTTGAGTTCCCCATTAATGGGGAACTAATCTATTGGTACTTGGGTATGATGAACTTTTGGATTATGCATTAATTGGCAATGAATGTTTATGAGGATTTGTTGGTTTGTTCTTGAATGTCTAATTAATGTTTCGTATTGATTGTGATTTCATTATTAGAAATTACTTGAGTACATACAAGGGTTAGAGCGGACGCCTCCTTGTATTAGGAACCTACTTCATTAGAAAGTATTATGAGTACACCGAGGAATTGGGTACTAGAAGGGCGAACGACTCTTTCAAACTACTTCACCCCCATAATCCTTCCAAGATTTGAATTCCCTTGATATTAAGACAATCCTAGGAGATTAGTTATCCAATCACCTTGGAAGAGGGATTGGATATAATTTAGGAATTCTTGGCACAAGAACTACCAACTTTGATTCATAAATATCCTTGTTTATCTAAAGAATTGAAATCCAAAAGGGATTCATGCCCAAGTATCCTCTCTTGCTATTGATTTACCCCAATCAACTCTCGATTTTCAGTTCTTACTTTCAACCTTTTTAGTTCTTTAGTTTTGAAAACCAAAACCCCAATTTACCATTTAGACTAGGTTATTAAAGCTTGGTTTACACTTAGCAATCTCTATTCTTGTGGTTCGACATCCGACTTCTCATAGTCCACTTTATTACTTGACTACGACCCGTATACTTGCGGAATCTACCCCATTACGAGGCCACAGGAAGAAGATGATCTCTGATACCAACTGACGCCGGGCAGGGTAGTGATTAACCTGCGAGCGGTGGTAAACAGGGGGAGATTGATAAAAGAGCAAGAAAAAGGGAGGACAAACAGAGAAGAAAAGTCTCTGAAACTTTAAAAGGAAAATATAACTCAATAATCAATGAATAAAATTCAACCCACAAGCCGGGTTTAAATAGCTAAAAAAAAACTAACCTAGATAACCTAGAAATTCTATCTTCTTATTCATATTTGCCAAATCGGCAAATTTTGGTCTAGTAGAAAAACTTATCTAATTCTAAAATAACTAAACAAAACAGATAACTCCTAAAAATCCGAGTTCAAATCGGATTCATATCCTATCCTAAATTGGCATACGAAGTATTGCCAAAAATGGAAAAAAAACACCGAGAAACGAAGAAACGACGGGGAAAACAGTGGAATTTGAGGATAAAGGAAAGGTCCACGTGCGCGTCGAGACGAGCTTTCCGATTTGGGGTTGAGCGGGCGAATCCGATATCAGTAGCCAAAGTTATGGCCAAAATACCGAAACGTGTCCAAAGTGCTCCCTAATTCCGGACATGGCTCGATCACCTTCCGCCTTTACGTCGGTCGGCCAAGTCATGGTATGCCAAAGCTCTCATGGTGCAATCAGACAGCTCGGCATCGTCTGACTCGGGCTTTCCTGCATCAAGTGCTGGTGCAGATGATGCGCTAGGCTTGGCTGCGGCTCTCGGGTCCTGCAACTCGGGCCACTCCGTGGGTGTCGTGGGCTTAGTGGGGGTTGCGGCCCTGTATCTGATGCTTTGTGATGTCTTTGTGGCCTGCAGCATATGCATTACTCACATGGTTGTTATGGTAGTCGGTGTTGTGCTCACAATGATTGTCATCTTCCTGATTGATGATTCATATATTATCTGCATCCCTTTTGCTAGTTTAGTGATGTATGGTCCAGCGAAGATCACTCTAACTCTGAGGTCTGTCCCCTGAAGGAGAAATTGAGCTACGACCCATCCCAGGTGTAACTTGAATCCGTCCACTATGCTTAGTAAAAATAGGAAGCCCTTGTTGCTGACTACACCCGTGCTATTGCCTCTCCCTGTGATAGAACAACTAAGGACAGCATGGATGTACCTAAGTGCGGGTGATCGAAGTAAGGATGCCATAGATACTTGTGGATCGTAGTATGGGTAAGTACTTAGCCTTTTCTAGCATGTTTCTCGTGTTCCTCTTACTTGTCTGTGTTCCCTTAAGAAATTATATTCAGGTATTTTAGTGAAATCTGGATCATAAAGGCTGAGGTGGACAGCAAACTCTATGTAGCTTATCTGTCTATGAGTCTCTCCTATCTGAAACTCGATCTGGTCTAGAAAATCGATTTGGTCTAGTTGATGCCAAGAAACTTCCCCTTTTGTTATTGTGAGTGTAGACAATACCTCTAGTGTATGTTCCTGATATGAATTCTCTCTTATTGATAGGAGACCTACTTCTATGAGAACCTTCCAATCAATGGTCTGAAATTCCTCGAACCTCGGTTGTTGTAACCAAGCATGTCCTTCACGGTGAGCCGGCAGTTGGAACTTTAGTTGAGGGAGATTGGGGTTTTCCTCTCACTGTCTTTTCATTGACATTGGTTTAAATGCTAGTTTCTTCACATTGGACATGATGAGTGCACGTAGGGCACACGGGGGCTTGTGCATGCTTGTTGAGAGATACCTGATCCTACCATTTTCATGTTTTATATGAGTAGAGTTTGATGCCAATTCGAAGTAGGACTTCGAGTTTTTGTAGAAGAGGGATGAGGATGTCCGTGCACATCGCTAATTTCACCTCGTTCGTCGCCCCGTTGTATACGCCCGTGCAAGAGGAGGGCACGACCTTGTACAATTCTTGGTTTTTGTGTCGCGAATTTCATAAGAGATGCACAGTTGGATGCACGGGTGTGCGTATGTCCGTGTATCTCTCTGTTCATCATGATGTTAGCCGCTCAGCGTTGCAAGCCCGTACAAGAACCTGCAAGGCCGTGCGTAATTCGTAAGGGGTGCACAGTCTTATGCACAGGTGTGCATAGACCCGTGCATCTCTCTGTCTCGCCCCATTGATTCTTCTTTGTTTTGATCCCTCCACCTATGTGTTAGTAACTAATTATTTCAGAGACAAAGAATTATTTGTTAGATACTTAGAAATTATAAAATTGTTAAGAATATCATCAAACTGGATAATTTACCACAGTTGTGCTTCTACTAATGCCTAAGATGATGACTAGAAAACTAACCTAACTTGGGTTGCCTCCCAAGAAGCGCTTGTTTAACGTCACTAGCTTGACATACCTGTTAAGTTCAGTGAGGCTCAAAAAGATGGAACTTCCTAGCTTCCCTGCCGGGAGGATCACGTCTTGCAATTTATATACTTAACGAAGCGATAAATTGATACACACAGGAATTTCTCTTGAGTGCGCCCGGTTGTTGAAGTACAGGAGGGGGAGCATAATTTCTTCCCCTCTTCCTAAATTTTGGCCATCACGCTTTCTTTTTTTTCCTACTCGAGTCATCAACTTTGCTTGCCCCTCCGCTCTCTATTCCTCAACAGGATCTTCCCACGGTGGTGCATCCTTGAATAGGTCCTCTAGTTGGTCCTTTAGTAGTTCATCCTGCACAAATTCATACACATAGTCATCAATGTGATCGATGCAATAACAAGTGTCGTCCAGTTCATGGGATGCCGCATGGCATCCTTAAGTTTGAAAACCACTGCTTCTTTTCCCACCCTCAGGGTCATTCGACCATCTTTGATATTGAAAAATTTTGCGATTTTCAGGAAAGGTCTTCTAAGGATGAGGGACACCTCCACTTGATCATCCAAATCCAAGATAGTGAAGTCCTCGGTAAAGATAAACTTATCAACTTTTACTAATACATCCTCAACTACCCCTCGAGAGTAACGGATTGATCGATCTACAATCTGGCGTGTCACCTTTGTTGGTTTTGGCTCTCTGATTCCCAGCTTCTGGAGTGTCTTGTATGGCATGAGATTGATGCTCGCTCCAATGTCAGCTAAGGCCTGTTCGTCCACTAATCTTTTGATTATGTAGGGGATTATCTAACCTCTTGTGTCCTTTTCCTTCCTTGGGAGTTTGTTGGTGAGAACTACTGAACACTCTTCATTCATAGTTGTCATTGACACTTCTTCTAGCTTCCTTTTGTTGGTGAGTAGTTCCTTTAAAAATTTCGCATATCGCGGCATTTGTGCAAGTGCTTCCACTAAAGGCACGTTGATGTGTAGTGCCTTAAAGACGTCCAAAAATTTCTGAACTGCTCATTTTGTTGGTCCTTCTTCAATTTGACTGGGTAAGGTATCTTTGGTTTATACTCAAGCACCGTAGGTGCTCCTTTTGTCTTGCCCATGGCTACCTTATCATTGATTTCTAACTTGTCCTTGCTGGGAGGTTCAGCGTGTGTCTCTCCTGATTCCTTGACCTATGGTGGTTCTAGCTCATTTCCACTTCTGAGGGTGATGGCCTTAACAGACCTCCCTTGGGTTGACCTCTGTATTGCTTGGGTGGGTACCTGCTGGTCTTTCCGCCAATGATTTAGCTATCTTGGCAACTTGATTTCGAGGTTTTGTAAAGATGCTTGATGGTTTCTCATTATCTCCTCATATCTAAACGCTTGTGATTCGTTTGTTTGAATGTACTGTGCGACTAGGCTCTCCAGGCTCGCCCCCTTCTTTTCATGTGCTGGTAGCTGATACCCTTGAGGTGGGGGTTGACTTCCTTGTGGTGTGTTTGTCCTTGGTTGCCCTGAGATGCCGTAGGAGAAGTTGGGGTGGTTCTTCCATCTAGGGTTATAAATGAAGCTGTATGGATTGTTCTGTGATCTGCTCACAAAATCAACTTCTTCCACTTGTTCGACTTTCCTTTCTTCTGTCTTACTCCCACATCCATTGCAAATCATCACTAGTATTTGTTGTTGGACACTGATGTTATCTATTTTCTTACTGAGTACCTCTACATTGGCTACTACAGTTGTTATCGCATTTACATTCTGGACCCCGGTCACCCTTACTTGTTTTGGTCCTCTCAGAACTCCATTGATATCCGTTGTAGCCATCTCATCTATTGGCTCCCAGTTGAGTCGGGGTCTTTACTGCACAGTGAACTATTAGCAGCTGCGTCCAACATCTGCTTTGTAACTACATTCAGTTCATTGTAAAAGGTTTGGACTTGCATCCAATCTTCTATCACATGCTGTGGACATCTTCTGAGCATCTCTTTGTATCTCTCCCAGGTATCATATAATGTTTCCATCTCCAGTTATCTGAAGGAACATATATCACTCCGTAGCTTCGTTATTTTTGCCAGTAGAAAATATTTTATTAGAAATTTCTTGGCCAATTGTGTCCACATTGTGATGGAACCATAAGGTAGGGAAGTCAGCAACTGTATTTCCTTGCCTCTGAGTGAGAAAGGAAACATCCTGTGGCGTATGGTGTCTGATGATACTCTGTTTATAGAGATTGTGTCACTGATATCGAGAAAACTTGACAAGTGTGTGTATGGGTCCTCATCTTGGAAGCCATCTAACTAACAAGACTGTTTAAACATCTGGATGACATGGGCTTTAGTTTGATGTTGTACCCTGTGACCGGTGGTGGGACGATGCTTGAGCTGATGTCGTCCAAGTTTTGGATATATATATATATATATATATATATATATATATATGTGTGTGTGTGTGTGTGTGTGTGTGTGTGTACAATGGTGATAGGATGAGGCCGGCCGCACTTGCTGTCGCCTCATCCCTCATCCTACCACTATTAAATGGTATTATATATGTATAATATATATATATATATATATATATATATATTATTTTATATAATCTATTTATATATATTTTGATTTATCTATATATTTTAGATAATATTTAGATATATATATATATAATTTTTATAGATAATATGTATGTATATATGTATTGTGTGATAAGATAATTTAAAAATTATAAATAACATATCTAAATATTATCGAAAATATATACATGAATCAAAATATATATAAATAGATTATAGAAAATATAATATATATATAATACCATTTAATGGTGGTAGGATGAGGCGGCCGCAAGTGCGGTCGGCCTCATCCTATCACCATTGTGTATATATATATATATATATATATATATATATATATATATTGAAAATAGCCTAACTAACTAGAATAACAAGTTCTAATGTTCCTAACATCGTCAGTCCCCGGCAAAGGCGCCAAAAACTTGATGCACGCATAGGGTGCGCGACAACTATCACACTTAGTATGCGGAATTGATCAGGTAGTAAAGTACCCAAAGGTAGGATTATCGAATCCACATGGACTGGAATCCTAGTACTAACTATCCATTGTTATCTAGACGAAAGGTAATAATGGTAGTTGGAAATCTGGTTATGTGTCCTAAACAAAGAACTAACGTGAACAATTAGTATGGGTAATCAGAGATGAAACTTTGCACCTCGGATCACAATCCTCCTAGGATTCTTTTGTTAATAATAGAATTCTAAGTATTGGCACCTTGGATCACATAAATCAAGCATAGAATCACAAGAATCATCAATAAAATATAGCCAATAAATAAAAGAATTCAATTAACAAATAATCCTAGGGTTCATGTGTTTGAGGCACTACCGAAGGGGTTTAGCCTCTTATGCTAATGGAAACCATAACAAAGATACCAGAGAAAGACATAATTGAAAATATGGGGATTTTCTTGCTCATTGTCTACTCCGCCTTCGATCTTCTCCGAAACCCTAGCCGTGGCTCGGAACACACGCCGAAGACCTGTTTCCCAAAAGTCATGGAATCTGTGTCCTCGACGGCTTATATAGATTTTTGATTTAATTTGGCACGGGTGTGTGCATCTAATGCACACCCGTGCCCACTCCCATGGCTTAATCTTCATGCGTTTGGAAATCAAAGAGGTACACGATCATGTGCACGGCCGTGCACATCTCTACTGAGGTCGTGCATGCGCATCTCCGTGAGTGCCTTTTTCAACTTGTTTCGTTGTGGTTTGTCTCGTTTCTTGCTCCTTTTGCTCTGGGTACTTATTTTACCTGCTCAATCACAAAACAAACCCAGAGGAGCACGAAGATTGAAGAATTGATGCTAAACAATGAGATAAGTGCATGTAAATGTGATAGAAATATATGTATAATTGTGCACTTATCACTTATCCTATACATGGCGCTGAGCTGGAACTGGATTTGATCTTCCCAATGCCAGGAGGTACCTCCTTGAGGATAGTGAGGGTTGATAGCACCTCTAGTGTGAGCTCGCGATAGGCCAGTTCATTGATGGTCAGTAGGTGGTGACATGCCCCTACTGTTAAATAAAGTCGGACCTCGCTGGTAAGACCCATCTCCTCCAATACGTCTCAATCGATCGTGAGGGTCTCACCAAATTGCCACCGGCTTAGGCGCTTATAGCGGCCGTTGTGCGTCGGTGGTCCGAAGGTAGGCTCCAGTGATGCAGCTTGGGAGCTTCCTTCTCCCCTTTGTCTCTTTGGTGGCTTCTTTGCGAGTCTCTTAAATATGGTTGTAGGAGAAAACTTGAGGAAGTTGTGGAGCATGGGTGTGTTGGTGGAGAGCTTCAAAATTGGCGGAGCACGGCAGTGTTCGTCGAAGGGGATGAAGAGGACTACAAGATCTCAGTGAAATCAAGGTGGAATCGAAGCAAAAAACTGAGGGATCTCATGAAAAATTTGAAGGAGAGGCTTGAGCGAGGTCTCTAGGGGGAACATTTTGGAGAGAGAGGCTCAATTTTGGCTTCAAAATTGAATTGAGGAGCCCTAAATTTATGTTTTTCAGGTCGAGCACGGGCTAAGAACGGGCGTGTTTAACGTATGTTGAAGGAAGCATGGGTGTGTTCGAGCCGTGTTGGGCCCGTGCTTCTCTCTATTTTTCGCGAAATCGAGATCAGAAAAGGGCACACCCGTGCTCGGAGCTCTCACACCATGCTTATGAAAGCATGTCCTGAACACAACTGTGTTTAGACTGTGCTTCTCTCTGTTGCTCCTGCGGTTGTTTTCCCAAGATAAGAACGGCTATGCTCTGCCCATGCTTACCTCTGTGACTTCCTTGTCTCTAATTTTTTTACCCTAAAAATGGAAATTTTGATTGATATGCACTTGTAAAGCATGGAATCACCAAGAAATCATCACCAATACTACCCTCAACTCTAAGATACTAAGGCTATAATGAAACTATGAACTAGGAAATAAAACTAGAACCCTAACTCAGAAAAGCTTGGGTTGCCTCCCAAGAAGTGCTTGCTTGTTTTTCGTCACTAGCATGACATACCTTTTATGCTCAAGGAGGTTCAAACAAGTGAAACCTCTCAGCATACCCGTTGGGAGGAATACCACTCATCACCTATATAGTTAAATTAGAAATGAATTCATACTCACAAGATTGGTTCTTTGGTGAGCATGATTGCCAGGTTGAAGGTGAGGATGAGTAGTTCTTTTTCTTTTGCTTCAACTTTTTCGACCACTTTTTCCTCTTCTTTGTAGGAGTGGTTCGCTTTGCTTACTCACGGCCTTCTGCCACTTCATTGTCCTCCCAAGTTGGTGGTTCATTCTCAAATAGATCTTTCAACTGGTCCTTCAATAGTTCATCCTGCACAAAATCAATAACACAATCATCAATGTGATCAACATAATAGCAGGAATCGTCAAAAGTCATGGAGAGTCACATGGCTTCTTGCAGTTTAAAGACGACTTTCTCTTCTCCAACCCTCAAGGTCATCCGACCATCCTTGATGTGGAATAATGCATGTACACTTTTCAAAAACGGTTTCTTGAGGATGAGGAGTACCTCTACCTTATCATCAAAGTCCAAGATAACGAAGTCCACCGAGAAAATGAACTTGTCTAATTTCACCAGGACGTCTTCAATGATTCCTCGAGGATGACGAATAGATTTATTGGCTATTTAAAGTATGATCTTGGTTGGTTTTGGCTCCCCAACCCCGAGTTTTTGGAGGATTTTGTATGGCATAAGGTTGACACTCCCTCCAATGTCTGCTAATACTTTCTCATCTACAACTTCTCCAATAGTATCGGGAATTAAATAACACCCTGGATTCCTCTTTTTTTCAGGAGCATGTTGGTGAGAACAGTTGAGCACTCCTCACTTAGTGTTACCTTGGACACTTCTTCCAACTTCCTCTTGTTTGTGAGCACCTCCTAAAATTTAGCGTATCGTGGTATTTGTGAGAGCGCTTCAACAAACGTGACATTAATGAGCAGCGACTTGAACATGTCCAAAAAGTTCCTAAATTGCTCATCCTGCTAATCCTTTTTGACTTTGGTAGGGTAAGGTAGCATCGGTTGGTACTCGGGCACGTTTAATTTGGTACTTCTCTCTCCTTACCCTTGGCCTAATTTTTTGCAACTCCCAATCTCTCTTGCTCAGGGGTTTTACCTTTCTTCACATCTACTAGGATATCTTCTGGGGCTTTGACTTGAGGTGGGGCCAACCCTGTCCGACTTCGAAGAGTAATAGCCTTGACAGACTCCCTTGGGTTGATCTCTATATTGCTTGGAAGAGTACCCAAAGGTTGTTCGACCAAGGACTTGGCGATTTGAGGGACTTGATTGTGAGGATTCTATAATGAGGCTAGTTGATTTCTCATGATCTCCTCATGGTCTTTGAGACGTTCATTATTGGAATGAATGAATTGTGAAACCATACTCTCAAAGTTTGGACTTCTCTTTTCTTGTGCTGGTTGTTGGAAACCGGGCGGTTGACTTGGCTTTGGCTACCCTTTTTTCTGCCCCGGGATGCTCCATGAAAAGTTTGTATGATTCCTCTACTTGGGGTTGTATGTGGAACTATACCGATTGTTCTGAAATCTGCTTTGACTGCCAAAAAAATGAACTTGCTCGATGGGTGCAGTGTTAACTTCTGAAGATGGACACATGTGACGCCGGGCGGGGTAGTGATTAACCCGCGGGCTAACCAGAAAAAGTGGATCGCAAGGAAGACGACAAAGAATCAAGAAGAACCAGAGAATACCTCTGAAGTTCAAGTGAATTTCATTCAAAACAAGACTCCAATAACCAAAGCTAGTCGACAAGCTGGACTAAATAGCTTGAAACCCTAGAATCCAACTGTTTTGGAAATTTTGCTAAAAAGACAGAAGTCCAAAAATTAGGAAGTCTAGCACCATAATCGTAACGATCAAAAGGGTTTGGCCCCCATCTATGACAATTATGAGGAGCAGATCTCGCCCATCTATGACAATGATGAGGGGAAGGAGATCTTGCTTATCTACGACGATGATGAGGAGGAGAAGATCTCGCCCATCTACGACGATTACGATGAAGAGATCTCGCCTATCTATGATGATTACGATGAAGAGATCTCTCCCTTCTATAACGACTAAGAGGAGGAAATTGGCGAGCCCGAGGAGGAGATTGGCAAGCCCATTTATGACGATGATAGGGATAGCAAGGTACTCCTACCTTTTGCTTTCCATTACACTGGGATGCCCATCAAAGCATCAGTTAACAAGGTCTCCAAAGAGATCCAAAAATATGGAAATTCACCAGTATTTCCATCAACTGAGGATGAAACTACCGCAGAAGTTTCTAGGGAGACCAATGTTGAAAATGAAAGTATAGTTCCACATAATAAATCTAAGAGCAGAAGGTCCAAGGTAGCTGCTAAGTCTGGAAGTGATATATCTCAATGGTATATTACTTATAGTTGGGCGAAGTGGGAGAAAGCAAACGATTGTTTATCTAGCATGAATCTCTACAACAAGGAAACACGACATGGATTTGAGCAGCTAGTTTTAATGTTGATGATTTTATTTGGGTTATTCTAACTCTTTGTCGTTTTCTGTTGTCGTGGATTTTGAAGACACTATTGTGAACTCGAGGGTCAGTTCTTTCCAACCCGGGCTGACTGATGTAGGAGGATTTGAGCCCCATGATGTATTACAGCCATTTGGCCGTAACTTTGGCTACGGGTATCGGAATCGCACATATGACCCCAATCTGGAAAGATTTTTTCAGAGCGCACACCATAGTCACCAAGATAGGCTCAATGGATATCGTCTTCAAATTCAAATTTCTCTGTTTTCCCTCCAGATTGTCATTTAGATATTTTAAGCTAATTTTAGTAATCAACCGTTTGTCAAATTAGGAAGTGATTTGAATATGATTTTGTCCAAATTGTTGGTTGATTAGTTATCTTATTTAGAGCTTTTCGGATTTAGAATTTTCATTTTGAATAGTTTTGGACTTGTCTTTTTGGCGAATTCCTCAGAAACTTCTACAGTAGTTTCATCCTCAGTTGATGGAAATACTGGTAAATTTCCATATTTTTGGATCTCTTTGGAGAGCTTGTCAGCTAATGCTTTGATTGGCATTCCAGTGCAATGGAAAGCAAAAGGTAGGAGTACCTTGCTAGCCCCATCATCATCATAGATGAGCTTGCCAATCTCCTCCTAGGGCTAGCCAATCTCCTCCTTGTAGTTGTCATCGATGGGAGAGATCTCCTCATCATAATCATCGTAGATGGGGCGAGATCTCTTTATCATAATCATCGTAAATTGGTGAGATGTCCTCCTCCTACCCATCATCATAGATGGGTAAGATCTCCTTCTCCTCATCATCGTCGTAGATGGGCGAGATCTCCTCCTCATAATCGTCATAGATGGGTTAGCCAAACCCTTTCTTATCGCTATGATCATGGTACTTGACTTTCTCAGCCGGAACCTGCCCACGACAACCATGATTGAAATAGATCTCTGTCAGACGCCTTGATAACTTCATGACCTACCTCTGCAAATCCTTAATCATCAAGCGTTGGTCTAACTCCGCAACTTGCCTCTCTAGATCCTCGTTCATTGCCTCCAAGGCGCTTCGATCACGAAACTAGATTTCCTCAGCCGAAACCTGTCCACGAAGTTGACCATGGTCACCATAACCTCTAGCCATTGATGCCGATGGCACAGGAAGAAGATGACTTCTCTGATACCAACTAACATCAGTCGGGGTATTGATTAACTCGCGGGCTCACCGGAACAAAGGGGATCTCAAGGAAGACGACAAAGAACCAAGAAGAACTAGAGAATACCTCTGAAGTTCAAGAAAATTTAATTCAAAACAAGACTCCGAAAACCAAAGCTAGTCCACAAGCGGGACTAAATAGCTTGAAACCCTAGAATCCAACTATTTTGGAAATTTTTCCAAAAAGACAAAAATCCAAAAATTATTGAAAATAAAAATTCTAAATAAGATAACTAATCATCCACAAATCTAGACCAAATTATATTCAAATCACTTCCTAATTCGACAAATGATTTATTACTAAAATTAGCTGAAAATATATAAACATCGATTTGGCGGAAAAGGAATGGGATTTGAATTTGAAGACGACATCCATCGAGCCTATCTTGGTAACTATGGTAAGTGCTTTCCATATTAGGGTCAGTTACGCGATTCCGAGACCCGTAGCTAAAGTTATGGCCAAATGACTAAAATACAACGTTGGGCTCAAATCCTCCTGCATCAACATGGTACTTGACTGACCAACACTCTCCCTCCAACTCATCACTGGTGTATTTTGCTGAAAGGTCATGTTATCAGGCGCTTAATGATTGTTTTGACTTGACCTACTAGGGTTGTCAATAAGTCTACTTCGTATATTCCTGCGGCTCGGCTAGGTTTGTTCCTCTCTATACTCCACTTATATCCATTGGTTTCCACATATATCTTCAATCAGTACTTGGGCCTCTTCGGGATATTTGTTGCAAAGGGAACTACCGTTTGTTGTGTCTAGCATCTGTTTGGTGGCCACGTTCAGTCCATTATAGAAGATCAGTACTTGCATCCAATCCACTATTCCATGTTGTGGACATTTTTTGAGTAGCTTCCTATACCTCTCCCATGTATCATAAAGTGTGTCTGACTCCAATTGTCTGTAGGAAGAGATATCACTCCAAAGCTTTTTGATCTTGGTTGGTGGGAAGTATCTTATCAGCAATTTTCAACCAACTATGTCTATATGGTAATGAAACCTCGAGACAGTGAGTTCAACCACTATTTGGTTCGACCTCTAATTGAAAAGGGAGAATAGCTTCAGGCGGATTGTCTCCTCGGGTACTCCACATTCTTTAATAGTACCTCAGATTTCTAAGAAGCTTGTCAGATGCGCATACGGGTCCTCATCTTGGTATCCGTTGAATTGGTATAAATGTTGGACCATCTGAATAATGTTGGGCTTCAATTCAAAGTTGCTCACCATGATTGGAGGTGGGTTGATATTTCATTTCACTACTTTAAGATTCGGCTTTGTGAAGTCAAAAATAGACCGAGCCGGTGCAGCCATCACATCCGACTGATCAACTTTCGCACTGGTCTTGGTTTTAGCAGTCTTTTTAAGAAGAGCTTCTGTCAATCTCTGACGAAGAGTACGCTCAATGTTTGGATCAGGTACTTCTAATGGATATAAGGAGCTTCTGTTCATGCACTGGTACCTTGAACCAAAAAACAGAGTCAGACCTAAAATTAGAAAAATAATAAGTACTAATAAGAAAACTAAGGTGGATAAAATAACAGAATCCTAACGTTCCTAGAATGCCAGTTACTGACAATGTCACCAAAAACTTGATGTGTTATAGCTCTCCCACTAGTAGTAAAGTATCCCAAGGGTAGGGTAGTCAAATCCACAGGGACCGGCTCTACTAGTACTAATTCGCCCTCTATTAACTAGCCTAAAAATAAGGTTATTGATCTAATTCTAACTAAGAAATATAAAGAAGAACTACGGTGAACAGTTAGCCAATTCTAGGGTAAATCAATGCAGAGATTATGGCATCCCGGATCTCTATCCCCTAAGAATCGCTTATTCAACTAAATTCCTAATCAAGTTATCTAATTTATCTATTCTTGGACCGTGAATGAACCCTAATATAGTTCAACCCCGATCTCTCTCAAGGCTAAACCCTAATTCGCATACGACGACTATTACTAATCGCTCCATGATTGCATCATGTTCTATGATTCCTACTATTAGGTTTTACGCTAATGCTGAAAGTGGGACACCATACACCCGATCTCTCGGTGTGTACTCACACACTACCATTTAAGCCTTGATCTAACATGACCGAGATCATTCTACCTAACTATACAATTCAGATATGCAAATTGGGGTTATCGTACTAGCAATTTGCAAGCATTAAGTACAGATAGATGGTTCACAAGAACAAATCAAAAACCAATATCATTAAAAAAAAGAAAATAGTCACAAGTTCATCTTAGGGTTCAAGAATCTAAGGAACCACAGAAGGTTTAGCCTCTTATGCTAAGAAAATCTAACATAAGATCTAAATAAGAAGACATAAACAAAGGTGATGTACTCCCCACATCGATGTCTCCCCCATCTTCAATCTCTGTTGAAACCCTAGACCTCAGTGGAAGAATCGCCAAAAGTCCCATGATGAGTTGCATCTGATGGCCTTTTATAGTTTTGAATTTTATGAAGCACAGTCGTGCTTAGGGCGTGTTGAGGACATACTTATCTCTGGAAGCTTCAAGAATCGATTCAGGGTGTTTTAGATAATCTGGAGATAAACACAAGCATAACACAAGCGGAACTTTCCCGTGCTCTTTTGGAAGCACGCCCGTGCTCTAGGCAGGTAAACCGTGCTCGGTAAAATCCTAGTTCTAGGGTTAGCATGCCTTGAGCACGCCTATGCTTTGGTCGTTCTCTTCTTTAGAATGATCATTTTGAGCTCCTTTTGCTCTGAATTGAGTCGATTTTCCCTCCTTTTGTTCCGAGCACCTATTTTTCCCGCCCAATGACAACAAAATACCCAATGAGCACAACAATTGAGGAATCTATGTAAAAAGAATGGTGAAGTGCAAGAAAATATAGTGTAAAAATATGTATGATCATGCACTTATCAAGTACATTAAGCAAGTAGCATAGTGGCTATTCACTCTTTCTCAGGGTATCTCAGTAAATATATATCTGTAACATCCCAAAATTTCACAAGTAAAATTCAGTGAAATTCTGAAATTTTAAATGAGGTAATTAACTTTAAACAGATAAATTAATATTAATCTCAAGTTAAAGGAAATTAGAATTAAATGGACCGAAATCCATTCTCGCAACTATAGGGCCGAGAGAGGCCTTAATGGGCCAGGCCAGAGTTATATAGAATAGTTGGAGATGGATGGTCAGCCGAGTTCGATTAAGTAAATCAAAGATTATTTAAATATTAATTGATCCAGATTTAATTAAGTAGGAATATCGGACAAAGTTAGAGTCCCGATAAAGTCGATCTGGCTTAGTCAAAAGCCGAGATTCGCGGATCTGGGTCGGGAGAGAAGATGACCCGCGTGGCCTTCTGATCGGCCAGTGTCGCGAACGCGTCGACGGGATTCCCGGATCTGGGTCGAAGAATTATTGATAATTATTAATAAAATAATATTTTTAAATTGTGAGGTGACATAAAGAAAAAGATAAAGTATTATAAAATATTTAAAAGATAATACTTTAAATAAAATAAAAAAAAAAAGAAAAAGAAAAAGAAAAAGTATTATAAAGTAATTAAAAGATAATACTTTAATTAAAGAAAATAAAAATAAAAAAATAATAATAAAAAAAAAAAAGCTCTGTCTTTAAAAAGACAGAGATGAGAGAAAGAGAGAGAGAAACAAATCTCTCTCTCTCTCTCAGACAAATGACATGACCGGCCTCTCTCGATTCTCTTCTCCTACTCGGCGAACCGACGCCTACTCCCCAGTACCAAGTAGCGGGCCAGCTTGAGACACCGTGACCACTCATCCCCTCCCCTTTCTTCTCTCGGTTCGGCTAAGCCATAGTGGTTGAGTCGCCGAAAGCGATCCCATACGCCACACGAAGCGCCGGAAAGTGCGCCACACACCGCTGTAGCGACTTCAGTCGTGTCGGGTTCTGACGCCGGCCGGTATCCCACTTCCGGCCATCCTCAAGCCTTGCACGCGACGCGCGCCGCAGACAGCCTACCTGGCTCCGTTTAGCTCCCGTGAGCCACCACAACACCGCCACCCCGGCCCCTCAAGCCGACGAGGCCGACCTCTCGCCTTCGGCCTGCAACCCTACACCGGCAATTAGACTCATCCTCTTCAAGTAAAGCCCTAATATTGAAATTGGGAAATTATAAATTGATGCATAATTTAAGAATAATTATGGGCTGTTAACAAGGGATTTAGGATGTTGAATGTTAATGGAGTAATTTATGTTGAATGTGGTGAATGCATGTATATTTCCGGGGCCCTCCAAATAGAGGAGGTGCTGCTGAATTTTCGTAGAAAGTCTTAGGTATTTTAATTGATTAACCGTTCATGATCATGTATAACACATGATTTTGTGAACATGATAGTAGCTAATCAGTAGTTAACATTGATTGGAGTTAATTCTTCCAAGTAAGGGCTAGTTCGTATTATCATGTTGTAGGAATACACAATTCATTCTAGTAGAGAATCATGCTTTAGTTGATTAATGAAATTATCGTGCTTAAATAGTATAGAATGAGAATGTCTTAAGAATACGAGTTCCGTATTCCTAAAGAAATCTCGTATTCTTTTTGGCATCGTATTCTATTTGGTTTTTCATTAGAAAACAAATCTAGAGATCAGACTTCGTATTTATAGAATTCGTACTTCAATTATCAGGAAAGGGCAAAGGCAAGTACGCCGCTGCCGAGGAACCGAGCCAGATCTAAGCTTGAACCAGACCAAGGTGAGGGAAATCTACCTGTACAGTTTGCTAGTTTTACCGTATTTTTATACGACCTACGCTTTCGCTTTTAAAAGCGTGAACTTTGGGTTTCATAAAAGTTTATAGAGTTTTATAACCATTTTCATGCTTAGTAATCGATGCTTAGAAAGAGAAACGATTCACAGTCTGATACGAAAGACTACATTCTATTGAAAATACTTGTATAGACCCGTGAGTGGCTCGTGAAGAGCCGGAGAGTCTGACGTTGAGTTATGAGAGGGTGATTTAATTCTCTTTTCAAAAATAGCGAACTATCTCATGTTTACTTCCTTTTTATAAAATCAAAACCCCTTTCCATCCCTTTTGGGATGCTCGGTGTATTATATATACTCAACCTCGTGCTCAGGATATACTCGTTGGTTCTTTGGCCATGCGATATTGAAGTAGATGTGTAGTCGAGAATAGTCTTGTGTATCCGGATGATGCCGGCGTTCCTGCGCCTTCTAGAGATAGAGATCATCTCGCAGAGAAAGAGGGCACAGTACGACAATTACCTGGGGAAATGTCGGTTTCATAATTGATTCACAAGACGTAGAAATGTAAAACTCGGATATGTATTTTTAAGAGAATACACCGATCAACGCTACTTACTTGGCGCAGATTCGTAATGCTTTCGCGATTTTTAATTCAAGTATTTTCTATTCGTGTTTACACGCCGCTTTTACTCTACTGACTTTATTATTTTATACCGAATGCTATACCCGGCTGGTTGTTTCTCGCCACCGAGCTCCAAAGTAGCTCAGCCCCTCTTCTTGACACTGTTTTCGCAGGTCGTTAGACAGGAGTACTTCTAGCAGGTCGTCTAATCACGAGTTAATGATGATGCCCCGTAGCTGGCTCTGACTCCGTGTCTAGTTTATGTTTATTTGGTTTTCGAGTGTTGTGAGACATTAAGATTAAGACAATGTTTATTTGGCTTTGTATTAAATTCAGATTGAGTTGGTGTTTTAATTTATCTAGTTTGTCAATTTCCTTCCGTTGCTATATTTTCCCAGTTTATTAGCAGATTACAGCCTTAGGTTTAGGGTTCATGCCCTAGATCTGGCTGGTGTAACACCTGGGTCCTGAAAGGGATAAGGGTGTTACAATATCATTAACTGTCTATACTGTTGGTGTGTTCCCTAGTGAGGCTTCCTGAAAGTTGTCTTACTCCCTAATGTCACCATGTAGGTCTTCTCGATCGAAAGCCAAGCTCCATTTTGATGACGAACTCCATCAGCCTCAGCTTCAGTTTCTTGGAAGCATTTGTTGTATCAAACCAAAAAATCATTAGAAATATTATCTCGCGGATTATTCCCGAAAAACACGATGTTTATTTCAGAAGCATCGTTGCTATCTTTGAAGCCAGGTACTTCAGGCGATGGCAATCATTGCGAGATTCCATCCTATACGTGCATCTTTGTGAAGTGTTTTCCCCAGGTTTTGGAGGCCCCAGTGGAACAGAGGTGGGAGCTAATGTTAAAAAGAGGGCAGAAATGATTCAAAATATATGCGAAGAAAGGCCCTAGAAATAACAACCGGAGGTTTTATAGAGTTATATATGCAAAGAAAATGATGTGAAGGTGTTCAGGAAAATGCATTTAAACGACTAAACATTGTAGCCACTCTAATTTTTAAAAAATAGATATATAGTTTTCATAGTAAAAAATTAATTAAAATTTTTAATTCTTATGATTAGTGTTTAATAAATAAATAAAAAGTAAGGATAATGATAAAATAATAATTACCTATATCAAATAATGCTAGAGACTAATAGAAAATTTGCCCCGATGATAAACGATCATCTTGCCTTAAAATTAATTTCCTCAAAAACATGAATTACACTGTTGATAGTACAAAGTGTACCCTCCTTAAGTTATGGGTTAATACTGATTACAGGTCATGTGGTTATTAGATTTGATGGCAAGAGGTATTTTGGTCATTTTGTAAGTTTTTATAATATTTTAATAAAAAATAGTAGTTGATGTTACTTGGATTTGGATAGTAAAATAGGATTTAGTAATCTATTTAAGTGTTTAGTTAGAAGATGAGTTTAAACACCATCCAGGTTTATTTTGTTTAGGAAACCCAGGTTATGCTTGAACTCTCATTGTTCGGCATTATTTTTATATATTATTGAATTAAATTAATATAATTAATTAAAAAATATTATACAAATAATAATCATTAATTATTTTAAAAAAATATGTAAATAATTAAATTTAAAGAAAATTGCTTGCTTACCCCTCTAAAACTATATATTTACTTAACTATCCCTATAAAAATGCTATTTGCTTGCATTCCCCAACAAAACAATTAAATTTTTTTGTTTATATACCCTTGCCATTAGTCACTGTTAGCTGCCGTTAAAAGTTAAAATTTAAACTTAATTAAAAAAATTTATAACTACCATCATCTTTTTTTTCTCTAATCACTTTCACTCTTTTCTTTCTCATCTCTTTGAACACTAGCGTGCATGTCTCATCTCTCTCTATCCCTTTTTCTTTTCTCATATCTTTGAACTTTCGCTTGTAATCAGTGTCCTACTTTCCCTTTTTCTTCTCAACTTCTAAATTCCATCCATGATCTCAAGTTCTCCCTGCTTCATCTCGGACGCAGATCGGGAGTAGTAGATTCTCTTCTTCATGTTCTACAACTGATAATTAAGCATGTATATCTTTATTTTTATATTTTTTTTCTTATCTATTAATTATGTGTTTCATTCTTTCCGGATGAGTAAGGGTTTTTGCATCTTAATGGACAGGTGCGAGTAAATAAATTAGTCCATCAGAGTAGGATTAGGATTGGTAGTTGGAATATAGGATCTTTGGCAGAAAAATCTATGGAGTTAGTAGATACTCTAAAAAGGAGATGATAGATATAATATGTTTGCAAGAGACTAAATGGATAGGAAACCAAGCCAGAGAGATTGGGAACACATTTTATAAATTGTCGTACTGTGGAGGTGATAAACATAGAAATGGTGTGAGTATTATTGTGAAACCAAAAATGAAGGACAAAGTGGTTGAAGTGAAAAAGGTAGGAGATAGGATTATATATTTGAAGCTAGTACTGGGAAAAGAAACAATCAACATAATAAGTGCGTATGCCCCTCAAGTAGGCTTAGGGAAAGAAGATAAGGTCAAATTCTGAGAAGATTTCGATGTGGTAGTTCTAGGGATTCCAAGTGAGCAAAAGTTTTTTATTGGAGGGGATCTTAATAGGCATGTAGGTAAACTTAGTGATGGCTACGAGCGAGTGCATTGAGGTTATGGATATGGCAACATGAATAAGAAAGCAAAATCTATATTAGATTTTGCTTTTGCTTATGATTTCTATTGACCAATACTTGCTTTAGGAAAAGGGAATCATACTTGATTACCTTTAAGAATGAAGGTAATCGTATCCAAATTGACTTTCTTGTTACAAGAAGAAGGGATAAATCTATTTGTAAGGATTGTAAGGTTATACCTGGAGAAGCGTTAACTGCCCAACATAGGTTGGTGATGTTGGATGTAAAGAAAAAGGGTATAGTTAAAACATAAAAGAGGGTTAATCAAAGTAGGATTAGATGGTGGGCTTTAAAAGGAACCAACCAATTAGCATTTAAGAATAAAATATTGGAAGAGGGAGGCATAAACATGAAAGCTTATAGAAACACCATATGGAAGAAGATGGTGAATAGTATTGAGAAGATAGGGCGTGAACTCCTAGGGGGTCTCTAAGGGACTACAACCTCGACCATAGGAATCATGGTGGTGGAATAAAGATGTTCAAAAGGCTATATTAAAGAGAAAAGATATTGGTATAAAACATTACCTATAGCTGAGGATGGGGAAGCTTTTGAAAAGTATAAGAGGGCAAAAAAAGAGGCCAAGAAAGCAGTTAACGAGGCCGGGGTATATCTCTAGCCGATTTGTACCAAAAGTTAGGGATACAGGAAGGGAAAAAAAAATATACAACATAGCACGGCTTAAAGATAAAAAAAAGGAACGGCTTAAACCAAATCAAGTGCATTAAGGATGAGTCTCAACATGTCCTGACGGGAGATAAGGAAATCAAGAGAGATGGAGAAGCTACTTTGACCACTTGTTTAATGCATTAAGGATAACTTTACAAATTTTTATACATCAGCGATAGAAAGGAACTTTAGTTACACACGTAGAATCGGGCCTAGTGAAGTCAAGGAAGCACTGAAGAAAATGAAGGCTGGAAATGCTTCTAGCCCGGATGGTATCCCAATTGAAGTTTGGAAGTGCCTTGGAGAGGTGGGGGAAGAGTGGTTAACCAAACTCTTTAACTCTATCCTAAAAAGGGGAAAAATATTAGACGGTTGAAGAAAGAGCACTTTGGTTCCTATTTATAAGAATATGGGAGATATTCAAAATTGTACCAACTACCGTGGTATTAAGTTAATGAGTCATACAATGAAACTATGGGAAATGGTAATAGAGCATCGACTCAGGGATATCACAAAGGTGTCAAATAACCAATTTAGCTTTATGCCAGGTAGATCCACAATAGAAGCCATTTTCCTATTAAGGAACTTAATAGAGATCTACAGAGAGAAGAAGAAGGACTTACTTATATTAGATATTGAGTCTGATCTTGTTTTTGACAGAGCGACATGAAGACAAAGAATCCATATAGCCGACCCCATCTAGTACTGGATTATGGATTAGTCGGTTAAAAATCTTTTTTTATTAACTTTGTTTTGGAGATACTTTTCTGGTTTAACATACCAAACCCTCATAATATTATTTATTTATTGTTTTTTATTATTTATGTATTTTTTATTTTTATTTTTTATGTATTTGTTTATTTATTATTATTATTATTTATCTATTTACTTTTTTGGGGAGCAAAATACTGGAACAAAAGTTAATCCATATAAATTTAATTCCCATTCAGAGAGATTAAGGCTTAGCTACTTTGTTGTTGTATTCTTTCTTTACATTGTTTTACCAATAATAAAAACTTTTCATCTATTTTTTAAGTTTTAACTGCAAATCCATCTAAAATTTTCAGGTTGAAGTTATAAAGAATGGAGTTTGGAGTTGTTGTTGTTCGAGTTATTTGAACATTATTGTTATTTAGAAGTTTAATTGTATTTTTGACTTAAAAAGAAACATATGTATTATTTTTTTTATATTAAAAATTTTGATGTTAAATGTAATTTATTTTAAAGAACTTGATGAGGTTGTGGTTAGTTTCAATGTAATATGTTTGAGCTAAATCTGGGAAATCCCCAATTAACACTTTAACAATTGAATTTATAGGAGTTATGTGGCCCTTTCAAGAGAAATCATTCAGACATCATGCTTAGAAGGAGAGGAGAAGAGGTTTACGTGGAAAATCCCAGAGAAATCGGGAAAAAAACCACGGGAAAAAGAAATCTCACTATCAAAGAAAAGGTTTGAAACATTCTTACAGATCTTGAATAGATCAATGAGGGAAGAAAGGAAAGGACTTTGAATTCCCATAAGAGATTAAGATCCCATTCCCAGTTGAGCAAAGCTTCGTTGTCTGAAACAAGTCCCCTAACGAAGTGGAACGGTTGCCTTTTATAGGCTTCGGTTTCTTAGGATGCAAGCTTCTCTTTTGAGCACATGTTTGCCAGCTAAGCGCCAGCTAAGCGCCAGCTAATCATCTGAGCTATCAACAACTATCATTTTTCTAGAAGACTGAAACCGAGGAACGAACCAGGGAATGGGTGTGTTTTTCTTCGACGGTTCCTTTTGGTTTGTAGGGTAGACGGTATTCCGAACCATTGGGTCAGTCGGCGACTTTTAACCGATGAGTGAATGTTCTGGAACTGTGAAACCGGTGTGTGGTTAAGCTGTTAAAGATTGATGAGTGGAAGAAGCGCGTTTGGTCGTTGGTCGGGAGTGTCACATCGGAAGATTGATTGGGAGTCATTTAGTTTAATTGGGCCAGAAATTCTTTAAGATGGGGACAAGTAGACCTGTTCAAGGGCCGGGCTACCCGCCCAAGCCCAAAGGCCCGCCCGAAAAATGGGAGGGTTTGGTCACAAATATTAGGCCCGAACATCGGGCCTCGGACAAAAAAAAAAGCCCATTTAAAAAATGAGCCGGGTTCTGGTTTGCTTCTTTAAGCCCGGGCCCGGCCCGGAATATATATATATATATATATATATATATATATATATATATATATATATATATATATATAATATTAGAATATGCAATATAAAAGATAATAAGACAATGTGGACACTGGATGTCCTTGAAAATGACAAGATTTGATGGGCCATATGGGTCTTGGTTTGAAGTAGACATTAATAATGTGGACCAATTAATCTCTCCGTTGAAAATGGGTAAATTGGGCATTTGGGTGGGCTTTGGTTTGAAGGCCCTAAATTTGGATGGGCCTTGGCAAAAGTTTAGGCCCATATTACCAGGCCGGGCCGGGTTTGGGCAGCATGAATTTTGTCACTTACTTATCTTGGCCCGGCCCGAACCCGGCCCGACCCGGCCCATGGACAGGTCTAGGGACAAGTGGTCATTTGAATAAGTGCCATGTGTCCTACCGATTTCACCTCCATCATAATATATCGGACTAATTTATTATAAATTTTATATGTTATTATATTTTCACGAGGTGTATGTTATAGCTTGTTATATTTTATCGCATGATATTTTGATACATATTTTGTCAAATCATCTTTACAGAATGGAAAAAGCTTTCAAAAATGGCGGGCTTCTGGGAAGATACAAGGAAGTTTCGCGACCTGAAGTCTTGTAGATTTTTCAACACGCTCTCCACTCACAACACCACATAGCACGAATGCATTCACTTCAAAGAGAAGCAATCGAATTAGCTATTTTTCTTTAAAAAAAAAACACAAAATCTTATTAAAATTTTGATATTTACATCGTGCGTTACACTATAATAAAAGGAGGTTAAAAATCTTGAAAAATCAACAAATGGCCATATTTCATTTGGCTTTAAATATCAAATTTTAATTTATATATTTTTGTCACCCTACTCTTATTTGATTTATTGGTAGAAAAGCCGGTGATAATTATTCGGCGTGATTAAATTAGCGTTGAGGGTTTTGAAATCACAATTCTGAAAATCACAATTAATTGAATAATATTTGAACCTTCATTTTGAATGTTATTTGTTTCACTTTATCAAATCAGCTCAAAATGTTGTTCTTCACCAATTAATTAGATTTTCAGAAATTGTGATTTCAATATCCTCCACAATTTACTCAATGAGATTTTACGCCGATAATTAATTATCACTCGCTTTCCTGATACTTCCTTTCACAAAACTAATAGATATATACGATTACTAAAAAGATATACAAATCAGTTTCGATATCCAAAGTTTCATAAAATGAAAGATAGTTGAACACTTCCAAGATTTATGGAGGAATCTAATAGTACATAATATGTCAAATTAGAAGCAGAATTTTGTAAAAAATATATGGTGGACATGATTTAAACCGTCAACCTTTGTTTGTTAGAGAAAATGAGTTAACTAATTTATTTTATTTTTTTGTAAAAATTAAAAATTCTTTCTAAAAAGTCAGTTGATGTCCTAATTTCCAGCATGAAAATGATTATTTACTTATATTATACAATTGTTATTCAAGTCTATGGATATTAATCTAATCAAATCTATAAAAAAGAAAACAACCAAACAAAATTTAAAAAAATATATATCATGAACGCTAGCTCAGTTAAATTAAATATTGACATGCACGCACAGATACAAACTAATTAAATATTATTTTTAGTTCTCGTCAATACGCGGACCTGGAAACTCTGTTTCATCTCCTTTCTATCCTTCATCGTCTCTAGGTCTGCTGCGCGCAACCATGCGCATGAACAGCATCACCTGATCATTTTGATCCCCCTCATCTTCTCTCTCTCCTTCTGGAACTATTAATTTAAGCTATATAAGCTCCTCATAGTTCCACTCCCTCACCAAACATTGAAGCATAGCTAGGTCTCTCAGCTTTGTTTCACTTACAGTCGACATGAAAGCCATCAAATCCTTCATCTCCAAGCTCTCCTCCCATTTCCTATGCTTCTTCAACTCTAGAAACAACAACACCACCATCATCACTACTGTTGATCCTGAACAAGGCTCAGAATTACAACAACCTGTGGAGGCCATACAACAACCTGCAGCTGCAGCAGCAGCTCGAGCTCGCGATTCAGATGGCATCACCGTTGATAGATTGAGGCGCACCTTGAAAGCAGCTGTCCCAACAGCTCTCTTCATAGGAGCTACTTCTGCAGGCCTTATCATCAACCCTGTGGTAGTACAATGTTTCTCCTTCCTAGTCGCTCCCTACAACGTTTTGCTGATCCTCAGCCTTTTCATCGGTTTAGGTATCCCTATGTATCTTATCATAAATATTGCAAATATTCCTACTACTGATCATAGCAGTAGTAGGATAAGTAGTGATGCTGAGCTTGTGATGGTTGTGAGGGTGTTGATGGCGGTTGGATCCGTTAGCATCTTCGTCGCTTTAGTGCTCCGTGGATTGATGTCTCAGGCTAATTACTCGTCTTCGGTTATGCTTGCCTGGCTTCTCTTCTTCTTCATCATCATTGTCGGTCTGATCTTTCTATATCTTTGGATGGTACTTAGCAAGAAGAAGAAGAGGAACAATATTCCGACAGTTCCCACTTCGGAGGGTACTTCTTCTTCAATGAATTCTCATGATCATCTTATGTGTTCATATTTTTTGCTTTAAATATTCTCACAATTAAAACTCCTACATTCTTACTTGATCAGGCATGGTGTACCATGAGGTTATGCAGTAGAGATGAAATTCAAATAGCAGATACAAGATGATGAAATGATAAGAGAAGAACTAGATGTAAGTAAATTAATTAGATGAAACTTTGATTAGAGAATACTCATGATACTCATCATGAAATTCAAATAGCAGATACATTATTGTTTTTTATTTGAGACATTTGAGTGATGTAAGTTGGATCAACAAAGCTAACCTCTACATCTCACTTGTGAAGTGTACAAAAGTTTCGAAAGTGAAAAGTTTTTAGAATAAAAGTTCTAAAAAAAAATTCTGTGAAATGTCTCTCTAAAGTCTATAATCTTCTAAACCTATGATCAATTTCCTTTTGAAGGTCTTTAGAAATTAAAGATCTCACCATTTAATGATCTAAACACCAATTTATCATATATATATATATATATAAAAGATCATGCATCTAGCTAGCTACTTTGATATTCATTCAATCATCAACAAAGACTCTCAATCCAAATTAGAGAACTAATTAAACCCCAAAACAAATGGACATCAAGTGAGATTCATAATCAGTGAAGTAATTGTTAGTTAGACTACTCAAAGGCAGATTTTACTGAGTTGATGATATTCAACTATATATTGAGGAAGCGCAAGGAACAGCTAGAGCAATTAGAACCGCAAGGAAGCTTCCTCTCTCTCTCTCTCTCTCTCTCTCTCTCTTTCAAAACCTGGTGGAGAGGAGAGAGGAGTACTTTAGATTTGATTGGAGTTTTGATTCCTTTTTGAATTGATCAGAGAACCCAAATACAAAAGCAGGAATTAAAACAAGCTAGAACGTGTTAGCATTCACAAGGCTTGGAAGAGGGTTTGTTTTTTTAGACTGAAAAACAGCACTTTATTGACCTAATTGTTTTCTTTTACATCAGGGATACATATCCAAGAAGAAAGCACTAGAGAGTAATTAGTCAACAAAAGCATATATAAAGTGGCCAACTAAAGACCCAAACCCAACAAGTTGGTGCTGGACACTAACAGAACGCGCTTGTTTTTTTTTTTGAAACTGTTAGAACTCGCTTGTTATACGCGTCCCTTGAACTCTTTGAATTTCATTTGCTCTTTAATTTTCTCTCTTTCGAAAAAAAAAGAGAAAAGAAAACATAATATATATAGACATATATGAATCTTAATTGAGATGAGAGAGAACTAGGACTCGAAGAAATTAAAACAAATTTCAATCCATAACATCAAAGAAACAATGTCACCTAATTGACATCCCGTCCGTCCGTCTCCAATTGAAAATTCATTCGCATCTTAATTTTGCCTGATGATCAGATCAAAACACTGCACTAAGACTCTCGATCTCTTCTTCGTTGCTCCGGCCACAAGACTAGCTAGTTAGTTCCTTGTTATATAACAACCTTATCCTTTCAAAAACGCTACAAGACAAAACAATATCAACCAAACAATCCTCCTAATGTTAATTTCTAGACTTACTGATTAATATATATCAACCAGACAAAACAATATTCAATCACCTCTAGAATTATTAATTATAGTACTGCATATAATATATATATAATCCATCTCCACTATATAATTAGTATGTATGAAGTGAGATGTGTTTCCACATGTGTTACCCATTAGTGCTCAATTCTGTCTCACTCATCCAGAAGTTCTAGATCCTAATTAAGCCCATGCATGTTCCTTCTCACCAAACCACCAATTCAACTATCAAAACACACTTTAAAGAAAATTAAAGCTGTGTACTCACAATTGTTCTACTTTCTTCTACCATATATACAAATTAAGAATCATCATTTTTAATTACAGCTTTTTATTTTTTTATTTTTTTATTTTTTATTCTTGCATTCTTCTCGCTTTATATGTATATACACTGAAATCAGAAACAAAAACAAGACCAAAATCATTTTGATTGATTACAATTTGAAAGTATGGAATTAATGATGATTGCATTAATTCTATAAAAAAATTGATAAGATTAATCTTACTACTGCTCATATATGAATTTTTAATTGACACAAGTCCGAGTAGATCTTTTCACACCCTCTCTACTCCGTACACCACATAGCAGAAGCTCCTGTAGTCATTTTTCAGAACTCCAAACACTATGGATTAAGGCAGACCACACAATCCTGGAGACACGACTGCTCCGGGAGAGCGGTCGGAAAATACTCAAGCCGGGGCCCCTGTCACAAGGGGCATTGGAATTGGTTCAGGTAATTCAAGATCACCTTGCCAATGGGGAATCCCAACAAGAAGACGCTCGGAGCTGGCAACTCACACCTAACCAAGAATTCTCAACCAAATCGCTATACCTATTCAGAATCAACGGCGGAATGAGAAGTCATATTCCGACTTCTTTTTGGAAACAAGTATCCCCCCTAAAGGTCAAGCTCTTCGCATGGTTAGCATTGGAAGACAAACTTCCTACGCTCCAAAACCTAATCAAGAAAAACTGGCAAGGGGGGAGAACACTCTACTACCTATGCAACACACATGAGGAGACCGCTGACCACCTGTTTACCAGCTGCGACTATGCGGCCGGGATTTGGTCACACTATGTACACCTTCTGGGCATGTCTGCTCCTCCCAAGATACGAGATCTATGGGGAGGAACATCAATCAGCGCTTCGGTAAGGGTGGACCTCCGAAGGGGTTGGCAACTCTTGGCTATGGCGGTTACATGGAACATTTGGCTCGAGCGGAACCGGCGATGCTTTGACAATAAACGATGGGTTTACCAGCATCTCATCCGCCAGGTGGATTTTCTCCTATTGTCTTGGCTCCAAGGTGCCCACGCCACAAAGCAACTACAGCTGCATCCCCTGAAAGAACTCCTTACACATAGTCTCACCCTCACCAGTGTAGCACAAGGAACGAGAAACAAAGAAGCTGATTTCGATGACGGGACCCCAATCGGGACACCACTGTAGGGATGTACTCTACAAGGTTTCCACACTCCCCAGAGCCTGACACATGTCCTGTTTATCTTTCCAAAGTCGGTCTGTAACTGTGCACTTTTTTTTTAGTATGAATAAAGGAATGTGGTTTATCCACTTTATCAAAAAAAAAAAAAAAAAAAAAACATCTTCTTCCAATCAAGATGGTTTTAGTTCATTCTTCTTTTTTTAAAGAAGAACACAAAATCTTATTAAAGATTTGATATGTACATCGTACTTTACACACTAAGAAGGTCACTAGAGATCAACTCATTTTCCAGAGCTAATATATATAATCATAAATTTTCTCCAAAAATATATAATATATTCATGTATTTATAAAAAATAATCAAATTTTAAAATATAACAGTAAAAAGTGCATTTCATGCGTTTTCACCAAATATTAAAAAATTGATAAATAGTTAATTTCACTAAAGATATAGTTTCATGATATTAGAGAAGTATAAACTAAAGTTGTCTAATGGGCTGGCTAGATCTGCACTACATGGCCCGGGCCTGACCTCCGCACGGGAACTGTTCATTCGCCTACCTACACGCCCCGCCAGCTAGCTGTCATGTGTTGTACGACCCGCAACCTAGTGGTGTTGGCCCAACATATGGCACAACCCAACTCTGTTGGGTTTGTATCGTGTCGGATCGACCCACAAGCCCACCCTTATTTTTTCTTTCAAAAACCATTAAAAATTACAAAAAAAATATTCATAAAAATCAAAAAAGAAAAAATTTCAGAAAATTAATTAAAAAAATAGAAAAGAAAAACATATAAAACACTGAAAATTTTATAAAAATCATGAAAATTTTCAAAAAATTACCCAAAAAAACCATAAAAAAATCTTTAGAAACCCAAAAAAACTTACAAAATTAAAAAACAATTATTGCAAAATATTGCAAAACTAGATAAACAAATTATATAAATGAAAAAATTATGAAATTATTATTAAGATTCAAACTTACTCATAAATCATAAATGAATCAAATTATAAAAAATCGAGGAAAGTTCCAAAAAAAAAACTTTAGGAACTTTCCAACCCCTCAAAAAACCCTTGATATATTCTCAATTCTCAAAAAACCCCTACTTTTTGGGCGGATCACACGTAAGTTCAAAAGCTAACTGACGGTGTTAAAAAAATCATAAAATTACCATAATGCCCATCAATAGAGAACTAAATGAACATAGTTAACTCTATAAACCTCAACTTTTGGAGAATCCATACGGTCTATTGCTCTTATAATCATATTCACAGCGATCATCGCCATCGCCAACCGTAGGGATGACCATCTCCTGGAAGCATCCAGCAATCATCTCCAAGGTGAGCCCCCGCCAAAGGGAAGTTTTCGGTTTTGGTGGTTTAGGGTTTAGGGTTTTAGGGTGAGTCATCCCAAAGAAAAGTTTTTTTTTTTTTTTGGGGGTTAATGTGTGTGGTTCAGGGGTTGTTGTTTGTTTTCGGGTTTAGGTTACATCTTGTAACAGTATGGCTGATTTGTGATTCCATGTTTATTCTTCAGGGTTTAGGATTTATTTTTTAGGGCTTCGGGTTCGTGACCGGTTGTGAGAGCGTGTGTGTATTATTTGGAGTTTAGGGTTTATTTTTGGGTTGATGTGTTTATTGGTATGTATCCGCTTGTGTTTATTTGTATGAGGGGTTGCGTTTAACGTTTCAGCCAAAGCGTGTAGGGATCTCGTTGTTGGTGTTTATTTTCCAAGACCAAGCATTTATTGGTTAGGGTGTAAAAGTCTGTTTCGATTACTTGTTTAAGCACTTCACTTGTTTGATGTAATGTGTAGTTCTCTACAGGATGGGAAAGAAAAACTGCCCGCACATCAATGCCAGGTGCTATCTGGTTCCATTGGTGAAGACGTTGAAAGAGCGGAAGTCGTCGATGACAGCTTGGTATTGGGAGCTTCTCTAGAGAACTCCCTTTCGCCGTTTTATAGAGTTGGAGCCTATCATCCACAAGAGGGGGATATCGGATTCCCTCCTCTCGAGGTACAATGTGGAGACTGGAAACTTCAACATAGGTTCGGCTCAGCTAGAGTTTTGGGTAGAGGATGTCGCTATAATCCTCATCCTCCGATACAACGGTAATGTGGTAATCTTCAAACCGAAGCCACAAAGAGTGATCTCGAGCATAGGTTCCTGAGCAAGGCGGCTGACTAAGACCGCCATACCATCGAGAACATTATCCTCAACCTCGATGGAAAGGGCGAGGACGAGGATGAGAATTCCATCAAGATGCCGATGGTCTACTTCCTCAGGAGCTTTCTGTTCACGAGCACCTCAAGTGCAACGCCGCATTGGGTTGCGTCATACGCAAACGACCTCTCTACGCTCAGGGACTACACATGGGCGCAAGCCACCCATGAGTGGTTGATGGATGAGGTCTCTGATAAAGCAGGTCATATAAGGGCCCATCTCGATGGGAAACACAAAACCTCATGCTACTTGCTAGGGTGTGTCCTCACACTTAACTTATAATTTTATAAGGTGACCGGGACCAGCAAGAGGGTATGCTTGAGGAAGACGTCGTGCATTTTCTGCTACAGCGAGAAAAGTTTCAATAAGCAGAGTTCAGTTTCTCAATTGCTGAAAATAGTGAAGGGGAAGGAGGTGGGCTTTTTTAATTTACCGAATTGCTTAAACGCTTATATGTTTGCTGAAGTATTTATTTACTATTGTTCTGCATGTATTACAGTGATGCTCTCTCACCCCTCTAACCCAGCAAAGGTTGACTTGATCGGGTCCGTATAAGCCCACCTACTGAGGACAGCACCCTGGCGGGGAATTTTTGGTTTACCTGAGAAGAAGACACGCCCCTTGAAGCGTGGGAGGAAGACGAAGACGAATACTGAGGTGGAGGAACCTGGGAAAGAGGTGCCATGGAAGACTGCCCGGGTGAAGACACCAAAAGCAGGGGAGTATAATTTGCCGTCCGTCCAGACGGAGCTAAGAGAGCTTCGATCTATGTTAGATGCAGTAAATTTGAAGTTTAATGCCCTTCAAACAAGTAAGGTAGCTGAATCTGGCGAAAGAGTTGGTGAGTTCTCTACGGCTTCACGGTAAATAGAGGGCCCCGTACGTAAACATTAAAAAAGGTTAGCAATGAAGTGTTTGCAGCGAAGACCAACATCACAACTAGCATCACCTGAACTACCATCACCAACACCAGCAGCACCAGCAACACCACTAACACCAACACCATTAGCACCATCGACACCAACCGAAGCACCAACAGCACCACTAACACCAGCAGCAACAGCAACACCAGCAATACCAGTAGAAGCACCAGAAGAACTAGCACAAGCATCATCAGCATCACTAGCAACACCAACACCATCAGCATCACCAGCAACAACAACACCAACACCACCAACGCCATCGGAAGCACCAAAAGCACAAGAAGTAGCAGCAGTAGCTTGGACCAGCACAAACACCAGAAGCAGTACCAGAGCCAACCCCAGAAGCACAAGCAAAAGCACTGGCATTACGAGCACCATTACCAAAAGCAACACCACTAGTTATCATTGCAAAAGGTCACGCCCCACGAAGGAAAGCAACTGTGATGCCGCCACTCGCACAAAAGGTAGCCAAGACGAAAAGTAGACGCACTACCACCTTTTGATCAACAGATCATTGGCGTGACACGCCCCCGGTCTGAGACGGTGAGGCAGGGGTGGACAAAAGCCACTAGGCAGAATGTTAGCCACATTAGGGAGGAGAGACGGAGGTAGTGAATCACGACGAACAGACTACGGCGGAGATAGGAAACATTCTGGACTCTCTTAAAGAAACTTACGGTCTACTTTCGGAAGTCTCCAACTCTAAAGGTGACTTGCCCGAGAAGCCCGAAGACACCAAAGCCATCGTCCAGGTTGATGAGAATGCTCCCGACCTTGAGGACAATTCCATTAGCATCCTAACTTTGAATAAGAGGTCGGTTGGTTTCAACCAACTAGACAACCTACAGAAGGCGGGGCTATCCGTGTATCTAAATAGCTGGATGGACAAGTAAGACACTGACATTATTATTTGCAGCTATCGCTTATTAAAGGTCTTTCAAGTGTGTATTTTTTTTCTAATTGGTGTTTATTATACGCCTTTAAGCGTGTTATATTTTTCTATTTGTCAATTATTAAACACCAGTAAGCGTGTATTATTTTGAAGTGTATATTTTCGTAACAAAATGTGTGTATTATTAAGACTTCTTGCTTACTAAGGTGCTTAAGCATGTATTTTCCTATTTCAGTGTAGAACTTTGCTTAAGCATACTATTTTATGAGTTTCCGCTTAAGCGTGTATTTTTCTTGACTTTACGCTTATTAAACGGGTCTTAAAGTAGATTAACCATTTGTTCTTTGGAGTATTTTCAATTAACTGATGTCCTACGTGTATTCCCTTAAACAACATCGCTGTATGGATGAGCGATCAGACGTGCGTGACATGCAAACAACTATAGTGTCTGATTGAAGATATTATGGTTCCTGATGACGTGGTCGACATCTTTACGATCATCTTGATGAATTACCTTTAGGAGAAAACCTACCCATACAAACGGAAGGCTTCAATCATCAAGCCCCTGGTGTTTTTACTTTCAAAATTTGGCAAGGAACATCAAGGCAGTGGGCTCGGAACAATGATGACTGAAGCACTCTTGAACTTCAACAAATTGGACATTGTACTAATGCCAATCATCGGCCACGAGCACTACCATCTCTTGGTAGGAGAGCGGGAAAAACGTGAATATTTGCACTTCTCGTCATGCGTGGGTGCTAATTTTGACAGCGATTGCGAAAAGAATGGCAAGACTTTCCCCAACCTAAGATTATTTGTAGAATTTTGACCTTAGAATCGTTCTAATCATAATAAAACATGTTTGCAATATAAACTGTGCGACAATTACCTATCGTCCATACACAAGGTCGCTGACAGTCACAATTGGCCCTTGCGTCACATCAGGGACTGGCCCCATCAAAAGGAGGGGATGGCGGATTGTTCAATTTTCACCATCCGCTAAATAGAACTGATTCTTGAAGAGCGTGATATTGAATTTGACCATCCCGAGGTCCCAACAGTAAGGCTCAGGTTGATGGCGAATCTATTATTGGATGGGATGCAACGGATAAAAACTTTCTGAATTGTACAGCTGTGTATGTATGTATGTATGCATATGGGATATATTAGAAATATATATGGGTTTTTTTTTGGAATCGTACACATACAAATAAATTTTTTGAGTTTCTACACAAATGTATATTTTCACTGCATAAACATTCGAAGAGTGTATTATACAAACTTTCAGAGTTTATTAGTAGACCTCAAGCATTTAGTTTTGCGAACATCCAACCAAGTTTTAGGTCGAAGTGTGTATTATTACTTAAAAGAGATACGAAACGTGTATTATGTGAGCTTTATTGTTTATTATGGGACCTTAATTGTTTATTTTAAGATAGTCTGATTGCATACTTACTTTGGGACGGAGCGTGTAAACCACACATTGCGGTGTGCTTTTCCCGAAAACGGCACACCATGATGTTTTGTCATGTCTTGGAACGTGGTCCCCATGATGATTTGCATTGTCTCGGGGATGTTATCAGCTAGGTCAAGAATGAATCCGGAACCTAAGGCTGTAAAATTTGAAAATTTAAAATATATGGAAGCTAATGAAATAGATAACCAAATGTCATACTCTGGAAATAGATCCATGTTAAAATACAACATCAAATAAAATACACTGACATAAGGAAAATATCTCTAAATAAAAGGAGTTTCACTCTCTCGTTGACAACAGATACAAATAAAACAAGGACAACAAGGGGTCAGAGCCAGCTATACATAGACTGATCATCGTTCCACTATACTAGATAAAATCAGGTTCCTTGTCTACTACCTACAAGGAAAATGTGAGGAGATAATGAGCTACTCGAGCTCAAAAAGGTGAGACACTATTGCCAGGTATAAACTATACATGTATATCAATAATATACAATAATGTCAAAAATATAAACTATACATATAATAGAATATGAAGATAGATGCTAATTATTTGGAATGCTAGTCAGTACATTATCTTTAATTTTCAATAAATCATGCCAACATAAGTGAAAATCATGAGTAAATACACACACGGGTTTCTTTCAACAATTTTAATCATCGGTACCAAGAACGATTCCACAATTGTCTCGGCAGAAACCAATCAAATACCAATATCCTCCCCGGTCGGCAACCAATCAACGACCGAGAGGTGGACAAATGTGGGATTGGATTATAACTCACAAATAACATGTCACCTACACCCTCACTTTGATACTGAGAGACCAGAGTGTAATCAGACGACAACCAATCAACACCTAAGCCTCCCGGTCGTCATCCAATTAACGACCGTTGGGCTATAATGTATATACGTGCACTAGGACCCTAGGGGTATGGAAAAAGGGGTTTTGATTTCTTAAAAATGAAAAGTTTCTAAAATGGATAGATTGGGAGTAAATCAGAGTTAACAAATAACCTCTATCATAACCCAGTATCGTACTCTCTGGCCCTATCATAGAGC
Source organism: Dioscorea zingiberensis (assembly GCA_026586065.1). NCBI lineage: Eukaryota > Viridiplantae > Streptophyta > Magnoliopsida > Dioscoreales > Dioscoreaceae > Dioscorea > Dioscorea zingiberensis. The sequence goes on along the minus strand of CM048820.1, from coordinate 26,174,100 downwards.
CACCACTGGTTCAGGTAAGTATGCTAAGTACAGTGTAGTTCATCGATATTTTTACCTATTTCTCTTATTATAATTTAGTCTTGTTTAATTGTTCTTCACATGCATTTATCAAATCACATTTCTAAACCAGACATTTATCAATAAACAAAATACATATATAAACTCAAGGCAATTCACAAGATTTAATAAATAAGTTCATGACATTCAATTAAAAACCAATCATTGCGTAAATTGGATAAAATGCATAATATGTACAGTTGTATTCCCTCACCTTGGTTTAGTAAACTCCTAAGGTTGACTAGGTCTATCTGCAGCTCCCACAGCGCCTTTCCCTTTTCCTAGTATTTGAAATAATAATACTTATAAATACAAGGGCATACTCATAGATAATTTCACATTTGAAGGTCAGTAACACCTCTATTTAACAAGGCGGTGTGAAGTAGGTATTCATCTTCATATATTTAAAACTACAAAATTGTCACTTATTGGAAATACTATGAATCTATATTACTAGTACATGGAATGGAAACTAATCCCCTCCAAGCTTCCAAAATGATTTAAGTACCCCTCTTATGGATACTAATTACAATTCAAAGTTAACAACTCGGGTTCATTTTTCATTCAAAAATATATATAACTGATCTCACAGCTTATATGGGCCTTCTGACAAGGTGGGGCCGACCTAACACTATTTGATCCATTTGCCTCCCATTTTCGAAGATGTTTGAAGGATTTTCAACCATACGGATGGGAAGATCATAGAAAAATAAAGCTAGCATTCATTTTCATACAATTTGGTGGCCCGCTTGGTCCTCCCAACTTAATGGTTGAAATTCGAACCGTTAAAATTTTCCTAAAATACTAACCGTTAAGTGGGACAAACCAAACGGCCACCAAATTATATGAAAATTGGCGGATAACTTATTTTTCGATGATCTTCCCATCCGTAGGTTGAAAATCCCTTCAAACACGCCTACAGTCCAAATGAGTCAAGGAATCAACAAATAAAATGATCCAAAATTTCAATTCAGCATAGTAGAAAGGTTATATATATATATATATATATATATATATATATATATATATATATATTAAGCCTTTCGACAAACAACTATGATCTATACTCAAGAGTGCTTCAATTTGACATAGTACACTTACTCTAAATCCTTGTATCATACTAGTTTAGTATCTATGATGGTGTTTACACGCATTTGGAGATCCAAAAGGGCCCTTTACTGGTCATTGACTTAAATGTGGCATTTTGTCAAGTACGTGATGTGCATAACTAACGAAATTTCGGCAGCATAACATCTTGTTTTCCAACCTTTAATTCTTTTACAAACATGCTTTAATATGACATAATCTCATACCTCATAAGTTTATCAACTCATATACTAGCCTTGATCACTAGATCTAATCTTAGACACATCCTCACTGGTTGCTCAAGGCTTCAATTCATATCCCTACTCATCCATTTAAATTTCCATGAAATCAAACTTAGTTTAACCCTACCTTGCTCCCTATTATGTTAGGCCACTTATTGGTGATCGGATTGAGCTCCAGGCGCCTCTAGATCGGTGTTCCGGCGATGGGTGAAGGCTATGGCCATAGCTCATCGATCGGAGGATTCCTTGCATGATCCTCATGCTGTCCTTCTCTGGTGTGTCGAGGAGCAAGGGCACCGTACCTCCTCGGCTGTTGGAGCTCGACGGTAGCACACGGCCTCGCTATCCTGCAGCTCACTGGACTTAGCCTCCCTGCTGGTCCGATCCTCTACAGAAAGGAGAGAGAGTGGGTATGGAGATCCCTGGTGCTCGCCGAGAGGGGAAGAAAGGAGGGACGGGGGCTCGAGTGGGTGTGGTGGCCTGGAGGAAAAGATGGAGAAGTGCTAGGATTCTCGATTTCATGGTATGTGTGTTTCTGTGGGGGGTGGGGGAGGGGGGTGGTGGGGGAAGAAGGAGAGGGAAGTGATTTAATTAGAAGTTAGAGTCCTCTCTCTCTCTCTCTCTCTCTCACTCTCTCTCTCTCTCTCTCTCTCTCTCACACACACACACACACACACACACATCATCACTTAAATAAAACATAAAAGGGTTAATAATTATTGTAGTGGCACATGGGAAATAATTGGATCCGACTAATATCCAAAAATTTTGTCCCTTTAACCCGACCAAATCCAGAATTTTCGGATCCCAAATAGTATCTTACAATAATTAATGGCCTTTTTAATAACCCAGATTATTAAAACTTAAGTAAAGTTTTTTACTTAATCAAATCAAGCTTAAGTATATCATTTCCTCCATTAGTAGTGGGCCTAGCTCAAACCCATATTCATTTGGCCTACTTTGGTTTGGGTTTTATATCATGGCCCATTGAACCATTTTGATAATAAACTCCAATTTATTTTTCAGAAATTAAATGATAATTATTAGAGAAAATTCGGGGCATTACATTGTCCCAAAAACTTTCGGGATATAACATGGTTGTTGGGCATGTTTACAGAACGTAGACAATGGAATTTCGACCACCCACCCTGTGGGTTTCTTGTTGGTAATATGAGTCATGATTTGTGGTTGGTGAGGAAGGCATACAAAGGGACTTTTGCAATAACCAATGTAGATGGGATTAGAGTTGTGCTTGTTCTCAGATTTGTTGTGACATGTAATTTCATATGTAAGAGCGTGCATTGTATGAAAAATTTATTTATCATTCTGGTTACATCCATTTAAATGGAAACACGGCTAGAATACATGCATATCGTCGTATAATAAGCCTATAATTTTGGATAATACAGGTTTCAACTGAAAACTCCAAATAATACACGCTAAATCTATTTAAACGGAAATACCACAATGATTCATGCTTCAGCTATATAATAAGTCGTAGCATCTTCGATAATCCATGCTTCTTCTTCCGAAAACTAACAATACACGCTACATTCGTTTAAACGGAAACACCATTGTAGTAAATATAGATGTGTGAGCATCGAACCGTCATCAAAACATGTGAGTCCCGAACAGGCATTTGTGTATAAATACAAATGCATGTCAACAGAGAGAGTACAAAGTATTCTCTTCCCACCAACGCATATTGCCGATGTGTTTATGATCCAATGCAGTCTGACACCATGGTTCTGATGAGTGCTGTCTATGGGTAGTCCAGTTGGTAGGGAAGAGGAACACAATTGGATTCCTCTCAAACGACTCTTATTCCCCATTTGTACTCCCACAGACACCACTTTGATTAGCAAGCTTGGTGTCGGACTACATTCGTTCAGGGACACGTATACTACTCAGGCCGAAATACTTATTATTATTGTAAAGACCACCTCTAAAGTGTGGTAATAATTTAATATTTAATTAGAGTAAATCGAATTATAAATTTGAATAATATGGAAAGGGGAGCCTTGACAAATAATAATAAAAAAAATGTGAAGGACTTGTTTGTAAAGTTACTTGAGAAAATGGCTTAAATGCAAAGATGAAATCTTGGGGAATAAAAATACTAAGAAGAAACTGATTTTTGGCTTACTTGAACTTGCATGTAGTGGTTTTGAGGGGAGAAGGATTTAAAGTTAATTTGCTTACATTACATCATCTACTACTAAGCTTAAGTCCACATCTTTATTTATGGTGTATTGATGGCCAATTCCATTAAAATTCTTGGGGTTTAAATTCAATATTTTGGACTTAGTGGGGTAGATGAAAAGAATGAGAGCCATCATATCGGATGGTCACATCAAGGCCCATGGAATGATGAAATTGATTATGATGATAGAGATTTAAAGGGGATTCTCTTTTCATTAACTCATAATAGTAATGTTTTATACATTCATATTGTAGTAAAATGGGTGAAGCTAGTCAAGATGATAAAATGGTCAACAATGGTTGCTATTCTCCATAGTTCTAAGTAATTTAAAATTCTATTGTTGCCATGTGTAACTACCCCAAAAGCTTGCAGAAGCTTTAATGAATTCTTCAGGAGCTTAGCTTCATTATCTAATGATGAGAGATGTTCAAAAGGGATTGCATGGTAATATGGTTGAATGACAAGAACTTAAAGGTATGGTATCACCGGATGACAACATGATTCACTCTTGTTCCATGATGACCCATGTAACTCCATTATTGCATGAAGTTATGAAGAACTTTATAGCCATAGATTTATTTAATGGAGGGTGTAAGCCAATCATTGTATATTGAAGGCATGCATGGACGTTTATCACATGAACTGGGTCAAGGAGTTGTGCAAGCTCCACCTCTGCTAGCTCTTATATCACCATATGTGTTCACCTGAGGCTATCTCCAGGTATTTAGTAGATTCCAGAAAGAGAGGATTGTGAGGCGTTGAACTGGAGACGGGGTTCTCATTATTATTGGGTTAAGTATGAAATCGAGGGGTGTTACTCAATAATTAAAGAAAACTTGATAATTAATAAGAGTAGAACAGTGAAGAAGGAGGTGGTGTAAAGGGAAGAGAGCTGCTTGTTGGGTGGCGTGAGAAGAAGAAGTGGATGAGATACGCATTGGTCATGGGAGAAATAAAAAGTCCGACACCTCATGCTTGGCCGTGAACATCTCTTCAAGCCATGAGTCCCTTTGGAGCTGGTCAGCTGGGACTCGAAGGATGCTCGTCCGTGAGTGAAAAGCAACTGAGTGAAGTCTAAGACTTGAAGAACTTGGTTCACAGTGGGTAGAAAACCTTGGCAGCAGTTGGTAGGTGCTTAGGAGCAGAAGGTAAACATAAGTTTTAATCTTAGTAGCTTTAAAGGGGTTATTCTGTGTGAAGGTTTACTCCATGATTTCAGTTTCGTCCAGCATGTGAAGCATGTATGTTAGGTAGTGGAAGAGATATAAGTGTGTAAATATATACTGCGTACTAGTAGTGCATTAATGCCCAATTGGGGGTTGACCACTCCAATTGATAATGATAGATGAATTTTCATGAACTGAGTTAGCACCTAGAGAGGACGGATGGATTAGTGACATGCTTAAATGAATGTTCTGGGTTTGTAATTGTAAAAGATTGAATGTTTAGTTGATGGACTTTATAAGTCCTGTTCTAAGGATAGTAAGGTGGTGAGTCTTGAAGTAATTAATAGATGTGATTGAATTGATCAATGACTGAGTATTATATGACGATCATGAGCATTTACTTGTTGACTAGCATGTGGTGAGGGATAGAGCATGAGCTCGTACGTGGGATCCATAAATTTGATAAACCATGAATATTTATATGTTCTTGCTTTCATGATCCAGTGAAGCATCATGGAATTACTATGAATGTCATTCTTCAAGTTAGTTTTGTATCATTAGCTGTCCTGAAGCTTAACTTATTTGTGAGTTGTATATGATATTGAGGAGAAGGAAGTGGGTTTCATTCCTTAGTTAGTAGAAGGTTTGATGTGATGGTTAGTGATGTAATTATTATTTTGGCAAAGACAAATGGTAGGATTGAAGTTGCTCCAATTCTTATTTTCATGATGATGAGATGAAGTTACAGGGGATTAAGTGAAGGTGGTGTTGTTTTCTCCTAAGGATGACTACCGGTCATTATGGGAATTTTAGTCCTGCATGTTTGTTAGTTAGTTAACATGGTGGGTAATTTAGTTAGTGGAGACTAACTGGTTAGACGTAAATGATTGGGTACGAACTCGTAATTTGAGTCGGGTTCGGTTTAGTTGAGTTAGCAAATGGGTCGGGTCCACCTATTTGAATACGCATCGTAGATGTAGTGTTTATTAGACACATGTACGCTTATTGAGCGTGACTCGTGTTTGTCAGATCTCGGCGTAGAGCGAGGAGGCGCGTCGAGAGGAGGTTGTAGCTGGGTGAAGCTTGGATTGTGAACTGAGGTAAGTGATCTTGCCTCGTTTTCACTCTACGGAGTATTCTTTGGATCTTGCAATTAGCCTGTTAATTGATATTCCATTGATCTCCTGATTGATTGTTTTCCTGATCTCTATGGATTTATACATACATGTTGATGAATGGATTATTGTTGTGTGAATCCATTGTGTATGTATGCTTGGTTGGATAGATATTATTTTCTGCTTGACCTGCGTTGCTCTTGTGGACGCATTCTTCGCCTTTCGCGGTGGAGTGCAGCTCCGCTTTGGCGTTGAGGGCCGGACACCCGTTAGGTACTTTCCCCGGCAGGGGGATGGAACTCACCGCCGCGATAGCCCGGTGGGGACGACATACTGGCGTCCGCGGTAATGCATATGTATGATAGTAGCGCTACCGGACTTGCGAGTCCGACGACCGAGTTGGTCGACATCGGCGATTGCTGGTGACTACACGGGGGATGACGACGCATGGGTGATTGTAGATATACTCATAGGTCCGACATGACTGCGGTCGTGTCTATTCATGCTTATTTGATTTGCTTTTGTTTCAGCACTTCATGATTTGATAGCATGATTTATCTATTCATTGTGAGATCATTTACTGAGCTTTCATTTCGAAAGCTCATACACTTGTTGACCCTTTTTTTCAGATCCCGAGGATTAGGTTGCGGGATACCGAGCAGCCGCGCAGGACCGCTGGGATTTGAGAGCTGAGGTGGGTACCTCTGGTCAACATGTTAGCGTGAGGATCACTTTTAGGATTCCTGAGTAGGAGCCTGTATGATGTGACACTAGGGTGGTAACCCAGTGACATATATATATTTTTCCGTTGTACTTTTCATACTTAGACATGTTATTTACATTATATATATTTCCCGCTTTGTGCATGTGAATGATCATCGAGGCTTCAAGATCCGGTGGGGCCCGCCCCTCGGGTGTGGCTCACATGCCTCGTGCCCGTGGGCCCGGGACTTTGGGGGCGGGGCGTGACAATTATGAATATGCTAAAGCGTTTATTATACACATTTATGTTCTTTATTATGAACATTTTTTTGTTTATTATGAACATTTCTGTTTTTTTATTATCCTTAAAAAAACATTTATTATACACATAGGCTTCAGCTAAAAAGTCCATATAATACACCCCCAATTAAATAGAAACACCACTATGATAAATACTGATGTGTTCGCCTCAAACTGTCATTAAAATATGTGAGACCTGAACCATCATCAAAACGTGTGAATCCCGAACGGTCATTAAACCGTGTGAGTCCCGAACCGTCATTATAAATACAGATTTTTGGGAGTCCCGAACAGGCATTTGCGTATAAGTACAAATATATCACTACAAGAAATCAGGTGTTTTGCGACGAACATTTCACTGTGGTTTTAGAAAACCGCCACTACTTGTAGAATTACCGGCGGTTATAGTGGTGGTTTGTTTAACCATCGCTAAATCCATGAATTTTGCGACAATTACGAGAAAACCACCGTTAAATTCATCGCATGTAGCGGCGGATTTTTTGAAACCGCTGCTAATTATAGGTTTTACCCTTTTTAACCGTCTTTAAGAGCACTTCCACCGCGCGGGTGGAAGGCAAGGCGATGTGCTATTCCAGCACTTTTGCAAAAGAACACGCTGACAGCGCGTGTGATTTCACCCGGGCAAGGCGTGGGACCCACGCGCCCGGTTAAGCGCCCGGGCAACCTTTGCCCGGGCGCTTAACCGGGCAGGTGGGTGGGGCCCACGTTATTTTTAAAATTTTTTTTTTTTAAATGCAAAAATCTCAGCAGTTACACTCTCATTCATCTCAACGGATATATTTATTTTTAATAATAAAGCCAACGGATATATCTTTACAACGGTTATTTTTTAAAAATAAAATAATAATAATTCAGAATTTTTTTTCCTATAAATATCCCACACCACTTCATAACTTCTCACACATTCATATCAACAAAAAACTCATCTTACACTCTCATTCTCATTTTTTCTTTATATCCGAGAAACATATAGTTTTTTCGATGGCGTCTTCGGGTAGCTCATGGTCCACCACCGAAGATGTATTGTTGTGTCAGTGTTGGGGCGAAGTTGCTCATAATCCGGTGACGGGGAATGAGATGAAGAATGCAAAATTGTGGAACCTCATTCATGAAAGCTTCATATCGAATGCACCGAATTCTCCTCGCACGGAAATGAGTCTTTCTAGTAGATGGAAAATGTTGAATAAATCGCTAGGATATTGGAGGGATGCTTTGAAAAAGGCGTCGGAAAATTATCAAAGTGGCACCAATCTTGGGGACGAGGTATTTTACATTTTTTTAACATACTTTATTTTTTTAATTGTAACTTCATTTTTTTTATTTTATATACTAACTTAATTTACTTATTTGTATTAGCGAATTCAAGCACAACGTTGGTACAATGCTACGGCAAAGAAGGAATTCGCGCATTTTCAATGTTGGGAAGTTGTTAAGAGCTATCCAAGATTCATGATTATCCAGGAATTTCAGTCTGAACATGTGACACCGACTGAATGGGCGCCAACATCCCAAGAGCCAACAACATTTAATTCCCCTAGTGATGAGAGTTTAGGACATTCAACCGACAAGCTACAACATCACCACCAAGACGTAGGAGGCGTCACAATCCCAGGTGGAGTAGACCAAATAGGAAGAAAGAAGTCAAAAGCAATGGCCAGGTTCATATAATCCGCATACCTGCCGGCTAAGTATCTTGAGGAATTAACCACAACGTAAACTCAATCTTGAAAGAAATAAAGTTAAAAAGACGTTTGAAAGATATAGATTTGGTGACACTCCAAAAGCGACAAAAGCATACGCCACAAACTACAACAAGATCTAAGGGATCGAGAGGTTATGGCCCATTCGCTTCGGCATTTTCTCTCGATAGGAAAGAGTTTTGGAAAGTTTAACGTATTTAAAAATTACTTATGAGGAAGCAAGACTTTTTAATGAAGCCCACCCCCAAGTAATAATGAAGGCACCAAGAATGAATGTAGATGAAGATCATACATCTACAAATTGGTTTGATGATCAGATATCCTCCTACTTGCTTAGATTATCGTGTTTAATTAATGTACTTTATTTAAATTTTAATTAATGCAATTTTTTATTTTAATTAATGCACTTGATTTGTTTTAATTAACATTTGTTTTAATTAAATTTATTACAAATAAAAACTAATATTTAACCAACTAAAAATATAAAAATTATTTATAAATAGTAATTGCCATGGCAATTGAGGGGGAGAGGTGTAAATTTTTTTTTGGATGGGTGAATTGCCATGGCAATTCTTGCCCGGGCAAAAATTGGAGGGGGAGGGGTGTAAGTGCTCTAAACCTTCACCCTCTCCGCGTCGTCTTCTCTCTCCCTTGTCTAGGGTTTCTAAATGGAACGTCCTTGTCGCTCTTTCGATGGATCTCATCTCATCCGGTGCTTGATCTTGAGATTTTACTTTGGTTTCATTGTCCAGTGAGTCCTTTGTCCTGCTTCTTGGTCTTTTTTCATTCAATTTCCCTTTGATGCAAATGACCCAGCTCCATCCTCATCTCCATCCCCAATTTTCTATGCCAATCCTTTGCTATCTCCTTCTCCGGCTACCCAAATCAAACCCCTATGCCGTCAATCCTTTTCTCTTGTCTCCCTGTCGTCCTCCTTCCATTCCAACCATCCGAGGTGGAATTAAGAAGAGTCCAGTGAAAACCCTAGGGTTTGGACCTTCTAGGACCCCGTCACCGACTAGATCGTCACTAGGGCTAATGGCGAAGAGAAGAGCACCTCTGGCGATAGGAAGGAGAAGAGGTTTCTTGGGAAGAACAAGAAACAAGATGAGGATTCTTCATCCTCGAATTTTGTAGGCGAGGTTGTCAATAGCAAGGAGGAAGACTAAGAAGGTGAAGGTTTCTTGGTTTTGCGAGAACTGTGGAGCGACTCCAGGGCAGTGGTGGGGTACTTGCCCGTCGTGTCCGGCTCTAGGGTCAGTAAAGCAGTTCTTGGAGTCGGAGGTAAGTCGAGTTAAAGAAGTCGAGGTTTCGGAGGCTTCGGTGAGATCGTGGTTACCTAAGAAGCTGGGGAATTTTGCACCCCAAATTAAGCCTGGCTGAAGTAAACAAGGACAGCGACCAGTCTGAGTGGTGAATCCCATTGTGATTTGTGAGTTTGTTTTATCTTTGATTTTGTAATTTCTTTTTTATTTTGGTTATAAAATGCAGTTTCTTGATGGGATTTAGTAGATTAGGCATTTTATGTTGGAAATAGTAGAGAGCAGCATGTATGAAGATTGTTTTAAGATTTTCTGAAATTTACACTTGAAAGTTTAGACGTCAAATGCCTGTCCAAAATCAAGAAACTGATTTCTCAATTACTTAAAAAATTGTACTATATATCTTTATTCTTGAATGTCTCAGCATGACAAGTTTACTTCAAATGAGAAATACATTGATGCATCACTAGGTCTTTGGTTTCCTTTTGTCTCTCACAGAGATGTTACGAGCTGCTCAGAGGTTAACATGCCATTGTTAGGCTGATTTCTTATAAATGACATGCGGGACTTATAGAATGTTAAATTTATAATGTATATGTAATATAAAAGAACACCTGGCATTTATGTTGTTCAGTGGTTCTATTTGATTCTTTTGACAGTTCTAACAAGATTAGATTTCACTTTCTTTAGCATTTTAACCCTTGTTTCAGGTAGCATCCCATCACTCGCATACGTAGTGCTATATCGCATGCAACTCATCAGTTCTTTCAGAAGATTGGATTTATTCATGTGCACATGCCTATCATTATAACTACCAATCTCAAAGACTGCAGCAAAATGTTTCGGGTTACAACTCTCTTCAACAAAACAAATGACATGGAAAAATTAAGCACTATTAATGATAGGGAAGCTATAAACATTGAGATTGTCAAAGCTGTAATCAAGGAAAAAAGTGACAAAATTGAAGAGATGAAAAGAAGTAATAACAACAAGGAAGTCCTTCTTGCTGCACTTCAAGATCTTCAGAAGGCAAATGAGCTTGCTTTACTGCTCGGAGAACAACAACTTTTAGTATTGAGAAAATGGCTTCTCTAAAGATTTTTTTTTTTCTTGTGAAGCATACCTATCAATGTCTATCAGGCTTCACCTTGAAAGCTATGCCTGTGGTCTCAGTAGTGTTCATACGGTGGGGCCGGTATTTCAAGCAAATGACTCTCCATTAAAGAAGCAGTTGGGAGAAATGTGGATGGTTGAGGTTGAATTGGCCTTCGCAGAATTAGAGGTAATTTGTTTCCATATCTCATGCAAGTGTGGTGTTTCCATATCAATGTATTGTTTGAAGAGATTTACATACTACTACAGAAATATTTACTTGTGATTATGTCGCTATTTTTTTTTTTAAATTTGTAGGTCTGGGCATTTTGGAATTGAAGTTGCTTGGGTGCTTGGAGGTGGTCTTGTTCCAGGTATGATATTACACACACGCACACACATAATTTAGTGGGATTAGGAGTCCTCCTAAACTGGAACTACATTTCTTTGTGAGATTGGAAGTTTTTACCCATCTTGAAACAAAGTTGATTTCAGCAGGAACCACCTACCACCAAAGTTAGAAACTTTGTTTTATTTATTTATTTATTTATTTATTTATTATTATTATTATTTATTTTTATTTTTTTTCCCTCTTTGTTTATTCCGTAAAAGAAGAAGAGAGTGGGAATTTGCAGCTTCATCTTATATATGTATATATGTTTGTTTCTCTCTTTTTCTATTGTTCTTTTTTAATTACTAGATGAGATCTACAAGGAGGGGCTTATGACAACGGAAGAGGAAACAAGAGGAACTGGTGAGTGTTAATTTTGTGTGGTGTTGTTTGTAGAAATTAGGATCCAATTTTGAGGGTTGAAAATGTGCAGGATACATGTTTGTAGAAATTAAGAACAAGAACACCTACTACCTCACCAACTGCCACCCATAGTTTCACATCATTTCTCATCATCCCACTTTATATACCAAACATTCTTCACTCTCCAATCCCAGGGGATGTGATCATGGAGCAGGGCAGTTCTGTATATAGTTAATTTATTTTGTCATTCATGGTATTCTTGTAAGTCTTGATATCTTATAAATTCTGATATCTTCTCAGGTATATCTATTTATTTATTTGTTTTATAACAGATGGTCATCAATTTATGTTTTAACTGTTTGTATACTAGCTATGATCTTCTTTTAGACATTTTTTAAGGTTTTTGGTTATCTGAATGATTGATTATATGTAAAACAGTCTTTGTAGACCATCTATGTAGGCACTTCTTACTTCCTATCTTGCTATAAAATGGTTTAACAAGATATCGCTTCAGTAATCCCTTAATGTAGATTTCAATGTTTAATTTGGTGAATTGATCACAATGGTTCGTAGAAAAATAATGTTTGGACTCTGATCTGTATTTGTTAATATATTGACTGTATTGTAGGAAGGAGTCAGCATTGGAGAGGATGGATCAGAAGAAAATGTTCAGAAATTTTCAGATCAAACAACTTGAATATGATATTGCCTTCCATATTAAAGAGCAAGAATTTGAACTTGTTTTGCGAGTTAATAGTGTTGCTTTCCATGGGAACTTGAACTACTTGAAAGCTTTGATAAAAGCTGGAGCAGATCCTAATAAGATTGATTGTGATGGAAGATCACCACTAGTATGAGTAATCAAAAGGATCAAGCACTTGTTATTCTTAAACATGACTGCATTATAAATAAGATCATTTAGCTGTGTCTTAACAATCCCATGTTTCCCTCTCCATTATCAGATCATATACATTGAAGCATAACAATGATTGGGATTATAGAATAAAGTGTTGCAGATATATATGACTATATAGGAAGGGTACTCTAATTCTTACTTGGTAGTCCTTTGGACTTATATGTTTTTGGATTTTGAGTTTTTCTTCTTGCAGCATGAGGAGAGGGAATTTGTCTTGGAAGTCTTCAGCAATTGAAATATACAATGAAGCTGTAAGAGATCTACTAAGCACAAACATCATTCCTCTTCGAGTTAGTGATGACTAAGAGGTAAAAAAATAAATACGATGAAACTGGGTAAAATGATAAAAGAGTTTCATGTTGATACCAATTTGTTGTAGAGAGAAACAATTGTGGAGAAACTTAGAGAAGAAACATTGAGGGACTAAGACCATCTGAAGGCGCTGCTTTCATGTGTATATTTGACACTTTTGTTTATGAAGTTGGTGAACAAAGGTGTAAATTTGACATTTTTGTGATTATTCATGAATTATCAATAAAATTTTGATTATTTTTAAACTGTAATTGAATGTTCAATAGTATATAGTGGAGCTCCAGGATTTAAAAAAAAAATTGATTAAAATTTAAAAAATTATTTTTTAAAAAAAGAATGGTGGTTTAAAAAAATAATTATTAAAAAAACCAAATCTGCGGCGGTTTTGTACAAAACCGTTGCAAATAAAATGGTGGTTTAAACCCAAGGGCATGTTGTTGGATGCATTTAGCGGTGGTTATACCGGCAATTCAAGAAAACCGCTGCAAAATGCAATGGGGACACCAGTATTTGTAGCGGTTTTCTAACCGCGCAGGTTGAATTTAACGGCGGTTAAAACCATCGCAAAATGCTCTAAAAACCACCGCCAAATGCCATGTTTCTTTTAGTGAGTACAAAGGATTCTCTTCTCACCAGCGCATATCGCCAACATGTTTATGATCCAATGCAGTCCAATACTATGGTTATGAAGAGTGCTGTCAGTGGGTAGTTTAGTTGGTGGGGAAGAGGAGCACAATTGGTTTCCTCTCAAATGACTCTTATTTGCCAAGTGTACTCCCACAGATACCACTCTGACAACAAGCTTGGCGTCGGACTGCATTCGTTCAGGGACACATACACCACTGGGGCCGAAACGTGTATTATTATAAACACGTTAAAGCGTTTATTATGCATATTTATGTTGTTTATTATGAACATTTCTGTTGTTTATTATGAACATTTTTGTTCACTCAGTCCACTATGACAGCATTGCATGTTTTCCTATTATGCCCAAACTTATAACAAAGACTACAATGAAGTGGTCTAATGTCAAATCCCTGTGACTCAATCCTTCTCCTTCTAGAGCAGTCGGCCCTTTTCTTCATCAAAGATGGACACATGCGAAGCTCCCGTGAGGCATCTGTGGGTCTATCGTGATCAGGGATTGGAAATATCGGCTCCTGGTATGTTGCTTTATATACCGATACAGTGAAGAAGTAATCAACATAACGATACACACTTGTGTCTGTTGGCATAATTATTGCACAAGCGTGTTTGCATGGGAGACCATATATTTTCCAACGATTGCATGAGCAGCTCCTACTTGTTAAGTTGACAAAATTATTATAATTGTCCAGCACTTCAAATTGGTCCCCATCTGAACAATACAAACTCAAGTACCTGATTTTCTCCATTGTTTCTTTAATCTTCTTGTGTATCTCAGAACAGAGATAACCTTCCCACATCTTGCATTGCTCTTGGCAGTAATACCTCATATTCATGATCTTATACCTAAAACACACAAAACAAATGCTAAGGTAGTTATTGTCACGCCCCGAACCCGACCCGGGCCCTGGGCACGCGACATCCCCATAAGCACGCAAGGTTTAGTAACAAAAATAGATAATTAATACAGAGTTTAAAATATTAATCAGCGGAAGAAAATATACAAGGTTATACAAAATCCCTATACGGGTTATGAATACAACTCAACTCTCACTTAGAAAGTAATGGAGAGGCCCGTAGACCTAAGCTCCCTCCTGAGTCCCGCTCCTAGCTACTTGTCGTCACTTATGAAAAAGAGAGCAACCAAGTGCATGAGCCAAAGAAAGGCCCGGTAGGATCGCACAACATAAGGATGGCGTAAGGCCAAGAGTAGAAATTCGAGAGATGCAGATAACCAAATATCAACATATGGAGCGGAGCAACATAAGTAAATAGATGCTCAAGCAAATCAGAAACAAAATATCATAGTCAGAGCAGAGCGAATCCGATCAGAGTATACAAACTCAAGCAATGCACAAATAAAATGTCAATAAACTGCTATGGAGTACCACCCCCCTAACCATCCAAGGTGCAAGTAGAATGCCTGAGGGCACTCCACTAGCTATATGCCATGGAGTACCACTCCTACTAGCTATATGCCATGAAGTACCGCCCCCTGGCCATCCCACAACAACACAAGAAGAATTTCAAGGGGTACTCCCTCAAAGTAGATCATATCAGAATATACAAGCTTAAACAATACAGCAAGCATAACATGTCAGCAAACAGAGTAGGTATCTAGTACAACAACAATAGAAATCAACAGAATACTCTGAGTTAAATACTCACAGCACACGTGTGAGAGCCTACCTTTTTCATTCTTGGGCCTACTCAAGCCCGGTCCTTCCTGTCTGGTCCTAGGCCACCTTACCATGTCCTAAACATGGTAATTATATATTACTCAATAATTCATAACAATAAGAATGTATTACGTGCATTTAAATACCCTAATAATAAATCTACCAAAATGTCAGCTTTTTAATCTATAACCGACGAATCTAGGCCCTTAGACACATTCCCGTACTATTTCCTTTTGTTTAAACAAGTCCCCGAACTATCGGGATGATCGGAATCGAATTTCGGGTCGTTTGGAACGATGCCAAAATTACTATTTATATAATTGCAGAATTCTGACAGTTTTGCGCAGTTTGAAAGAACTGTTCATATCTCGTTATTCACAACTCAGATTTTGTTGATCAAGGATTCATTAGAAGTTTTTTTCATACCCTTTCTAACGATACATTATACACTATGATCAGGGAAATAAAGAGGGCCTAAAATACCCCTGAAATTAACAGTCTGGAGATATTTCAGCATATGCACTCCTTCAATAGTTAACTACATTTGCTAACCTCTGAAGTTCGGGTGCATGAAAATAAACAAGAGGTTGTGCACGGGTTCAACTACTACAAGGACTTAAACCTATAGGTTAACCCATGCAATAGATCTTCTACTCACGTTCAAGTTAACGGAGACACTAAAGGGTTAACAATACCAAATGGAGAGGGAAAATGAATCAAAACAAAAACCTGCAACTATTCCAAAACCAATGATTCTTAATGAATCACCTTCACCTCCATTCTTTAGCATTAATATAAGGTCCTCCGACCTCTGGTCATCCATGCTAAAGAATCCTCAAAACAACAATCATATGCATAGGCATGATGGAAAAATTGTGCTCATGGTTTCACGATAGGAGTAACCTCCATAATTCTCATGCCTATAGATGATATCTAATTTGAAGTGTTGCTAAACCTCCATTGGCATAATAGTCCAGCCCTAAGATATTCAACTAAACATAGCTTCAGCACTTGAAAGAAAAACAACAAGATACACATGATAATGGTCACCAAGTGAGGACAGCTATGTTCATAATCCAACTCTTATACAAGTAATCAAATGAGAGAGGGCGTTGAGGAAGTACCGAAAAAACTAGAAATGGTGGAGCTCTGGTCAGGTCAAACGAGGAGGCGAACAGCCGCAGAAGGTTGCCCACCATGATCCACTACTAAGAAGTGTTGCATCGTCTTCTGACCATATCACCCGGAGATGGTAGCGAGGCAGCGGGGAGAACATCACCGGTACTGGAAGATGGTTACTGACCTTGAGAAGCTGGGCATGGAGTTCTTGATCTCGGCTTCTCACTCTAATAGCGCTCGGATGGGTTTCGGAGCAAAGCCTTCACCGTAGGTGAAGAAGCCATTTTGGAAGTTGGGATTCTCGCCAGTAAGGGGCCGTGGGCTATTAAGGAAATCGAAGGGGTCCTCTCTTCAGTTAAGGTTAGGGCTTTAGATTTTAAGTAACAAAGTGAGTTTTACTAATTTACCCTTGGTCATAAGTTACTCACTCCATGGGGTTTATTAATCTATTAAAGCCCTCTTGAAATCCTTAATGAATCTTCAATTCATTTCATTTCAGCCTTTTTCACTTAATGGCGTTTATGCACATCGATACCACCACACAACGGTATTTTCATCCCTTAATTAAACAACAACAGTAAATGCTAAAATTTTTAAATTTCTACTGTTTCTAGAAGGGGCGGTCTTTACAGTTATAATAAACGATTACACCCTTGAAATAGCAAAAACTCCAAACAATAAATGCTTTGGCAGTTCAATAAGTGAAAACCCTGAGGAAATAAACGCTTCTGCAAGATAATGCGCGAAACAACTTAAAAAATAAATGCTTTGGACAGATAATACATGAACACCTTAAAAAATAAATGTTTTGGTTGGATACAAAGACGACCAGCTAAAAAACTAAAAGCTTAAGGCGGTCCTAATACACGCTTAGGCAATATTAATAAATGCCTATAAAGTTATAATAAACGGAAACTCCGAACAATAAACGCTTCGATAGTTAAATAAGTGTAAACCCCCATACCTTATGGAGTCTACCATGTTTGTCACTAGTAGGTGATGGACCTTCTTTATCCATGCGTTGAACGACTCCGCCACATTGGAGTTCACCTCACCCCATCGTGGCCCCCAAAATAAGTAAGTACACCAATACTACATGTCGGACTTGTGAAATAGGTAGTTGTATATCTGTAGTGATGAGGCCAAGACCTAATCAATAGCATCAATGTACTCCTTTTCTGTTCAAGCATACCCAACCTTAAGCAACAGGGTCCAACACTCGTCCTTCATAACCCAACTAAGAGAAATATTTGCCTTAGGGTAGTTTACATGAAGATGTCACAAGCAATAGGCATAGGGGCACGAAGGGAAAACTCTAGCAATGGCATTAATAAGACCCTTCGATCGGTCTGATATGATCTTCTCATAGGGTTCATCGTTGTCGTACAATGCATTACTTAGCTTTGACAAAAACTAAGTCCAATTATAGTCGGTCTCATTGTCAACGATGGCGAATGCTAAGTTGAAGAATCCTTCATTACTGTCTTTACCGGTTACGCCCAACAATGTGCCACCATATTTCCCCATCATATGGGTCCCACCTAGGAATAATAGGGGTTTGCACCCCCTCCTGAAACCATCGAGAGCGGCTCAAAAACAGAAGAACCTTCGCTTGTACCTTTCACCTTCTTTTTCCAAAGAATAACACTACCTGGTTTGGTTTCGACCACCTTATCCGCATACCATATCAACAGATCATAACTTGTAGTGTCACTTCGGTAGATATTTTCTCGCTTGAGCTCTTTACCCAGCCAGGCTTGCTTATACCGCAGGTGAACTCCTTGGTCGTGTAATATGTCCTTATGTATGTCCATGGCCCTATAGAGTGGTTAATCTCTGAGTTTTTTAATCATATTTTTGTTGACCCACTTCTTAGAAACCTTTGGATGGGATGTCGTCCCAATCCCTCCTTCAGATGTATGTGAGCCTTTTATTATTTGACCCTGGATGTTTGGAGGGTACCATCTCTCGATGCATGGACACGCCAATGACAATTATCCACTGCAGATGTAATGGTGACTCTTTTCTTATCATTCTTAATGAATCGATAGTCGGAATTTCGCTGGATGGCAGAGGCCCATAAAGATTTTATGAAGTGTTCCTCACTCTCAAATCTCTGTCCGACCGTGTCGATCACCACAAACTCTAACTCTGAGTGCTCTGTCATGTGTAGGTTTATTTCCTATCGTTGTGATGGCAGTGTTGGGTGGGAACCCCTACGTAGAACCAAGTAATTCAGAAAACAAAGTCTTCAATCAATGAAAAATAATCGCTTTTACCCAAAATAGTAAACACTCCGGCATTTAATCCAAGACAAACGCTACAACCACGTAATAAGTGAAAACTCCACAAAATACACGCTTCGGGCGGGAAAGTAAGTGAAAAAATCCAAATAATAAATGTTTCGACGTTTAGTCTCCACAAAACAACACTCTGAAACTAAACACTTCAAGCGTTTAATAAGCGAAGACTCACGAAAAAATACACGATTAGGTTAGATGATAAGAGAAAAGGCAAATACTAAGCAAAACTATATGCTTCAACTATACGTTTTATAAAAGAAGGATCATGAAACATACACGCTTCTGGACGAATACTACGTGAAACTTCATAACATAAAAGAAAAATCATAGAAAACAATAGGAATACAAAGCGAAACTTCAAAACATAAAAGATAAATCAAAAGGTGTCCTTTATTATGGGGCATCGGATGATTCTTCCCTGTCCTCCAATGTCACAGCAACCCTGTCCTCAACAATCATGTCCACTACCATCTTGTTGAATATACAATGCAGGCTGCACATCCGTCAGAAATCCCCATCTGAGTCAACGGAACACATATTCTTGTAAACATCTAGGACGACATACTTCACTTTCATAAGTGAAGGTTCGACAGTCCAATGATTGTAGATATCCTCCATAACTTACTGCCACGAGCACAACATGGTAAAGTCACGCACATAGCCTTCTTCTTTGTACCTTGCAACAACAAAGATGGTCTCCATTGGCGAAGGGTGATGAAGATGTAGAGCAGACGCCTAAAGGGACGCGGAAAGAAATGAGATACAGATGATGAGCAAAAGACACTCTTATTGGAGAGATGAGGAAGTATATTGGACGAGTAAGCTTGTTGGCCAAGCAAGCGTTCGGTATGGCCAGGGGGCGGCGATGTGATTGGGCGGGACTTTTCCCACCTAAACAACGCCCAGAGAGAGAGAGGCATTCTTTCCATTTTTCAATATAACCTAATAGTTCACTGATGGGAGGGACCTGATGGGAAGAATTTCAAAAAAGAGGGACTGACAAGACAGCTGGAATGTTAGAGGGGTTGTTGAGAAAATGGAATTATGTCGGGACCGTAAGGTAGTTTTCCGTAAAAAATTTTATTTTATTAGAAAAAAAACTAATAAAAATATTATGATATATTTGAAAAATATGATATGAGAAAGTTTATTTCATAGATTTCTAAAAACAAATGACTTTCAGGTCTTTATGGTTTTCATGTCTTCACTCTTCATGTCTTCAAGTCTTCAAGCCTTCAAAGTCTTCATGCCTTTGAGAAGTGTCTTCAAGTTTTCTAAGTCTTCTTTGTTTATTCCTAGTCTAATCTTTCTGTTATAGTTGCATCTTCTCCAGTACCGCTTCTTGTATCATGTCCTTCTTGATCTTTTAGTTTCTTCGACATCCAACCAATCCTTCAAGCATATGCATATCTCCAAAGAAGCTTGGTTCAGTTAGCTCTTTAATTTTGTCGTCCAGTACCATTTTCCCTACACTAAAACAAAACTGTGATGCTATTGTAGATACCAAAAGAGTTAGTAGATCACGTGCTATGGCAGCTAGCATAGGATAATTATGCTATTGTGTTTTCCACACAAAAAAAATGGTAGCTCGGTGATACAAAACTCCCGCTATGTGCGGGGTCCGGGGAAGGGTCAGACCACTTGTGTCTATTGTAAGCAACATTACCCTGCTTTTTTATTTACAAGAGGTTGTTTCACGACTTGAACTCGTGACCTTCAAGTCACATGACTGCTGTTGTGCTTTCCACCATGACAAAATATTAAAATTATTGAATTTCTTCGAAGTGAGGAAAGCACTAAAATTATTTGTTAAATAAAAGCTTAATTCATGCAAAGAAATAATAGAAGAGGAGGAAGAAGAAGAAGAAGAACTACTATATTTTTTTCTCATCATATTTAATAATTGTAAATGAGGAGCTTTAGTTTTAGATCTTACTCGTAAAATATTGTCAACATCATCACTCAATGAGTTTGATCTTCTATTACCATATATTTGATTATAAATAGCATACATTTCAAAATATATTTATTTATATTCCTCTTTTAAATAGCTCGTGGGCCTTTATTTGTAACTTCAACAATATCAAAAACTTGCCAAACCCTTGAGGTTCTCTTCCTATTGTTGGCACTGCTATTGGTACTAGTAGATGGTCCAACAACATCACCAATATCGGATTCATCGACACTTAGGTTAATATTTTCATAAAGATAAAATGAGGTATTATTATTTGGGAAATTCGAAGAACCGACCATTAATTATGAAATTAAAAATACAAGTTAAGAGTTACCTCAACTAGTTGATGAAGAATTAAAGAAAGTTGGGAAAAAAGGAAAAAATAAGCCCAGTCGATCTCCATGAAATGCAGTTAGGGAATGATGAAGACTTGATTACTCGAAGGTTGAAGGTTGGAACCTAGTAATTTGATCTTCAATTTGATGAGTTGAAGCCTTGAATCAATCCTTAATGCCTTGCTTGCTTGAAGATTTGAATGAGAGAACCGTGAACAATGAGAAGAGATTAAATTCTTGGTGTAAAAATAAAAAAATAAAAAAATAAAAAAAAGAAGAATTACGGGACAATTTATAGATTTTTTTCCTTATATTTTTAATATCCAAAATACCCTCATAAACTAGCCGTTTATAGTTGTTTGGGAGGATAAAAATGTCATTTTATCCCAAAAAATACAAATACCCTAAAAAAAATAGTTGTTTTATAGTTGTTAAAGGGCTTAAAAAGATCTTTTCCCCTTAAAAAAACAATGAAAAAATATATAAAAAAAAATCAATCATCGTGGGTCATGCCAAGTAGTGTCAAACGATCAAGTTGTTCACGGGCAGCTCGAGATCGGCACGGAATTTCAAACTTTCAAGCCAAGCGCGAGCTTCAATTTCGACCTCGAAATTAATTTCGAGCCGAGTCGAGCTCAATCGGACTCCGCTCGAAAGCTCGAAATTATAGTTTAATATATATAATATAATATAATATCATATTATATTATATTTATAATAGATAATGAAAACCAACCATTGGATCAAAGATCCAACATCTTCCATGGTCTCATATTATAACTAAACCCTAAAGAATAAAGACCAAACAAAAGACTGGCACCATCGCCGGATCTCATTCACGCATGGCAAATCCACGGCTCCACAACCCGAGCACCTGCACGATTATACCTCAACGGCTCCTCCCCAACCCGAGCACCACTCATTCACACACGGTACCTCCTCAACTCCACTCGAGCACCTCCTCCCTAACCCGAGCATTGTTGTACCTCCACGACACCTCCACTTATTTATTATTTATATTTATATCGATGAGAATCTCATTTTAAATTTTATCTTTTATTTTATATAAGTAGTTGAAATCTTATGGAATATAAATTTATTTATAGAAACGTATTATATACTTTACATTTTTAATTGTATAGAAATATAAAAAATATTAACTTATAATTTATAAATAAGTTTTTAATTTCGAGCTAAATCGAGCCAAGCTCGAGCTTTCAAAATTATAATCGAGCTCTTAATTTTGAGCTAAATTGAGCCAAATTCGAGTTTTAGAAATTAAAATCGAATCGAGCTCAAATAAACTTATTAGATAATTCATTATTCATCCCTTGAATAGTGAACTATTTACCATGGGGTCCTTGGTGGGTTTTGTTTAGTATTTTTTTTTTTTTTTTTTTTGGTGGTTGTGTGTGTGTGTTGACCTTAAGGTCCCTACAAACAGTAGCAAGGACCTTAAGATAATTTGCACTAAACTTATTTGAGCTAATTTCTTGAACTTGGGCAAAGCAATTTCGAGCCAAGCTCGAGCTGGGCCCAACCCGATCAAGCTTGGCCCGTTTACAACCCTAGTGCCAAGTATGACACGCTTAAACGTATGATGGGCCGACATGGCCTGTATGAGCCGCTCAGAGCCGACCCAATATGGCCATTTGTCTGGGTCATACCTAGGCACGACCCAAAGCATGTTGGGCCGTGTTGAGCCGTGTAGCTGCACGGCCTATTTGACACCTTTACCATAAATCCTGTTTTTATATTTTTTAAAATCTCTCTTTTATTTATATATTTTAATAATATTTATATCCAGGAAATATAATTGGATGAATGTGATGGGAAGTGACGTTATAAGTCTCCATTTCCATTTGCTTAAAATGTACATTTCCCATATAAGGACTCACAATTGTTAGATGGAAAGACATAGCAGAGAATCTAGTGTCGTAATCCAATCCGACATGGCTGTCGGGCCCACCAGGTCTAAAGATTCTATATAAAAGCTTTGACTTGGCTCTCATAGGTTCCTTCTTATTTTTTAAAGGTATAATCCCTCAAATAGTCCCTCTATGGTTGGCTCGCCCATTTAGTCCCTCTATTACTAATCATGTCTTTTTTGTCCCTTTATTTCTTAATCTCGGCTATTCAGGTCCTTCCGCCCAACTTCCGTCTGAATTACCATTTCGGACGCTGACGTGGCTTAAAAAAATGATAAAAAAACCAAAAAAAACATGGCCACATCATCTCGAATCCAAGTGTGGTATAACCCACATCCGAACCCATTTTTTTAACTCTCCCCCAACACTGATCTCTGGCCATCACCATTCTTCTCCCCCTACCCTTACTCCACACCATCTCCGACTGAAGCTCAAAGAAGTCCCAACCACTTGCCACCGCATCCTCCCAAGATGACCTAAAGCCAATCGCTCACTGCGCCGTAGACCTCATAGAGTCCGGCATGGTCCTTGGCCTCGGCACCGGCTCCACCGCCATCCACGCCCTCGACTGCATCGGTGATCTCCTTCGTCGCGGCTCCACCACCAATTCGGATCCCTCGGAGCAAAACCTAGCTCTACGATTCAGATCCCTCCCCCATTACCCTCAAATTTCTTTGATTCTTTCCTGGAATCCTAAGATCGCAAGATCATATCTATGAGAGTTGCCAGGGTTTGTTGTGGCGGGGGGTGGCACACGTCGTCCTCAGCCTCCTCTTCTATATGATCCTCCTCGGTGAAGCCCTCGTAGGAGACTGTGTTGATGGCGTCACGAAGATGGTGAACGGCTCTCACCAGTTCAAGACGATCCTTGTCGCGGTCCAGTACCCGATTTCCTTTGATTTCAAGAGATCTGGTTCTTGATTTCTTGCATTCGTGTGGATTTGGATGGATCTTGGGTTTTTTTTGTTTAGGAATTTGGTTCAATTTTTTGGGAGGAATTTGGTTTCAAACTTAAGTTTTCTTTGATTCTACTAATCATTGGCTCTCTCAAACAACCTCTCAATTATCAGCAATTGCGCCGATGACCCGGATTGGGGGAGAAACAGGTTCAAATGTGGGTTATACCACGCCCGGATCCGAGATGACGTGGTGTTACTTTTTTTGTTTTATTATAACATAACATAGTAATTTATCACTTTTTTAAGCTAGGTCAGCGTCTGAAATGGTAATCCAGACGGAAGTTGGGGAGAAGGACCTGAATAGCCGAGATTAAGAAATAAAGGGACAAAAAAGACATGATTAATAATAGAGGGAATAAATGGGCGACTCAACCATAATAGAGGGACTATTTGAGGGATTATACCTTTTTTAAATTTTAATCATTAAAAATTATTAAAAAATTGAGTTTTTTTTATATTAAATTGCAACATTAAAAATTAAAAATATATATATAGTTTTAATCGTAAATAAAAGGAGTTAAAAGAAAAAAAAATTAATAGGGCGGTCAATCCTCTCACAGATAAGTGGCCCAAAATAAAACAAAAAAGCTTTGAAATGAAACTTCAAATTTGTCTTATATAAAAGATAGATTATGAGAGGTTTTGTATTTAAATTTTTAAAAACGGTGATTACCCAAAACAAAGAAATCATTTTGAATGAAAATGATTTTGGGAAACATGTAATAAGTTTTTAGTGAGTAATAACAATAAAAAATTGTTTGAAATTAAAAATTAAAAACATGTAATGAGATCATTTATGAATGTTATCATCATTAATTTCCTCTTATTTTGTTATAATCCATCTATTATTTAACCCCGTATATGTGAAGTCAATCTACTCGAGGTTAATGCCCTTTAACAGCATCAATTTAATTTCGTATGTTATTGAGTTTATTTAACCTATTTGACTATGAATCCTAAATAATTTGAATTAAAGTTGTATAAAAATGTCTTTATAGATATATATTAAATGTTGATTTGACTCCTCTCCATGCATTTGGCACGTGTTTTTATTATGTTGACTTGGTCACTTGAGCGCAATTGATTCACACTCAAATCTCCACTCACGGTCCGGTCAGGGACATGGCCATGGGTTTCGAGAAATAAATTTATTCGATCGCCCCTGACCCCTGACCATGTGCATACAAATTTGAGGAGTAAACTCGACTCAAGGCTATGCTCACCCCAATTACGGGGCCGGGGAATCGAAACCAAGACCTCCAACACATGGGACCAGAGGATTTACCGCTAGGCTATTAAGCCTTTGGTAATGCAAACTGACTTGATTCCAGTTGACATGACTTGTTAAAAGAACAAAAAGATAATGAGTCCCGTATAGGTGAGCCAAGAGTGGGATGGTATAGAACGGTTACACTACATTAGTTTATGTCCCCCTTCAATTAAAGACTGACACATCAGCAAAGAAGATGGAGAAAACCTGGAGGAGAACATTACTTGAAAATTAACTGAATTAAGTATAAATGGGTTAGTCACGCAGGAAACCAAAATTTTTAAAATCAAAATAAATTAAAAAAAAAAAAATAGCTTGAAATGAAGGCGTTGGAGAGGGAAAGACAAACCAGGAGTCACTCCATGAGTTTGAGAACCATAAGGCCATTGAAGAGAGAAGGGAATGAAGCTGGACCAAGGGAGAAACTAAAAAATCAGAGTCGTGGACGCAAGAGAGGAGGGAAAGGGCATATATGGGAGGAGGCATAGAGGGAGAGGGGCACAATTGTCGGTGTTTCGTGAGAGGCATCGGAGAGGCGTCCGACATGAGCATCATGACGGTCAGGGACAGGCACGCCATTTTAATCTTGTAAAGTTTTATTTTAAAAGTTGAAATGAAAGTGGTGATGAGATGGAACGAATGAAGTGTTAAAAAAATAAATAAATCTGATGTGGCAGTCTTTGATTAGAGGGGGACATAGATTGATATGGTGTAACCGTTCTATACAATCCCCCTCATGTGAGCCATAGATATATTACTATGCTGAAAATTTAAATTTTTAGAATTTCCTAAACTCAATCATTGTGGGACATGGGTCATTTGGTCGGGTTTGGGGCTAGGCTCAAAAAATGTACCATGCATTTGGGGTCAATACAACTTTCGGGTCAAATTTTGCTAGCCCAAACCCGACCCATCAGAATTTTGTTTGGCCTGCACCATCCCAACCCAAATTTCAAAATAAAATAATTTTATTTTTTTACTAATAATACAAAAAATTAAATAAAACATATATTAGACTATTATATAAACAAATAGAACATAAATAACACAAATGGTTCAAAAAAATACTACAAAGTATTATATAATTTCACACACAAATATTACATCAAAAACAAATGGAAATTGAATAGAGTTTTAGGTTTTGGACCTTTGATGTTTAAGTTAATATATATATATATATATATATATATATATATATATATATATTCTGGTCGGGCCGTGCTGGGCTGGGCCAAAATCTATATAACCCAAACCCAACCCGAAATTTAATTGGGCCTGAAAACAGTTAAATAGCGACGGATAATAGCGAGAAACCAATTTCATTGCAAATCACCTAGACATTTGCGACAGATATTTATTTAGCTAGATAATAACGAGGGAAAATAGTCCGATGCTAAATCTACACGCCAAGATGTGGTATTTAGCGAGAGAATAGCGAGGAAAAGATGAATCCGTTGCTAAAGTTTCGCGTGAAGGTGTTGGCGCGCTCTTTGGCGTGGACTTAGCGAGGTAGTTTGCCCTCGCTAAATTCATTGAACAACTTTTTGTATGTAATGAACTTAGCGAGAGATAGATCCCTCGCTAATTTCATTATATAATTTTCTATTACAAAGAAATTAGCGAGGGTAAAATCCCTCGCTACTTCTATTAAACAACTTTCTGATATTAGCGAGGGAAACCTCCCTCGCTAAATTCATTTCACAACTTTTTAAATATATTGAAGTTAGCGAGGGATTTATCCCTCGCTAATTTCATTATATAACCTCGCTAATTAAATTATATAATTTATGAATATAAAAAAAATTAGCGAGAGAAAAATCCCTTGCTAATTTGATTGTATCTCTTTGTATATAACGAAATTAGCGACGGATTATTCCCTCGCTAAATTCATGACATAACTTTTTGAATATATTGAATTTAGCGAGGGATTTGTCCCTCGCTAATTTCATGATACAACTCTGTATATAATGACTTTAGCGACGGTTTTGTATATAATGTAATTAGCGAGGGATTAATCCGTCGCTAATTTCGTTATATAAATTTCCCTCGTATTCACAATGAAATTAGCGAGGGAAATTAGCGAGGGTAATTTCCTTCGCTAATTTTTGTCAAAAATTTTATGGACCTCCCGCGCTTCCTTTTACTCTTTTACTTTCCTGCCGCTCGCACTTCCTCTCACACCGTTTGCGATTTTAGGGTTTTCGGCGCTGAACCGGACTTAGAGAAAGTAAGAGGAAAAGTAGCCGTTCGCGATTTTAG
The DNA here is from genome assembly GCA_026586065.1 of Dioscorea zingiberensis. Classification (NCBI taxonomy): domain Eukaryota; kingdom Viridiplantae; phylum Streptophyta; class Magnoliopsida; order Dioscoreales; family Dioscoreaceae; genus Dioscorea; species Dioscorea zingiberensis. Next base: position 26,146,721 of record CM048820.1, on the reverse strand, counting down.
GGTTTTCGACGCCTATCCGGATTGAAACAAAAGAAGGAAAAGAAGGAAGAGCCTGAGGAGAAGAAGGGGTCTCTTCCAGTGTTAATTCAATCTTTGATAGGTTTTGGAGCTTCGTTTGGCACGATTGACTGGGGAGGTTGTATTATTTCTCTCGGTTTGATTATTTCTTTCTCTTTCATGTTTTCTTTTGATTTATAGGTTTTCGGTTTTTGTTTCAATCTTCAATCTCTTCTCTATTTTTGATTTTGATGTTTGCAACCAAAGTCTGTGTCCATTTTAGAGAAGAATTAGGTTTTGCTCTTGATGATTTTGTTCTTTTTCTTCTTTGATTGACTAATTAGGAACTTTTCTTGTTGTTGCCTTCTTTATTTCTCTAATTAAAGCCTGCCATGCATGTTTCAACAAATTTGTATTCTTTTGTCATTCTAAAAAAAGTTTGGCCTTACTTGCACCTCCTTTTTGGGTAAACTTTGTGTTGTTGACATCTCACTGCTAGACTGTTTGTTCTTTGATCAATCAAACTGAGTTATAATTAGTTTTGTATGTTTGGATCTTATGTGTTTTGTGAATTTTGTGTCTAAAATGTTTGCATTCAATTGATCAACATTGAAGTTTTATTTTGGATTGAAGGAAACTTGAGGCAGAGGGAATCAGTTATTCTTGCCCTTAAATTTTGCTGATTGTTGACTGTATGATTATCAAATGCAGGAAAAGGCTCTGGACCAACTCAAGTTAACTGAGACCAAAACAGTTGTTGTAGGCCAAAAGCATTGACAAAGCTAAGAAGTAAGAGTTGAATTTTGAAATAATTACTTTGGTTGTTACTGTTATAAAAAATGTGATGTATATACATTATGGTCATCATAAAAAATGTGTTGTTATGCAAACTATGGTTGGTATTTTAGTTTATTTTAATAAAATTTTATAAGTCTGTAATAAGAAACACTACTTTGAATATTGCTCCTTGTTGCTATTTGTGGCATTCCATAAGATCTTATAGATGTATCAACAAGAAATATTCACAATGAGTTCTAGTAGGTTATTTGATTTTATTATTTTATTAGATTGTTAATATGTTTCATAGTGATTTTATATCAAGAATTATTTTTCAAAGATTATGTCACAATTTATATCAAGCCAAAAGAATTGGACATTTGCCAACACCATATATATATATATATATATATATATATATATATATATATAATCAGAACATGTAGAAAAGTTTGATTATTTCTTTAACTTAGATAAGTTGGCTATCCCTTTTGTTCAACTAAAAGAATAGGTTGAGTGATAGGTGTTACCTCCATTCAATATAGAATACCCCAAAAGCTGCTGGTTTGTAAGTTGACAGCGCAACATCTTTTGATCATCTTTTTCTTCAGGTATCTATGTGCGAGAATTAATTTTTTTGTTACTTTTCTTGTATTATTGTTCTAACTGTGCCTATTCCAGTCAAGAATAGTGTGTTATGGCCTGTGGTTTTGGTTTGTTGTGACTCTGCTATGTCTTCTATTTTTATTTCTTATTAGAATTAAACAATATATTGATCGAAATTGTTTATTGATCAGATTCTGTCATGCCTTTATTTCTTCTGTGAAATAATCATCTAATTCTTGACATTGATGAAAAACTTTATGTGATTGATGCTTTGTTAGTCTCATTAATGGATAATATAGTCTTGTGTTAGGTTCATGTATTTAAACTTTAAAGTACATGGTTGGAACAACAGTATGCTTCCCCACTACCCCAAGTTACATATGATTCCAGTATCTAATATATTTGAAATCATTCATAATCTACTTCCAACTTGAAAATCATATAAGCTTTTCAATTTAGAATTTATTTATTTTTTGTTGGATATAAGATGAAAGATTACAAGCAATATTAGTAGTTTATTTATTCGGATGTGACATCAACTGTGAGTACCTTCGATAGGTGTAAGTTGGGTTGTTAGCATCAAATCAATGAAATGGCTACATTGTTTAAGTTGGTTGATGGCTTGGCATTTAATTTTCTAATAAATTTGGGACGTGCAAGGAAGGTTCATCCATTTGGACATGTGTTTGTGAGATGATTGATTTCATTCTTTATTTTTCTAATTTTTGACAAACATTTAAGCTTCTTAAACTTTACTCTTAGATTGAACTTTTATAAGTGTGTTGATGAGATACTAACACTTGACTAGTCAGTCACAAACAAGTTCAGTGGTTGGCATGGATTTGATTGCAGTGGTTCACAAAGAAGGCCCTGTTTGAGTCATAGTGGTTGGGATGATGACGGTGGGCATGTAGTGGAATTAATCTCTTGTGACTGGAGATTATGATTGCTGTTAGTAAAAAGTTGATGAAAATCTATCTTGAATTGATTTTGATGATGCATCTCAATGCTTTTTAAGTTTCTTAATTCACTATTCTGTTTCCGATTGGCGGATTAAACAGTATTGTTGTGTTATGTTGATTAAACATTTGTGTTAGACTATACAGATTGAACTCACTTTATTAGTTACAAAAAAATTATATTTGCAAGGAAGCTGTGATTTAGATTTAATCAATTGCAAATTTAGCTAGAATCAAACAAACCAAGCTAAACTATAGTGTATTAGGATTGGATATTTTATTTTGATTCAATGTTTGTGAATACTATGCACAAGATTTTAATGACTTATCAAAGTAATCCCACTGAAGGTCCTGCACAACATTTACCCAACAGAATACACATTTGCGGGAAAAGAGGAAGAATGTTTAAGGAATACAATATTTTTTTTTGTCAAATGATCAAACATGTTTGTCTTTTATGTTTAAAAACTTAAATGTGTTTAAGTCGAGAATTTCCTATTTATCTACATGACTTGTGTCAGCAATTTTTTTTTTTTTTTTTTTTTTTTTTTTTGGTATATATATCTCTTGGACATGTATTTTTCTTGTAATATATCCTCTTTACTTTATTGGCCTTGTGTTAGCAACAATTTCCCATTTATTATATAGAAAGTGCATCATGCTGTGGGGGAATCTTAATCATTTATCTAATGGAAAGAGAGAAACTAATTGTTTGTAGGTTAACATTACTCATTCCCAAAATGTCATTAAGTTTGCACACCAAGTCAAGTTATTTCACTCTCTCAAATACAACCAGTGACAACAAATTGAATTGCTGATGTTTGCTTTCAAAATAAGAGGCATAGATCTGCATTTAATGTTGTATATTATTTGGCCAATATTGCTTTTCAAGGCCAATATTGCTTGGCCAGCTTGAAAAGATGAGATGGCCACTTGATCTATTTATCTTTCTTCGGACCATCTAGAAATCATGTGCAAATGCCTTCTTTGTCTCGTCAACCACCCAAAATAAATGATCTAAACTAGGCACTGATTTTAGCTCAGTGCTATAGTATACAAAAAGGGGACGATAATCAACAGTTTTCTACTAAGGTAGTCCTGAAGTGTAGAAACATTAAAACCTTAGTTTGATAGTTGACATGCAGGATATGTGCCAAGTGAATTGTGTTTTCCATTTTATTTTGGATTATTTGTGTGTGTAAATGTCATGTAAAGAGGTTTATTCTGGCTTTATTTCATTGAGAATGTAATAAAATTTGCTTTGATTACATTCTAATCAGAAATTCTAATCCTTATTGTGTTTCAGCTCATCTTAGTGGGTGGACTTGGGTTGTGGTTGAGAAGCCATTTGGGAAAGATCCGAGTTCTGTAGAAGATTTGAGTTGGCAGCTTGGAGAGCTTTTTAGTGAAGAACAACTATATCGAATCAACCACTACCTCGGAAAAGAGTTGTTGCAGAACTTGGTAAGACATGACATTCAAATTGAAGTATGTAGTTTATATTTACAGTTTTCTTGAACTGATCATTTTGGTTCTTCTCTTAAACTTGTTCCTGGTGCTTCGATTTGCCAACCGGTTTTTTTTACCTCTTTGGAATGGCTATAACATTGTTAATATTCAGGATTAAAATTTTATTTCAGTTGTGAAAAGTATAAAAAAAATGATTGGGATTGGTGTTTGTCTAATTAATGATGGAACATAGTGCTATTTGTATTGATATTTTAATTCTTAAAGCTAACAAGACCTTGCTTTGTATTTTCAGAACCTAATTTTTTTGTAATAAAAAGTAACAGGACCTTGCTAAGTAAGATCAAATGTTGTAATTAAGGATTGAAATCTGAATAACTACTGAACTCATTCCTGATTCTATCTTAAGAATTAAAATGCAATAATATGCCACTTGATTTGTGAATTATGCTACGTGATTGAAATGCAATAATATACTCTGTTGCTCCATTGAAATATACGAGGATGAACTGAAGATCATACCTCTATTCTCACCTTCCATTAAAGGAATAACAGGACTATCAGATTGTTTAGGAAAATAAGGTCTTTTACAATATTTATAAGCTTTCAAGTTTTTGTGAAATGCTAGCGAGAAGAATTAAGGACTATACATGTCATTGTGTTTTTAACATAGAAACAAATTCGGTAGATCAATGTGCCACATAACCAAATTGGAAATATGTTGTTGTAGTATACTTGACTATTTACTCTCGATATAGATAACGAAGATAACGAAGAACTCAATAGAAGTTATATTTTTATCTCATTCCTTACAATTTTCAGGCAAATAATTTCTTCTCAACAAGGTTCAAACTTAGCATAAAAAAAATTAAAAAGATAGTTAATCAATCAGTGTATCATTGAAAAAAAATCTCATTTTCAATTAGTCCAATTAGACTGAAATAGATGAGCCTAAATAAATTGGCGTGTCAACACACAGCAGTCTGATTTTTAATTCTTATAAACACATGTTCTCAATTATGCTATTCATTATGACTACACAAATACAACTTCTTATTAATAGCATGTTTGTTGATTGCCACTTGGAATATGTCTTACACTTGATATGCCCCCAGTTTGGCAGAGCTCAACACTTATTTAGGATATGAATAGAATGTGGATGGCCAGTGCTCTTAACTTCTGGTTTGCTTTACAAGTTAGAGTTGATGGTCGTTGGCTTCATCTCATTATTTCCCAGGAAGCAGCTTGCAACAAAGGTTTTACATTCTAAATTTGTTTATTGCAAATATTTTGTGGAATGTTGTTGATGATATTTTGTACTTAGTGCATAGAGGATGAACTTGTTGATGAGGTTTTATTCCTCTGAAGAGAGAAAAAGTGTGAAGGTCACTTGATTCCTTCATGCTTTTGGTTTGCTCTTTTTTCTTCTTTAATGTTCTTCAAACGTACTAAATAGGAACTTTTTAATTTTATCTTTCATGTTTTTTTAGGATGAGAAGTAATGGTTTGTTTTTCTTGTTTAGATGGAGAGCATGGAGTGTAGAGGGAGTGTTCATAGGATCAAGCAATGTGCTGATGATTTGCTGGTATCCATGGAGGATGTACTTGTTGATGAGGATGGTGAGATTTCTTGGGAGTTGATGGGAAGAGACCTCCTTCTCATAGAAAAGCTTTTTGTTTTGTGATCTCACCCAAGTTCCATCAACTACTCCTCTAGATCATAAGAAGAATCTCACTGATCTTGCAAACAACTTCTTCTGCATTGATGAGGTAAAGACTTTTTTTTTTAATCATCTCTCTTTTTTTCAAAAAATAATGTTTGATTTTTTCTAGAGATGTATGTATCTGTTTGAATTGGAAGAATTCTTAGGTTTGAATATTTCCAAAAAGAGGAAAATGATGTTTTGGTTTTTCTTTTTCCATTTTATTCAATTCAACAACCTTGTTTTATTCAATTTTCCAAACATAGACTTGATATTATAGCATTGAGAAATATCTTATTAACAATTTATGGGTTTCATTTTTGTGGCACAAATTCACTTGGAAATGGTGATCAGACGCAGGTAATTCAATGTACACCAATTTTCTCACTTGATGTTACAATTTGATAATGATTTTGGCATCTATTGATCTCATTATATGGACTAGTTGGGTTGTGGAATTAGACTTTTGTTTGTAATTTCTAATTCTGGACAATCTCATAATGAACGAGCTATATAGCTAGTGCTATGTGTTGGATGTTTGCTTTATCTGTAGTGTGTGTATGCTAGTTTTTGCCCATCCTAAGATGGTTGTTTTATTCTAGGGCCCTGTCAAGGGCCCCAAGCACACAAAAACCAAAGGACCCATTTTTTTTTCTTTCTTTCTTGCTGTCTTTCAATCATGATTCATGGCAAGAGCTGTACACTACACTCACTGCATTGTAGTCAGTTCATTCTTCTGTTCATGACTGTGTTTCAGGCCAAGTTGGTGCTCTTTCAACTAGCTAGTGAGTTCTTGCCTATGATCAATGAGGTTGGTTTCTGTCTCTTTAAATGAATTTTTTGTTGTCTTTGATGTGATTTGAGCAATTTTGTTTAATTCTTTCAATATACAGGGTCAGAAGTATATTTGCCACAAGTTGTTTATCTTATGTTCTTTGATCTGACTCACTTTTTATCAAGTGTGTGATCACTGTGATGTCTTGTTAGCCAGCATATTGTTCCTAATTTTCATTCATCCCTTCAAGTTCTCTTTGATTTTGGCGTATTTGGTTCACGGTACTAATTTTTATCTTTCAATTTAAATATTCTCACATATTTCCACTTGCTTTAATGTGCTTATTTGCAGAAGAAGATGATCACGGTTGGATCATTTGACACACTTACAAAAATTCCATTGCTAAAGCTTCTGATTGTGTGTTTTCTCTGTCAAACTCTTTTATCTTGGCTCAACAATCTTTTTGTTTGTTTTGATTCCTAACAGGGATCTGGGAGAAGCAGGGTTGTCTAGACCTATACTTACACAGCTTGGGAATTTGACAAATGTTCAATACTTGTGAGTTCTTCTTTTATTGTTTCTTTGTGAATAGCTTGATTAGATTGATTTTATAAGAAGAAAGAATTGTGTTTTTTTTATAGGAAACTCTATGGAAACATTATAGAACAATGCAGATCCTTGCAGCATATCTAACAAGGTTCAAGAGGCATCTGGATCAAGACATCATCTCTGATTCATCTCACTTTTCTAAAGGGTAACACAAAGTCACTGAAACTGAATTTTTTCTGCAACTAATAGTTGTTCAAGCTGATTAATGATGATGATTTAAAATTAATTGCAGTTCCTTGCATCATTTGCGACATCTCACAGATCACACCAGAAAGAAAACCATGAAATCTCATCTTTCTGGTTTTCTCTAGCATGGTGGTTCAGCCTATGATGCTTGGTTTAGCTGTGCTTCCAATCAAGTGTGTATTTTCCTCTTCATTTGTTTCATCATGATCTTGAATGAATGAATGAATGAATGATCTTGGTGTTTGTTTTCAGGTTGCTCGGGTTCTACTCACACTGCCACACTCTTTCTCGCAGCTGGGAATGGCCAGTGGAATCACATTCCAACCCTTTTATTATCTCATGGGAAGCTGGACTGCCTATTTTATAAGCATCCTCTATGTGCAGTATAGAACCAGGAAAGAAAGAGAGAAGGTGGCCTTCAGGAGCCATGTCATTCAGGTATCTATATATATACACTAACCAAAGACTCAAAATAAAAGACAAACTTAATTTGTTTTGGTGTTTTGTTCCAAGTGGTTTGAAGTGTTGGATGGACTGCTAGGAATGCACTGGAGGGATGTAGGTTTAACCTTCAACTGCACCTTCCTTCTCTTTGGCTCTGTCATTCAACCCATTGCCTGTGCTAGGTTTGTCGTTCATTCATTCATTCTATTGTTTTTTTCTTCAATCTTTGTTTTTATTTTAATGTTTGGAACTTAATTTGCAGACACTGAAGAAGGAGAGCTGTGGAGAGTTTGAGGAATCACTGACAGATGTGATCAAATGCATGCATGAGCCTGCTAAATACTATATGTACAAATTTAATGAGGATCTTATGTAAAAACTGAATACTATATGTATAAGCTGGATGGGAATCTTATGTAAAAATTGAATGGTGTTATATAAATTTCAGTTTTTACACTAATTGTATTTTTTTCCTTATATGCTTATTTTGAGTATTAAAGTTTAAATTTTATTTCAGATGTTTATGAATTTATAATTGGTAGCTAATTGTGTGTACTATAGGGGACCAATAAATAAAAATATATATTGATGACAAATGTAATTATTAGAGAGGGAATAGCTAGGGAATAGCGAGGGAATGATTTTTAAAAAAATAGCAACATCCCTAGCAAAGTCCTCGAGAGAATATAGCTAGGGAATAGCGACGGCTTATTGACCCTCGCTAAATAGCTACAGCGAATCCCTCGCTAAGTCCTTGCAACTTATCGAATAAGAGGCATGTTTTCAAGAGAGTTTAGCGTGGACTAGCGACGGAATTATCACCCCTTGCTAAATAGCTAGGGATATAATCCCTCGCTAATCTGTTGCTAATATTCAACGACGGACATTTTCCTCGCAAAATATTTGCTAGGATCAATATAGCGACGGAAAACAATCCCTCGCTGAATTATTTTAGCGACGGATATTCATGATTTAGCGAGGGATTTTGCCCTAGCTATTTTCCAGTTTTCTTGTAGTGAAATTAGTTTAGCCCAACCCAACCCTTTAAGTCATTTTCCTAAGCTCAGTCCCTGTTTTTTTCGGATTGAGTTCGAGCTAGCCCATGGGCCACTCGACCCATGTCCACCCCTACTCAATCATATTTCTTTTAAAAATTTATTTTTATTTTTCCAAAACCTAAATATTTTATATAACTCAAGTTTTGTTATTTTTTTTTATTATTTGTCATGTTTTTTTAATGATTTTTTTTATTCCCATATTCGAATACAAATATGGAATGATCATTCCCGGGAATGGTTATTTTTATTCCTAAAAATGAACCACAAAGAAAGGAAAGAAAATGCAAATATATATATATATATATATATATATATATATATATATATATATATATATATTAACCCCAATTCCATTTCTTACTCACCCATTAGGTGGTATAGGTTTTTCTCATTTTGATCAATTTTCACAAATTTTGGCTAGCTCAAAATCACATATTAGATTAGTTTTTGCCCATTATTTAATTTGAACAACACTAAATTAATCATAAATGGATTTGTTGAGCTAGACTAATGTTGTTGACTTTGAAGCTATGGGGCTACTATTTATTTTATTAACTAATGTCAGACTATTAACTCGAATACCTTGACCCGTCCTCTTATATTGTGAGCTCATCGTCTTTTTAAGGATAAACTCACAATGGCATTATCTTTTTATGTATGACCTCGTCGTCTTTTTAGAGATGAGCCAATAACCTCGTCACGTTTTCAGTGACGAGTACGAGCTTCATCACCTTTTCAGAGATAAACTCAGTGTCATCACCTTTTCAAGGATGACATTATCTCCTTTTTAGGGATGAGCCATTAACCTCGTTGCCTTTCAAGGGACTAGTATGAACTTTAACACCTTTTTAGGGATGAACTCACAATGTCATCACCTTTTCAAAGATGAGCCAATAACCTCGTCGCCTTTTCAGGGACGAGTACGAGCTTCATTGCCTTTTCAGGGATGAACTCACAATGACATCACCTTTTCATAAATGAGCTAATAGGTTCAGCGCCTTTTCAGAGGTAAGCACATAATGTCATCGCCTTTTCAAGGTTGAACTCATAACATCATCACCTTGTCGGGGGTGATTTCGTCGTCTTTTTAGGGATGAATATAAGCTCGCCACATTTATAAGGGAGAGTACGCATCCCCATATCGGGAATGACCTTGTCTTCTTTACAAGGAGGAACTTATTACTACTTCCAAAAATCTCACAACAGTCTTAGTCGAGTTGATGACCATGAATTGTTAAGAACAACCCAATATGAGGTCGGTAACAAGAAAAAAAAATTGAAGCAGTCGAATATAAGGTTTTCTCTGTCTCTTTCGAAAACGAGTAATTAGGGTCGGGGGGCACAAATGAGTAAAGAGAATTTATTTCTATATTAATGACTTATGAAGATTTATAGTTACAAATGGCATACAAAAGGAAGTGATTGGAACTTACATGCGGAGAATTATGAAAGAAACATCTCAGTTCTAATAGAACATTTATCACAACCTCAGCCAGACCTAGTTACTATAGGTCGCTGCATATATGAGTACCGATAATACGACCTCTATATGTATAGTTAGCATGTTTGGATGAAAGACCGAGTATGCATTTGGTCCAAATTGATTAGACAGAGGATCCAATGAAGCCATAGTCTCCGGGCAAACTAATGCTTCATTTGAGCCTCTGTGACCATACTAATCAAGTACTGGCAACTGTTGTCATCTCTCCACCGGCATAGCACTTAAACATTGTCCTCCAAAATAGGGACATCCCTGGCCTTTTTGCTTTTACTTGGAGGAGCATGCAGGGACATCTACTCGCTAAAAAGGCTTGACAAAAGTCATAAATCAAGACAACCTCGCATTTGAGTGAAACATGAAAGGAGGCTACAAACCCAAAATCGGAATGTTGATCCTCTGTAGAAGGGGACAAGGTCTTCATATCAAAGGTAAAGGGTGAAAGGGAACAAGCATGGAAATTTCTATATGACTAAAATGAGAAGGATGGAAAATTCCAATCTTCTCTCATCTAATTTATAAACTTTTTTTAGGGGATCTCACGGCTTACAAATTTCCTGGAAATAAGAGAACATTAGATGAAGGACACGTAAGCCCGCCCATAGAAATAGTCAGATCCTTCTAGTGTCACAAGAACACCTCAGAAAGTAGCGAGACAGAGATACCAAAATAGTATAAACCATTTAGGAAGGGTGAGATAAGTCAGAATTCTATTCTCAGGCAACAATCCAAAAATTAAATAAGAAAAAGCTCATATGACTTCCGACCACTTCAAGTCGACATAGACTATAATAAAAAAGTATAGGAGAAGTCATTCAAATGATTCACATAAAGTAAGAATACCAAGGGAAAGACTGTTCATTATAAAAACTTGTCCAAAAGACTATGAATGTTTAAGTACAAAATGAAAGACAAAATTAAAGGTTTGGAAGTAACTTTATCCTTTGAGGTATGACCTTTTGATTTAGACTTAGAAGATGATGGAGGCTTGGAACTCATCACTACAGGTACTAGAATGTCAGAGCTCGCCGCCTCAATAGCCAAGACATCGGAACATGGCACATTGAGGACCGAAGAGGTAACTATGGCGAACCTATCCCAAGCAACTTCTTCAGGAGTAGGGATGACCTCTCTAGGAATTGGTCAGGATTCTTAAGGACTTTCAACTAAGTTGACAAGGTTTTGAGGATCATGTTGTAATTCGTTTGACCCCTTAATAAGAACCAAAAGGGGGTTTGCCTTCTTGAACAAGGGTTTGGAAATAGCTCGATCCTTCAACTAGGTCCTTGACCTCTTACTCGGTTGAGCTTGATCTTCGGCCGGATGTTACCTTTTCAGCGATTCAACTCTTTCCTGGTCAGTCATAGTGGTCTAATAAATAGAGTCTAGATTGAGAGTACCCTAGAAATCAGAATGTTCAACTCATCATCATTAAAGACAAATAAGAAGTGGGATTTCTAGTTAGGGACTCAAGTTGGTAGAGAACCAAAGAAGGAAGATGCTTAGGTCGGTACCAAGGACAAATACCTAAAATTTTCACATATTCAGGTAAATCTAAGTTTTAATCCCACACGGAAAGGAATCTACACGAGAACTGGCTTTCTAGAAGCTAAAGTTTGGATTCCATTACCTTAACCGGAGAATCGAGAGAAAAACTGGTCCCAAGGAAGATTGAAACTCTCACAAGGTACCAATGATGAAGAAGATTAGAGAGGATACAAAGAAGTTTGAAAAGTTACTTAAAAGGGAGGGCATCTCTCTCCTCTCTCTCTCTCTCTCTCTCTCTCTCTCATAGTAGTTACAATATAACGGTTCTAAACGTATCATAAAAAGTTGCCTCCCCGGTGGCTAACACGTGGACTACGATCTCTCCAATACTTCGGGATAATTTCATAAGAAACAACGCTCATTATACCATCCGCCTCTTCTTTTAAAGAGGGTGTATGACCGAAAAGTAATAAGTTCGAAAACCAAGAATGATACAAAATATTCATTTCGTTAGCACCGATCTATTTCAAGAATGGGTCGAAAGAAGAAAACAAAGGGCGGATTGCCAAATCGGGTTATTCATCCAAATGGAGACTTGGCTTATTTAAATGAAACTTGGATATGTTTCAAAAAATAGGTTATATTGCTAATTGACAGCCCGACCAACATCAACAACTTGATCGGACTTGTTTGGGAAAATAGTTCATACTCAAGGAGAAAGGATACACTCTCATATCGGATCATGACATTAATCGATGAGCTGCCTTACTAGGTTGACCCAAGATCTCATCTTTTTGGCCTAACAAGTCAAAGGGCAAGTGTTATGGGGGAAAATCCTACTATACATGTGGCATAATCCAAATAGTCGAGGTTAGTAAAACCTAGCAGTCAACTGACAGATACTAGAGACTTCTAGAAAGTGCTCGAAGGCTTGTGACATACTGGCCATGAGCTGGCACATATTGGGCGCATGAGTAATCATCGAGCTGTCGATTACTTGGAGCTCAAGTTATACATAATAGCCTAATGGCCTCTCAAAACTATATAAAAGGGGAATAGGAGAGAGAAGGAGGGGTCTTCAACCCATTCCCCAAGTTCAAGCTCTCAGATATCTCTCCTCCTCTCCCCACTCTCTCATTGAATCCCTTTCTCTGTGAATTATAACTTTTCCCCCTTCTCTTGATCTTTATCTCTCCCTCTTTAATTTCCTCCGATCAAACCTCTTAACTTAATTGTCGGAGAGTCAGGGGATAAATCCTCGGATCCCTTCCCTTACAGGAGTGTGGCTGTGATTCAAAGATTTGTCATCTCTCAAGACGGTATTCATTTGAAGCCAGCAATCTCAGTGTAGTTTCCCGTTCAATCAACCAAAGTTCATCTTCTCCACCGAAATTCACTAGTTGATTCGGATCTGACTCAATCCCAAGGACATTTAGATTCCCGGCATCAACATGCCCTAATAAATCCTCAAATGCATTTGCGTTTATAACCTTAAGAACCAACATTATTAATCACTATTTGCGTATAAACCTACACCGAAGTTTAACCATATTTGTTTTAGAGGTTTATACATTCAGTTGTATGGAATGGTTTAGTGTATACAATTATACAATTTTGAGGACCATTGAGGGCGTTTGGGAAAAAGAATTAAAATCGACAAAACAATACTATACCTAGTCTAATTTTTTTTGAAAAAAAATAGATATATGGTTTTCATTGGAAAAAGTTAATTAAACTTTTAAATTTTTTGGTGACCGTAGGTCATAGGTTCAGCCAAGGAAAACGAATTCTTTGTTTTAAAAGCAGAGTAAGGTTGCGTATAATGTAATCTAAGCTACCCAACTCTTCCCTCAACCCTCAAGCATTAAATGTGAGCTTTCAGTAATATCAAAATGCTTCCCTTTTTAAAAAAAAAAAAAGAAAAAGAAAAATGAGGATGGTGATAAATGACCATCTTGCCCTTATTGTGATTAACTAATTACAAATAGTATTAATTTCAAACAAAAACATGGATTGCTAATAATTCAAGTGTTTGCTCCTGCTTAGATGGGATGCTGAAGTCCACTACTGCCGACGAAGGAGATGACGTCATCGAGGAGGGGTAGGGCTCGCTGACAAAGCAGGTGACGTCAGCGAGATGAGAGTAGGAGAATGACTCGGGTTCTTCTTGGAGGTTTCGTCTTCGGCTCGTTTGCCATGACTTCATTTTACTTTATTTATTTTAAATATTAAATTATTTTATTATTATTTTAATGACTTAAAATATATATAAATGTTTTTTTAATTATTATTTTAACAACTGTGGCCTTTTTTTGGACACACAGCACTTTCGGTCCGGTCCTTTGTTGTGAAAGACTACGTCTGCCTCCTCAAACCACACAACACCCGGTGACAGCCGCAATCAGCTCTGTTATTAATTTAAGGACAAATTATAACAGGGACCTTTAAGATCAACACACAACTATCTCCAAAAAAAATAATAAACAACACCTCCCAAAAACCACATAACAAATACTACACTATTCAAAAAATAAATAGTGAATTACATATTAATTTAATGGTTTTATTATTATTATTATTATTATTATTATTATTATTATTATTATTATTCATAAGCTCTTAAATTACCGTTTCTACACATCATTAAAGAGTCTCGGTTTAATGATGTGTAGAAATAACTAATTCATCTAATATAAAACCCAAAAAAAATTAAAAAAAAACTATTTATCATCGCCTTCATCCCATATTTATGGCCTAAAAAAAAAATTGGAAAAACCACCAATTTTGTTTTTAGTCAATTTTTTTTTTCATGAATTTTTTACTTACCACCCCCTCTAGCCAAATCACTTGCCACCCCTTTATTTTTCAATAATACCCCATAACCTCCTCTTTTATTTTTTTTTTCCTCTTGAGTTAGTTATCCCGGTTTTAAATAGTTTTTAAAAAACATTTAAGAAACAAAGTAAAAAATAAAAAATATATTTTTTTATAACTGTTATTTACCCATAATTAATAAATAATTAAAAATTCTGAAAGGATTTTAATTTCTACAAATAAATTTATATTAAATATATAAAAAATATGATTACATATATATATATATATATATATATATATTTTAATTTCAAATATATATTAAAAAATTATTTATAAGATATTCAAAGTAACGAAATAATTATATTTTTATTTAAAAATTATATTTTTTAAAATGAAAATGAAAATAATAATAATAATAATAATAATAATATATTTTATAATAATAAATTACATCTTTCAGAATTATTGAAAATAGAAAAAAAATATAAAAAAATTATTAAAAATAATATTATATACAAAAGGGTAAAATTGTCAATTTATATATATTATAACTTTAGGTATTATATTTAACCCAAGTTAAATTATAAAATTTTAGTCAAGGGTGGCAAGTAAATAAAAATAAAAAAAAAGTTATTGAATATTATTGAAAAATGAGAGGATGATAAGTGATTTGACTATTTTTGAGAAAGTGGTATATTATTTACCCGATTTGTATTCAACTAAACTAAAAGAAAACTAGTATTATTTCATAGGGTTAATTTTTTTAGGGAAAATTTTAAAAAACTACCCTGTGGTTTGTCACTTTCTCAATTCGGTCCTTATGGTTCCAAGAATTAGAACCACAAAGGCCACAATGGTTTTGCAGATTAATCACTTTAGTACCCTGTAACATTGTGCATTTACGGTCGCGTCTCGTTTGGCCCCTTGGAGCATGTTTGAAGGATTTCCAACCGTGTGGATGGGAAGATCATCAAAAAATAAGCTAGCCTGTCAATTTTCATACAATTTGGGAACTTGTAGGGTCTTCATCTTAACGGTTCTTATTTTATAGGAATCTGAACGGTCCAGAATTTCAACCGTTAAGTGGGAGGACCAAACGGTTACCAAATTGTATGAAAATTGACATGCTATCTTATTTTTCGATGATCTTCCCATCCATGCGGTTGGAAATCCTTCAAACATGCTCCAGGGGGCCAAACGGAACGGACCGCGAATGCACGTGACATTGCAGGTACTAAAGTGATTAATCTGTAAAACTATTATGTGGTCTTTGTGGTTCAATCTTGAACCACAAGGACCTAATTGAGAAAGTGGGAAAGGTAGGTAGTTTTTGAAATTTCCCCTTTTTAACCCACCTAAACAATACCACTTTTTCATTTGACACTTAACTTTTTTAAGATTCTGAGAGACCTCCAACTTTTTTTTAAGTTGCAAAATAACACCTTCGTTACAACCCCCAAAACGGACGTGAGATTAAATACCTAATCTTATCATTAACTTCAAAAAATTATAACTATCTTTGTTAATTGAAACTAACTGTTAACTTCAAACTAATTGATATTATACTTTCAATTATACTATCAATTGAAGAAGCCCTCTCTCCTCTACTCTCCGCCACCGTCGCTGCTCCAGAATCATTGGTGAACGGTCAGCCTTCAACCCTGTCTTTGTCCTCTGGGGACCTTCCGATGGGGAGGACCCGGTTGACCGCACGCCGTCCCATAGCTTCAAGCTCTACTACGACGAAGGTGTCGGCTCCAGCCTTCCTCCTCTTCCGGTCAGCGTCTCCGATTTCTTGATGGGGTCTAGGTTAGATAGGCTTCTAGAGCAGCTTTCCCGGATCAAACTCAATGCCCGATGCGTGCATTGGGTGGAGGGACTTAGCCACCGCCCGGCGTCTAAAGAACGCTTATCGAAGTCGATGCCGACTATCGAAATCGGCGACGACACATCACCGTCGACTCCCACCGCTGCGCCCAAGTGCGCAGAGGCGTTTGAGCTCTGGAGCCGAGGCACGGAGATGCCCCGCAAGCACATCTACCACCAAGATTGCATCTTGCCATGGCTTTTCGCTCTGAAACTTCGTGTCTGCTTCACCCACGAGATGGCCACTGAAATGCAAAGAATGGGCGGGCGTGGAGTTGGCTGGGATGAGCAAGATGAGTCTGTTGGGCTCCACGATATGGAGGCTCCACAGCGGTGGGTTCGCTTCGAGATTCTCAGGGTTAAGGCGAGCCGGAGAGAGGGAACTCCCCATCGTTTATACAGAGATGGACTGTGGGTTCATCTTGCTATCAATTAGTTTGAAATTAACAGTTAGTTTTTCAATTAACAAAAATAATTATAATTTTTTGAAATTAATGATAAGATTAGTCATTTAATCTCATGTCCGTTTTGGGGATTCTAACGGAGGTGCCATTTTGCAACTTATAAAAATTTGAAGGTCTCTTAGAATCTTAAAAAAGTTGGGGTGCCAAAGTGAAAAAGTGGTATTGTTTAGGTGGGTATAAAAAAATTAATTTTATTTCATACAAATCATACCCTCCACGGTGAGGTGTCTTTGACCAGAAGGATAATGTCGTAACAAGTGGTTGGCACGAAAGGCTAGTTTCCTTCGCGTCGAGCAGTGCGTCACCGTGCTCCTCATGGGGGAACGATTCAATAGAATTTTTAATCAGAACTTTCCATCTTTGCCATACTAATTGACTTGAGGATGGACATATATAGTCCAATCATGTATTATTCCAAGATAGATAAGTGAACTTCCAATAGATAAAAGTGGTGAACATATATAGGACTTGCTGTAGTAGACTAGTAGAACAGGAAGGAACCGCGAGGCTTCCTCTGTCACTCTCTCCAAACCTGAATTCAAATCCAAACCAACACTCTTCTCTCTTCATATATTCCATCCATCCTCTTCAAGAGGTTTAATTTCAATTCTAAACTTACATGATTTTCTTATTGTAAAGGACATATATGATTAAAGTAATAATTAATATATTCTTAATATACATTCATAAACTCTTAAATTAGATCAGTCTCAGACATGAAGCTCAACATTAAGTAGGAATGCCAAATTTGACACGCTTCATTGATAATTCTGACCAAATAATAATAATAATAATAATAATAATAATAATAATAATAATAATTTTCTTTTTAAAATATACTGCTATAGTTTTTTTTTTGATAAAGTGGATAAACCACATTCTTTTATTTGAAAATAAAGAGCGGATAGGGGGATTACACATCAAGACCGAAAATTGGGTGCATTACAGGGGGTCCTTTGCTGGACCTAGGATTCTGGGAGGAGATTATTCCTGGGAGGTGGTTGGTCCAACGTAGGAAGTGTCCCCTCCAATGTAATTTCGTCCAATGTCTCTTCGAAGTCCGCATCTAGGGGTCTCGGCGTGTACTCTTCTCTCGTGAGAGTGAGGCTGAGTATGACCATGTCCTTAAGGGTTTGTAGTTGCAATTGTTTGCTGGTGTGCGTTCCTTCGATCCATGATAGGGTGAGGAAGTTCACCTGGCGGATGAGTCTCTTATAAACGCGTCGTTTATCAGTGAAGCATCGTCTGTTCCTTTCCAGCCACAGGTTCCAGGTGATCGCCATTGCGAGCAGTTGCCATCCCTTATGGAGGTCCGTTCTCAGCGTCCTACCGATCGATGACCCTCCCCATAGATCTTGTATCTTGTTGGGAGGGGCGTCAATTCCCAGGAGTTGTGCGTAATGTGACCATATTCCAAGTGCGTAGTTGCAGTTGATGAATAGGTGGTCGGTGGTCTCCTCTTGAGCATTGCATAGATAGCAAAGTGTCCTATCCCCTTACCAGTTTTTCTTTGCTAGATTCTGGAGCGTGGGAAGTTTGTCTTCCAACGCCAGCCAGGCAAAGAGTTTGACCTTCTTAGGGGAGGCCTGAGCTCAGAAGGAAGCAGGTAGATGGCTTCTTGTGTCTCCATCGATTCTGAATTGATATAGTGAGTTGACTGTGAATTCCTGGTTGGTTGAAAGTCGCCATCTCCTAGTATCTTCTAGTTGTGTTTCCCCTCTCATGAGGTACTCTTCTAGCCCCTGAACGATTTCTAGTGCCCCTTGAGACAGGGGCCCCGGTTTAAGTAGCGACATTCCTCTTTCCTGCAGACATCGTGCTTTGCTGATTGAGAGACATGATTTGGTCCACAAAGTTTGTAGCTCCGGGCATATGCCGGACGGACTTTGACCCTTCATCCAGCGGTCATGCCATATCATGATCGAGTCCCCTGTTCCTGGTGTGGAGATTACGCTTGCCATGGTGAGATCCCCAGATTCTTGGCGTTATCCCTTTCCAAAAGTAAGAGGCCCGTTTGGGAGTGGGTTTGTATGGGTTTACTTGTGATCTCCTAACATAGGCATATTTGATGATCCTTTCGCCAAATCTGCGGTTTGACCTTTCAACAGCCTCCACCACCATTTACCCAGGAGAGCCTCGTTAAAAGCTTTCAAGTTCATAATTCCCCATCCTCCCATATCTTTGGGTCTGGTTAGGGTTTCCCATTTCACAAGCCTGTATACTTTGGAGTCAGGGTTTGCTCATTTCCATAGGAAGTCCCGCCGGATACCTTCGATGCGTCTGATTACCCATTTGGGTAGGTTGTACATGGTCATCCATTGGTTCAGTATTGCAGAGAGGATGGAGTTCAGTAGGGTGACACGTCCTCCTAGTGACAATAGTCTTCCCTTCCATATCGCCAGCTTGTTTCGGACTTTCTGTATGAGTTTGTTCCGGTCTTCCTTTCTGGGTCGATTTTCGGCTAGTGGGACTCCAAGGTAATCAATGGGGAGCTGTTTTAGACAACAATCCATAATTGTTGCTAATTCTCCCGCCTCTGAGTCTGAAAGTCTGATGGGTATGATTGCGCTCTTATTATAATTGATTTTTAGCCCTCACATTCCTTCAAAGAGGAAAAAGATGAGTTTTAGAATTATGAAGACTCTTCGCTTTCCTGAGCTGAAATTAGGAGATCATCTGCGTATATCAATGCCGGGATTTGATCTTCCTCCGACGGGCCTATCCTGAAGCCCTCAAAGATGCCTTCTCGCATGGCATGTGTTACCATTGTTGTGAAGACATCCATCGTGAGGATAAAAGCAGAGGCGAAAGCGGGTCTCCCTAGCGTAGTCCCTTTTGGTGCCTCACGTATCCCGTCGGGGATCCGTTGTGTAGGAAATTGGATTTTGATGAGTGTAGGATCTTCCTTATCCAACCTACCCATCTTGGTCCAAATCCCCTTGCCTGTAGTATGTCAAGCAAGAAATCCCAGTTTACTGAGTCGAAGGCCTTTTCGAAGTCTACTTTGAAAAGTACCCCGCTTTTCCTCTTCATGCTATATATGATCTCTTCCGCCGCTGCTATGCTGTCCTGGATGCACCGCCCCTTAATGAACGCCGTTTGGTTTTCATTAATCAGACTTGATATGGCTGCCTGGAGCCGGTTTGCCAGTACTTTGGTAATGATCTTGATAGAGCAATTTAGTAGGCTTATCGGGCGATAATCTGAAATCGTGGTTGTTTCACTCTTCTTCTGATCGTAAGAATATGTGCCCAATTCGCCTTTTCGTGTCGGTAGAGCCCCGTATAGGTCCTGGAAGGTTTGTAAGACGTCGTTCTTTATGAAACTCCACCCTTGTTGGTAGAACGTCATAGGGAAACTGTCTGGGCTTGCTGCCTTTTCTGGGTTAAGCTCTTGAATGGCCGCAAGGATTTTTGATTCCATGAAAGGGCTATCGAGGTGATCCAAGGCTGGTGATGTCGAGTTCCGAAACATTCTGGTCCAATTGATGTGATATCTGTTAGTATTTGCAGTCCCGAATAGACCTTTGAAGTGGTCTGATATTGCTGTCGCGATTTCGGCTGGGTTTTTGAGTGTTCGATCGTTAAAATTCAATTGGTGAATCCAGTTCTTGGTCCTCCTCTGACTGGCTATGGAGTGAAAAAATCTCGTGTAATTCTATCCCCCTCCTTAAGCCAAGTCACTTTCATGAGCATTCTTTGCTAGTGATCCTCTTCTCTCTGGATAAGGTTGTCATATTCGTTTCTGTAGCCGTTGAGTTGTTCCTCCTCATCCGTGGCAAGCTGTTGTTGCTCACATTTGGTGTCCAATTGTTCGATTAGGGTTAGGAGTTCCCCCTTTTGTTGCCTTTGTGCAAGTTGTTCTTCCGTGTTCCATCTTTTCAATCTTCCGCGAAGGAGTGTGAGTTTCTTGGCCCATTTGTAAGCTCCCGTTCCTGCGTAGTCATTCTGATGCCATCATTCCTGAAGCATGCTCCAGAATCCCTCTATCTTTCCCCATCCTCTATTGAAGCGGAAAGGGTATTGCTTGGGGTCATGACGCCCACTTTCTAAGGCAATGGGGCCATGATCCGACCAAACACGCGGCAGCGCCGTTTGCCAAATGCGGGGGTGGGCCATCATCCATTCTGGTGAGAGAAGGAAATATACTGCTATAGTTAGAATGCATGAAAGGCATTCCATCTCTCAGAAGTACATATAAACTCTGGCAAGGATCTTCCGACTCTCAGGGTACGTAGTTTACTAGTCCAGCAACTCGATCTGCAAATATTGTTTTTGATAATATATATAATGTTATTAGGCACTTCAATTTCATCGTTCTCTCATTAATACTTTTCTCCTAATTGATCTAGCTAATTAATTCTATCATGCTAGCTAGCTAGCTGCTGCGCGCCAACAGGAACGGTGAAGTAGTCCTAATTAGTTTCAACTCTAGAAACAACAACACCACCATCATCACTACTGCACCTCATGAACAAGGCTGTAAAAATTATGTTTATAAATTTTAATTAAATTCTTATAGATATTTTGGTCAATGATTTCTGAAATCTTTACAAATTGACAAGCATTCCAAATTGGCGGCAGGGAAAACTTTCCAAGTGCTACCTGAATAGTCTTCGAGATTTTGTCAACACGCTTCCACTCCACTCCACAAAACCACATAGCAAATATATAGCACGCTTTGGCTTCAAAGAGAAGCAATCGAATTAGTTAAATTCTTTTTAAAAGAAAAAAACGAGTTCTTTTTAAAAATTTTGATATTTACATCATGCATTACATTCTAAAAGGACGTCATGCATGGAGGAATCCAAAAGTAAATAAGTTGTGAAATTAAGAAGAAATTAAGAAGAAAAAAAAAACACAGTGAGCATGGTTTAAACCCTTAACCTCCCTTTGTCATAGAAAATGAGAACCAACTTTTGACCCGGAAACTCTGCTCATCTCCTTTCTTCTATCCCTCATCGTCTCCAGGTCTGCTAGCTAGCTGCGCTCAACCATGCACAAGAACAAAATCACCTCCTTTTGATCTGATCTCCTTCATCTTCTCGATCCTGGACAAGGCTCAGAATTACCAAGTATAATGGCCGGCGGTGAGCATTCAATCAATATGAATCCCTTGCAGTTGGAGGCCATACAACAACCTGCAGCTGCAGCAGCAGCTCACGATTCAGATGGCAGCACCGTTGATAGCTTGAGGCGCACCTTGAAAGCAGCTGTCCCAACAGCTCTCTTTATAGCAGCTACTTCTGCAGGCCTTATGATCAATCCTGTCGAAGCACTGCGTTTCTCCTTCCTAGTTGCTCTCTACAACACTTTGCTGATCCTCAGCCTTTTCATCGGTTTAGGTATCCCTATGTATCTTATCATGAATATTGCAAATATTCCTACTACTGATCATAGCAGCAGCAGTATAAGTAGTGATGCTGAGCTTGTGTTGGTTGTGAGGACGTTGATGGCAGTTGGATCCGTTAGCATCTTGGTCGCTTTAGTGTTCCGTGGATTGATGTCTCAGACTAATTACTCTTCTTCGTTTATGCTTGCCTGGCTTCTCTTCTCATTCATCATCATCGTCGGTCTGATCTTTCTATATCTTTGGATGGTTAGCAAGAAGAAGAAGAGGAACAATATTCCGGCAGTTCCCACTTCGGAGGGTACTTTTGCTGCTGTTGCTGCCTGATTCATATATGGCCTGGAAGAAGGGTAGCCCGGTGCTATAAAGCTCCCTTAGTGAGAGGATGGAGAGCGGGAGCTTTATAGTACCGGGCTGCATGCCCTTTCTAGCAGGCCAGGAATTGAAGATGAATGAAGAATAATCAAGCTCGATCTTCTTGTTTTCATCTGCATACATGCCAAGAAATTGAATCAGTAAAAAGCTTGTTTAATTTGCTCTCACTTATATATATATTGATGGATGGCCAGGAATGTAGATTTCAAATGTTTTTCCCTTTCATTATATATTCTCAGAAAAGCTAGTGCTGCTGCTTCTTCTTCTTCTTCTTCTTCAATGAATTCTCATCATCTTATGTGTTCATATTATTTGCTTTAAATATTCTCACAATTAAAACTCCTACATTCTGACTTGATCAGGCATGGTGTACCATGAGGTTATGCAGTAGAGATGAAATTCAAATAGCAGATACAAGATGATGAAATGATAAGAGAAGAACTAGATGTAAGTAAATTAATTAGATGAAACTTTGATTAGAGAATACTCATGATACTCATCATGATATACTAGATATGACCAGACGCATCATTATAATGAAGTAATTGGCAGCAGAAAATCTAAATCTAAACAATTATCCTTGTTATTATCTTTTAACATGACTATTTAATTTCCAAACTCATTGTAGTTGATATATTTGCCATTATCTTGAAGATTTAAATTGCCACTCATATATATATATATATAGCTTTGATTTTCAATCTATCTAGGCATACAATATTAGTTGTTTTTTGTTGAAAGCAGGAAATTAATGATTATAATTACATATATACTTTTGGATCCGTCTCTATATATGATCATTACTCACTCCCTAGCTACTTGTGTCAACTGCATGCCTCACACATAGAAACAAAACAGTACTCGTTTGCTTTTAGTTCCTCCTATATATCTTAAGAGTGATATTAATTAATTTATGTTAGATCTAATTTAGAATCAGTAGTCAGAGAGAACCTCAAATTGAACCCTACTCAACAGGAACAAATCAAACCAAAATTAAATTTGAAAATTTTAACATTGGTGAAGAATATTGATAAAAATGAATGAATTTGGTCTCAACTTGCAGCAGTTATTGTCACTGTTTTTATTATTAAGAAATCTTTTTATTTTTATGCATGTATGAGTCAGTTAGAGTCAGTTAGTGTCAGTTCCTTCTATGTAGAACATGTGGATGATGTTTTTCTTTTAATTATTATGTAAGGTATGATAGTATAAAAATCATGCTTCTACTTTGAAGATATTGAAACAAGTGATTTTCACTGTATTCAATATAATCCTTTGTCTTTGGATGCATTAACCTGAGTATCGTAGATTTTCTTTGATCTTTGAAGGTCGTGGAGATGACAGATACATCCAATTTTAGTATCTAAAGCACCATTGTTCAATGGTCGAACTA
This sequence comes from Dioscorea zingiberensis, assembly GCA_026586065.1. Taxonomy (NCBI): domain Eukaryota; kingdom Viridiplantae; phylum Streptophyta; class Magnoliopsida; order Dioscoreales; family Dioscoreaceae; genus Dioscorea; species Dioscorea zingiberensis. Next base: position 26,122,890 of record CM048820.1, on the reverse strand, counting down.
TCTTTGTATGGGAGGTGAAAATGAAGGCCTACTAGCGTGCATATGATCTTTGGGAATCAGTGGAGAATGATGATGATATTGAATCTCTCGCCAAATCACCCAACAAAGTTAAAGACGTAGAAAACTCCATACCGAGGCTACAACAAAAGAAATACAAAGCTCTCACAAAGCAATTCATTACTGTAAGTGAAGATATATTCACAAGACTCATGACTTGTGAACCGCAAAAGAAGCCCGGAATCGACTCGAGGAGGGTATGAAGGTGATTTAAGAGCAAGGAGAATTAGGGTTCTCAATTTGAGAAGAGAATTTGAGATGCCGAGGATGAAAGATTGTGAATCTGTGAAGGAATTTCTTTGACGAGGGTTATGGTACATTTGTAAACCAAGTTCGTTACTTGGAGAAGATCTATCGGATCAACGTGTTGTGGAGAAAGTTTTGGTTAGTCTTCCGTAGAAGTTTGAACACAAAATTGCATCTTTGGAGGATCCAAAAGATTTATCAACCATGAGCATAAGAGAACTTGTAGAGTTCACTTCAAGCTTTGGAGCAACGACAAAATATGCGAGAGTAAGAGAAAGAAATCGAGAAAGGACAACAGAAGGAGCTTTGAAGTTGCGGTTGAGAAGAATAAATTTGGAAGAAGTTTAACAAAAGGCGGTTGCAAAGTCTGCGAGGAACTGCAAAGCAACAAAACCTTCAAGCAGTGGTAAACCAAAGTGGAAGTGGTTCAAGGAAGTGGAGAGAATTTCCTCCTTGTCCTCACCGCAAGCAAACAAATCACTCTTAGAATTACTGCTTTGGTTTTCACCGGTGTGTTCAATGTAGAAAGTGCAAACAGTTTGGACACATTGAGAAAGTTTGTAAGGCTGATCAAAATCAGAAGGCTCATGTGGCTGAAGAGGTGAAACAAGAAGAAGAAATTATGCTCATGGCCTTTGCTGAAGATGTTGTGGATAGTGGGGTTTACAAATTGAAGAGTGAACAATAGCTTGGATGCAAAACAATCAAGATAGTTTTTGTCCTTAAAGTGTTATTTGCCCCCACTACTAAGAGTATGTTGAAGGGTTTGAATGACAAATAACCTTCCAGGATTCACCAAAGCCAACCAAGAAAAAGATCAACAATTTCTTTGTTCTTGCCAAAGAATACTCAAGAACAAGTTTAAAGAATGGAGAAAGGAATTAGAGAGTGATTGTATTATATTTTGTCATTGGTTTTATGTTGTATTTATAGCCCAATGGTGTCCTAAAACACATCCCTTTGGAAAAGGCACACACTCTTTCAAAGTGATAGAGAACAACCTTTGATGAAAAGACACATCCAATTTGAAAATACACACCCACTTTCAAAGTGAAATAATACAACCTTTGAAAAACTTGATTTCTCCATTAATTTTACTTAGTTTTTCAAGCTATCATGTCTTATAAGCATTATAAAAATGCTTATTTTCCAACATTCCCCCACTTAGCTTGTAAAACTAATCCCTGGAAGTTTAAATCTTAAAGATACTTGTTAAGTTTAAATCTATAAGTTGCACTAACCTTGAAAGTTAGAACTAAATTGATGATAGTATTTGAACTTTAAACCATAATTTAGAATGTTCTAACTGGAAGGTCACACACATTAAGCTTACATTGTTCTTTAGATATTCACCAGTAGTTGGAGCACTATTATGGCCATGTGCGTCCTCCTGGTTTCATGAACATTTACAAAAGTCATCCTTGCTTTTGTTGGAACAACACCATTCCTTATGTTCACATAGGTGGAGTGTCTGTTTCAGCATAAGTATTAGTATGCCCATGATTCTTTACCAAATCAATACTCCATTAAGAGCCCAAATGCTCAACCTTCTACAATACTAGTAACACCACTTTGATCAAAGTGCCCTTGTGTTTACCCACCAATCACAAATCAATAGCTTGTTTGCTCATTAAACCTTTTCTAGTTGATGTACTAGAGAGGTTGAGTTGCTACTAAAGGTGATTCTTGCAGAATTCAATGGGTTTAACTCCCATTCGTTTAGCGGTTCTTTCTACCATTTCTCTCGAGAGACCTTTCGTAAATGGATCAGCTAAGTTATTCATAGTTTTCACATAGATAATTGTTATCACTCCTTCCGAGATTAACTGTCTAACATAACTATGCCTCAAGCTAATGTGTCTAGATTACCCATTATAAACTTTGTTGAATGCTCTAGACATTGTAGCTTCACTCACTTATGATGCAGAGAGATAGTTGGCATTTCTTGTGGCCACAATTCTATGTCATATAGAAGATTTCTTAGCCATTCTGCCTCTTTGCCTGCAGCCGCTAAGGCTATAAATTCAGACTCCATAGTGGAATGAGTAATGCATGTTTGTTTCTTTGAAGCCCAAGATATGACTCCTCCTGCTAGCATAAAGATCCATCCAGATGTTGAATTATTATCATTCACACTTGTAATCCAACTTGCATCAGAATATCCCTCAAGCTAATCACTTTGGAAAGTTGTTATAAACTAATCCCAAATTGAAAGTTCTTTTTAGATAACCGAGAACTCTTTTAATTCCTTTCCAAATGTGCTAATCCGTGATTACTTGTAAATCTTGATAGTTTACCCAATCGCAAAAGCAATGTCGGGTCTAGTCGCGATGCATAATGTACATTATGCTACCTATTGCACTAGCATATTCCAATTGAGCTATTGCTCTTTCGGTATTAGTAGTAAGCTTGCTTGTAACATCATAAGGAGTGGGTGCTTCCTTGAAATTCAAGTGTTTGAACTTTTCAAGTACTTTTTCAATATAATGAGATTGACTCAAAACATAACCCCACTATGTTGCTTAATCTTAATCCCTAAGATAGTATCAACTTCACCCAAGTCCTTCATCTTAAACTTAGAAGTCAAATACTTCTTTGTTTCCAAAATCCCTTTCATGTTGGTTCCAATAATGAGCATATCGTCTACATATAAGCAAACAATTACACCATACTCATTTGTAAACTTGTAGTAAATACATTTATCCGCATTATTGTTTGAAACCATTTTGCAATATAATCGAATCAAACTTTTCATGCCATTGTTTTGATTGCTTGCTTTAGACCATACAAAGATTTCAAAAGCTTACATACTTTATTCTCATTTCCGTGTAGTACAAAACCTTCCTAGGTTGTTCCATGTACACCTCTTCATCTAATTCACCATTCAAAATCACGGTCTTTACATCCATTTGATGAATATGTAAATTGTACAAAGAAGCTAATGCAAACAACACTCTAATTGAAGTTATTCTAGCCTCTTTGGTGCATATGTGTCAAAATAGTCAATACCTTCTTTTTGTCGAAATCCTTTTGCTACTAACCTTGCTTTAAAGGTTTGTATGGATCCATCTGTATTATATTTCCTTCTAAGTACCCACTTGCATCCAATTGGTTTTGATCCTATAGGTAAATCAACAAGCACATATGTGTTGTTTGAAAGTATGGAATCCATCTCTTCATTGATTGCCTCTTTCCAAAAGGATGCATCTCTTGATGCCATAGCCTCATTATAGGTTTTAGGATCACCTTCAATAAGCAAAATCATGGGTATTTTGTTCTTTATGGATTTACGATCCCCTTCCACAAGACACATTATCCCTTGTGTGTATACAAAATTAGGATCCAATTGCTTTTCTACTCTTCCTCTTTGACTTCTTCTAACCTCAATAGGTAAGTCATTAAGAGCTCTTTTACTAGTAGAAGAACCATCAAAATTTGTTTTCACAGTTTGTGTTTTATCCGATTCTAGATCATTAGTTGAGTCATTAAGAAACTTGTTCTCTATGAACTCAACATCCTTTGATTCAACTATAATATTAGAATCAATGTCTAGTAATCTATATGCTTTTTGAATTTTCAAAGCATACCCAACAAATACACTTTTATTTGCTCTTGATCCTAATTTTGTCCTTTTGGATCAACAACTTTATAATAGGCAATGCAGCCCCAAACTCTAAGATGACTTAGGTTAGGCTTCCTGCAATATCTCCATTTCTCATATGGAGAAGTTTTAGATTCTTCTAGAAGGTATTCTATTATGTACATAGCAAGCCGTAAGCAAGGCTTCCCCACAAATTCTTTGGCAATTTAGCATTGAGGATCATGGCATTTACCATCTCCACCAAAGTTCTATTCTTTCGTTCCGCCAAAACCATTTTGTTGTAGGGTGTATGGGGCACTTGTTTGATGTACAATTCCATTTTCTTCACAAAAGAAGAAAATTCCATGCAGAAGTATTCCCCTCCTCTATCACTTCTCAAGCATTTGATTTTCTTTTCCATCTTGTTTTCAACTTCAGCTTTATAAAGTTTAAACTTTTCTAATGCTTGATCCTTAGTTCTCATCAAATATACATATGTATATCTAGACATGTCATTTATGAATGTGATGAAATATTTATTACCACCTCTTGTTATCATCCCATTTAATTCACAAATGTCAGAATGCACAAGATCAAGTATTTTGTTATCCTTTTCAACACTAGGAAATGGTTTCTTAGTCATTTTAGATTGCATGCATATTTCACATTTTTCATTAATTTCTTGATCATAAGCAATCATACCATCTTTAGACGTAAGTTTCATAGTTCTAAAACTAACATGAGCAAGTCTATTATGCCATAAAGAAAAAGAATCAACAATATAAGCAAAAGTACTAGTTTTATTGATTTCCACACTTAATTTGAACATTCCATTACAAGAGTACCCTTTCCCAACAAAGACTCCATTCTTAGACATAATCAACTTTTCTGCTTCTAAAACAACCTTAATTCCCTTACTACACAACAAAGTTGCAGATACAAGATTCTTCTTAATTTCGGGAACATAAAAAACATTGACCAAAGTCAATTTCTTTCCTAAGTAAAGTGAAGCTCTATGGTTCCTTTTCCAAGAAACTTTTCCATAGCATTATTTCCCATTACTTCATGTTGATCTTACTTTGTCTCTTAAAACTCCTTTAATTGAGTTTTGTCATTGCTAATGTGAATGTTTGCAACATAGTCTTAACACAATTCTTATGATTTGTTATTGGTTGTCATATTCACTTACGAAATCATGCCAATGTGCATTTCGTAAAACCATGGCCACCAATTCTTCAACTTCTCTGCTCACCACATTTGCTTGATTGGAGTTATCCAACTTTTTCTTTTGTAGGATCTACAATCCTTTTTGAAGTGCCCTTCTTTCCACAATGAAAACATTTTTCTTCATTTTGGAATTATCCAAGGTCCCGCCACATTATTGGAGTTGGTGTTGTTGTAGTCAACAAATTTCCTCTTTTGGAATTTTTCTTGTCCTTGGCACCATGCTTTCCGATCATGTTGACTTTGGAACCATTCACTTGTGCATTTTGCCTTCACGAATCCGAAGTTTCCTCCTCAATCCGAATGTGCATCAAGAGTTGGTCCACACTCAAGGTCTCATTTGAATGCATGAGTTTCTTTCTATAATTGCTCCAAGATGGTGGTAATTTTGCAATGATTGCACGCCACTTGCAATTGATCTGAAACTTCAATCTTCAAATCCTTGAGTTTGGATACTAGGACTAGCAATTCATCAACTTTGTGGTACTATGGACTTGTGGTCCACCATCATAAATTCAAAATACTTTAAGGAAATAAATTTATCGACACCTTGTTTCTCATTTGTGTACTTTGTCTCCAATGCTTTCCAAAGTTCCACGGATCTTCATAGCCTCTAAAAAGATCATATAATCGAATGAAAGAGTCTCCATTATGTAGCCACGCAAGACCGTAATTCGATCTTGTTCATACTTCTCCAATTTTGCCTTGTCTTCATCGTTGCTCTTGTCATCCAATGGTGGAGGCTTTAGATGACCTTCATCCATGACATGTTGGATCTTCAACTCCGTAAGCATGAATTTGATCTTGTCCTTCCATCGAGTGAAACTTCATGCCATTGCCATCAAAACGATCCAACTTGAATTCATGATCTTTCACTTTGATTGTAGCCTTGTTGTCCATCTTCACAATCAAATTTAGAACTAGAAAATAACACTTTAAGATTGTTGTGGATAGTGGGGTTTACAAATTGAAGAGTGAACAATAGCTTGGATGCAAAACAATCAAGAAAGTTTTGTCCTTAAAGTGTTATTTGCCCCACTACTAAGAGTATGTTGAAGGGTTTGAATGACAAATGACCTTCGGGGATTCAACAACACCAAAGCCAACCAAGAAAAAAGATCAACAATTTCTTTGTTCTTGCCAAAGAATACTCAAGAACAAGTTTAAAGAAAGGAGAAAGGAATTAGAGAGTAATTGTATTATATTTTGTCATTGGTTTTATGTTGTATTTATAGCCCAATGGTGTCCTAAAACACATCCCTTTGGAAAAGGCACACACTCTTTCAAAGTGATAGAGAACAACCTTTGATGAAAAGACACATCCAATTTGAAAATACACACCCACTTTCAAAGTGAAATAATACAACCTTTGAAAAACTTGATTTCTCCATTAATTTTACTTAGTTTTTCAATCTATCATGTCTTATAAGCATTATAAAAATGCTTATTTTCCAACAGAAGAAGCTAATGATATTCACAAGAGAAGTTGGCTATTAGATAGTGGATGTACACATCACATGTGTGTAGATGCTAATAGCTTTAAAAGAGCTTGACCACGAACTACAAATCCAAAGTGAAGATTAGCTGATGGGGATTATGATGTTTCAAAGGAAGGAAAAGGGACAAGATCCATCAATACCTCTGAAGGTACTAAACAAACCTCAAATGTTTTATTAGTAGCTGAGCTGTCACACAATCTAATAAGTGTTTGCCAGGTTGCTTGAATCTGGGTTTATTATTAAATTTTCATGACAAAATGTGTGAAGTATTTAATAAAGATGGTTCAAAAGTCGATGGAGATTGAAATGCATGGTCATAGCTTTCCTTTAAATTGGAAGATCAAGTCGCTTATCAAGTATGCATGGATGAAACAATGTTATGGCACAAAAGATATGGACATTGCAATCTTGAATCATTGAAGCTTATAGGTCGATAAACAGATGGTGATCAAAATGCCAACTATTGATATCAAAAGAGGCATATGTGGTGTGTGTGAAGAAGGAAAATCACATAGAAAGCCATCCCCTGCACAACAAACAAGGAGAGCAACAAGAAAGCTTGAATTAATATATACAGACATATGTGGCCCTATGAACACAACATCATTAAATGGCAGTAAATATTTTGTTCTGTTTATTGATGATTTCAGCAGATTTACATGGGTTTATTTTATGAAACAAAAGTCAGAGGTGTTTGATTTGTTTGTCAAATTCAAGGCCATGGTAGAGAATGAAGCTGGTATGAAAATCAAAACATTAAGATTAGACAATGGAGCTGAATACCTTTCTCATCAGTTTCAAGAATTTTTGCAAAAAAGTGGAGTTCAACATCAACTTATAGCTCCATACTCTCCTCAGCAAAATGGTGTTTGTGAAAGAAAAAATAGAGCAGTACTCAATATGGCAAGGTGTCTAATTTTTGAGAAGAAAATGCCAAAATTTCTTTGGGCTGAGGCTGTTAATACAACAATTAATATATCTTCAGAACCGGTTGAGTACCAGAGCTTTGAATCATAAAACTCCATATGAAGCTTGGACTGACTTTAAACCAAAGGTGAGTCATTTGAGAATCTTTGGTAGTGTATGTTATACTCATATTCCATAGGAGAAGAGATCGAAGCTAGATAAAAGAGCAGATGTTGGAGTTCTAGTTGGCTACAGCTTGATTACAAAAGGTTACAGAATCTATAATCTAGCATCACAGAAGATCACAGTTAACAGAGATGTCAGAATTGATGAGAATCAAGTCTGGATTGGGAGATTAATCAAGTGGAACCTGTGCAAACGCTACAATACCTATTGAACCTCTTGTTCAATCTCAAGAGACGGTAGAAGAAGAGGATGAAGATCGTTTTTCAGAAGACTCTAATGATGAAGAAAACTGGCCAGCTCGTGGTTTTAGAAGTTTGCAAGACATCTATGCACGATGCAACATGGTTGCATTAGAACCAAATACTTGTTTTGAAGCCTTAAAGTCAGAAGCTTGGAAGAAAGCAATGGAGGAGGAGCTTAAGATGATTGAAAGAAACAACACCTGGGTTCTATTAGACAGACCAACTAGGAAGAAAGTCTTAGGTGTCAAGTGGGTTTTCAGAATTAAACTCAAGGCTGATGGTACTATAAACAAACACAAGGCTAGGCTTGTTGTCAAGGGATATGCACAGGAACCAGGTATAGATTTCTTTGACATCTTTGCACCTGTAGCCAGATTAGATACAATTCTACTTTTGTTAGCCATGGTTGCTCAAAATGGCTGGTATGTGTATCAATTAGATGTTAAGTCTGCTTTCTTGAATGGCTACTTGAAGGAAGATATATATGTTGAACAGCCTGAAGGTTTTGAGAAACCAAGTGAAGAGTGGAAAGTTTATAAACTACAGAAGGCTTTATATGGATTAAAACAGGCTCCTAGAGCCTGGTATAGCATATTAGATGCTCATTTATTAAGCATGGAGTTCAAGAGAAGTTCTAATGAAGCTACACTGTATGTCAAGGAAGATGCAAATGATTTGCTTATTGTTTCAGTGTACGTTGATGACATTATGGTGACTGGCAGCAAAATAGATAAGATTGAAGAATTCAAAGCTAGAATGAAGGCCTCTTTTGAGATGAGTGACCTTGGAAAGATGTCTTATTTTCCTCGGGAATGGAGGTGGTACAATCGTAACAAGGTTTTTATTCATCAAAAAGAAATATCTTTGAAGAACTTCTGGTAAAGTTTTGTATGATAAATGCAAGCCTGCAAGCACACCATTTGCAGTTGGATGGAAATTATTTAAGGAAGATGGCTCACCTCATATTAATGGAAGTGTGTATAGAAGTTTGATTGGAAGTCTTCTATATTTATGTGCTACCAGACCAGATATAGTTTTCTCTGTTAACTATCTCTCAAGATTTATGCAATCTCCAACTGAGCAACATTATAAGGCAACAAAAAGAGTTCTTAGATATATCAGAGGCACAACAGATTATGGAATTTCTTATGTCAGAGCTACATCAGTTAAATTACTTGGCTTCTCAGATAGTGATTGGGCTAGTAATGATGAGCAAATGAAGAGCATTTCAGGTTACTGTTATACTATTGGAACTGGTGCATGTGATAAATTGGAGTTCAAAGAAGCAGGGACCCGATGGCTTCGATCAACAAAGCAGAGGCGAGAATATATAGGTGTTTCAAGTCAAGTAAACAAGCAATTTGGTTGAGAAAGTTGTTGAATGATCTAAATTATGATACATCTGAAGCAACCACTATACTATGTGACAGTTGTGCAGCAATATCCATTGTGAAAAATCCAGTTTTACATAGTAAAGCCAAACACATAAAAGTAAAGTATCATCTTTGTGAGATACTATGAAGAGAAGAAGGAAGTTGATTGTTTTGTCAGTGACCAAGAACAACTTGCGGACATTTCCACTAAACCTTTAAATAAGGTCGGGTTTGAAGCTCTTAGAAGCGAGGCTTGGCATGTGCGGTTTGAGCCCAAGGAGGAGATTGAAGAATATTGATAAAAATGAATGAATTTGGTCTCAACCCGCAGCAGCTTATTGTCAATCGCTTTTATTATTAAGAAATCTCTTTATTTTTATGCATGTATGAGTCGGGCTAGAAGTCGGGCTAGGTGTCGGTTCCTTCTATGTAGAACACGTGGATGATGTTTTTCTTTTAATTATTATGTAAGGTATGATAGTATAAAAATCATGCTTCTACTTTGAAGATATTGAAACAAGTGATTTTCAATGTATTCAATATAATCCTTTGTCTTTGGATGCAATAATTGGGTTTTCATCAAATAACAACATTGTTTTTATTTGAGACATTTGAGTGATGATGTAAGTTTGATCAACAAAACTAACCTCTTCATCTCAATCGGTGAAGTGTACTAAAAAAGTTTCAAAGTGAATAAGTTTTGAGGAATAAAAGATTTAAAAAAATTTCTTTGAAATATCTCTCTAAAGTCTATGATCTTTCTTCTAAACATATGATCAATTTCATTTTGAAGGTCTTTAGAAATTAATTAAAGATCTCACCATCTAATGATTTAAACACCAATTTGATATTCATTCAATCATCAACAAAGACTTGATCTCAATCCAAATCAGAGAACTAGACCCCAAAACAAATGGACATCTAGGTGAGATGCATAATCAGTGAAGTAATTGGCAAAAAAATTCTAAATGTAAACAATTGTCCTTGTTATTATCTTTACTAGTGGGCTGACAACCACCTTTTATAGCTTACTAACCTAACTCATTGGGTTTTGGCGCCCTTGGATATTCATCCTCCACCGTCTGATGACTAAGCAGTTGAACTTCTATCTTGACATGTCCGGATCATGCCATTGTCGTTATTTTTATCCCATAACACTTGCTCTCCAACTCTCTTGGTCAACCTAGTTTTAGCTCAGTATGGCCTCTTGGAGTTCAGGCTTTTTTCTGAGCATAATCAAATCGGAGAAACATCCTCATTAATGGCCCAATCATGAGATTTATTTTTTGGGCGAAGCTGAGCTGATAGGGCCACTGCTTATAGTTACACAAACCGACAGATCACAACTTTCTATGGGCAAAGCGCTCCAAGTTTATAAGCATTTTTAACTGGAAAATATTAGAAGTTAGTGGAAGAGATGATGGGCGTGACTCCCCACAAGATCTTCTTGAGGGCTGCCATATGATCCGCTAGCCCACATGTAGAGACTAGAGCCAAGATTTGAACACTATTACAAGCTCCCGGCAAGCTTCAGGCAATGGAACATCACTAAAATCACTAAAATACCTTGAAAGGACAATGAGTTTGCTCATATTGCTAGGAGGGCGTACAGATGGAAGACAGAGAAATGTAATTGAGGACTTAGATATGGTGTAGAATATAGAATCAAAGGCTGATTTTGAAATCTAATTGTTAGCTAATGTTGTTAGTTAGATCTCTAAATACCACAAAAAAAAAAAAAAAAATCCATCACAAAGACAAGCTCAATTGAGATCAAAGAACTAGGACTCAAAGAAACAATGTCACCTCTTGACGTCCGTCTCCATTTGAAAATTCGCATCTTTTGCCCTCTGATCAACACTGCACTGCACACCCATAAGCCCTAGAGTTCTCTCTTCTTCAGCTTGCTAACAACCTTATCCTTTTCACCTCTCTTCATAAATGCTAAAAGACAAAAGAATATCAACCAAACAATCCTAATGTTTCTAAGCTGATACAAGACAAAATAATATCAACCAGACAAAAAGAATCACCTCTAGAATTATACTGCACATATGATATAGGTATATAATCTTCTCTTAGTATGTATGAAGTGAAGTCATTCGTTCTAGCTTCTAAGCCCATGTTCCTTCTCATCAAACCACCAATTCTACTATCAAATTAAGGCTCTTTAATTTCCAGAAAATTAAAGCTATGTACTCACAATTATTGTTCTACTTTCTTCAACCATACAAGGAATCATCATTTTTACAGCTTCAAGTTTTTTTTAATCTTGCATTCTTCTCACTATAGTTTACACTGAAATCAGAAAAAACAAGACCAAAATCATTTTGATTGACACAAGTCCCAGCATCTTGACATTGAGTTGTAGTACTGTAGATTTTTTAACACCCTCTCTGCTCCGTAAGAGAATAAATCCAGTTGTATGATTACTGTTCTTAAACATCTTCTTCCAATCAAGTTGTTTTTAGCTCATTTTTCTTTTTTAAAGAAAAACACAAAATGTTATTAAAGATTTGATATGTATAACATCATATATACATTACACTCTAAGAAGGTCACTAGGGATCAACTATTTGCCAGAGCTAATATATATATATATATATATATATATATATATCATAAATTTTCTCTTAAAATATATAATATATTCATGTATTTATTAAATAAATAAATATTTAAAATATAGCGGTAAAAAGTGCATTTCACGCATTTTCACCAAATATTAAAATTAATAAATAATTAATTTCACTAAAAATATAGTTTCAGGATATGAGAGAAGTATAAGCTAAAGCTGTCTAACAGGTTGGGCTAGGCCCGCCTTCACACGGACACTATTTTGTGTCCATACCTACACGACCCCCTAGCCAGTTATGTCATATTGGCACGACCCGCGACCTAGGAGGGTCAACCCAACATGGGGCACGACCCAACTCTGTTGGGTTTGTGTCATGTCGGGCCGACTCATAGGCCCGCCCACATTTATTTTTTATTTTTTCAAAAATCATTGAACAATTATAAAATGATTCATAAACATCAAGAAAGAAAGGAAAAAAATAGAAAATTACTAAAAAAAATAGAAAAGAAAAAACATACAAGACTCTGAAAATTTATAAAATCCTGAAAAAATTCAAAAAATTACCATAAAAAACAACAAAAAAATCTTTAGAAATTCACAAAAAAACCTTATAAAATTCCAAAGTAAATATTAAAAAAAATTACAAAACTAAATAAACAAATTATATAAGTGAAAAAGTATGAAATTATTATTAAGAATATTCAAACTTAACTCATAAATTATAAACGAATCAAATTATAAAAAAAATTGATTTTATTAAAAAAAGAACTAATAAAAATATTATGACCAGAAAAATATGACAAGAGAATGTTGACATCATAGATTCCAAAAAACAAATGGTTTTTAGGTCTTTTTGGTCTCCATGTCTTCACTCTTCATGTCTTAAGTCTTCATACTACTCCCCGTCTAATCTTTTTGTTATTGCTACATGAAAGTTCTGTTGGATTGTCTGGCTGTTGTATAATGTGTTGCAACACTGATTGCAACTCGCTGCACATAGAATATCTCGAAAGAGAATAAGTAACACATTCACACACAAGCAAAGCAAACCACAAATAAAGGGGACACAAGAGTTTGTAATCCAGTTCGACATCCAAGCCTACGTCTAGGGGGTAAAGACCGAAAATAAAAATCTACTAAAAGAGGGTGAAAACATGCGTACAAACAAGTGAAACTCACACACTCATAACAACATCAGCACCCTGCCCCCAAATTGTCGATCACCACTCTAACCTCTCTCTCATGGTTTTCTCCTGTGGTCTACCGTCAATTTTCCCCATCAGGGTCTTCAGTAGATACTCTACATGCCTAAGATGTCGCTTTCCTTTTTTAGTATCTCCATAATCTCCGCGGTTACTAAATTGGACCTCTTCCATGTTTAGCCGTTTCAGCCTAGTTACAACTACGATTGCAGCGACCCGGCTGACGAACTGACCAAGGCTCCAGCTCCCATTGCTTTACGACCTTGAGACACCTACAACCCTCCTGGTTGAGTTTTTAGTCGACTACGTCGGATCCACCTGATCCGGACCACTGCAACTAGCTGGACTTCCTATCTGTCGCGTTCTCAGCCCATCAACGTCGCACCTCACCAAGGCGCGAGAGCTTCATTCAAACTTCACCTTCATTCATGCAAGTTTGAGCTATAGATTGCCTTCACCAATCTACTTCCAAACTTTTGGTCTTGATTCACCATAGTTTGGCCTGTCATTCGTCTTTGGTTACCACCAATTATGGCCTTCAATCATATCTTGATTTGGCTTCAATCAAGGCTAGGATCAATCAGCAATTAGTTGCCAAATATACTCACCAATCATATCTCCAATCAGTTGCATTCTAATCCCCAATAAGCTCCTTTCCGCATGTAGCAATCTCCTTCTAAGTTTGCATCATCCAAGCTTGAACTGCACCCAGTTTTGACTATGGTTACTTGTGTCAAATATTGCCAACCAGTGCAACCTAGTTCATTTGCACTAACAATCTCCCCCTATGGCATTATAAGACACAACCACTAAGAACTCGCTCCTGGAACTTATACTTCCCCTTTATGGTGGATGCTGCCAAAACGAGCTAATCGGCGTGGTGTGGGTGCACAGCTAGTTACAACTCCCCCTGGGTATCTATAGCTATGACTGTTGTATTTGAAGTTACAACTCCCTCTGTCGGATAGCTTTCCTGACTTCCTCTACAAACGATATAAAGGCAAATGAGTGAGGGTCATTTGTAGGTCCTCCCTGTAGGGATCAAACTTGGCAGAGGCCTAATGCACCTCGTAAGTACAACAATCTGTTAGAGTGAAGGGGTTTGGTGAAGATGTCAGCTAGTTGCTCTTCTGTTGCAACATGATCCATAACTATAATCTTGTTCTCAACCAAATCTCAGATGAAGTGATGACGAAGATTAATGTGCTTGGTAGGTGAATGTTGAATTGGATTTTCGGAGATATCGATGGTACTTTTGTTGTCACAAAATGCAGTCATCTATCACTGATGCAACCCATAATCTTCAAGCATTTACTTCATCCATAACAGTTGTGTGCAACAACTTCCTACGGTGATATATTCAGCTTCTGCAGTAGAGAGTGATATTGAACTCTGCTTCTTACTGTACCAAGTAACTAGATTGGTGCCCAGGTAGAAGTATCCTCCAGAAGTGCTCTTACGATCATCTATGCTGCTTGCCCAATCAGCATCGTGTAGCTTACCAAGCGTGTATTGGAGTCTCGCGAATACCAAATGCCATATTCAGTAGTTCCTCCAACATAGAGAATGATTCGTTTGACAGCAGTGAAGTGAGATTGTTTCGGTGTAGATTGATAACGTGCACTGACCCCAACATTGAAGCAAATATCAGGTTGGCTTGTAGTGAGGTATAGTAAGCTCCCAATCATGCTCTTGTATATGCTAGGATCCATCTCTGTCCCATGTTCATCCTTAGATAGTTTTTCACCAACACCAAGTGGTGTTCTAACATGTATGGCATTTTCTAGTCCAAACTTCTTTACAAGATTCTTTGCATACTTACCTTGAGAAATGAAAATGCCATCAGTGCATTGTTTAATTTGAAAGCCTAGGAAATAGCTCAGTTCTCTTAGCATACTTATCTCAATTTCCTGTTGCATAAGTAGCACAAATTCATCCACTTGCTGTTGAGATGTTGATCTAAATACAATATCATCTACATAGATTTGTCCAACCATGAGATCTCCCTGTGTTCTTCTGATGAATAGTGTTGTGTCTACTCTTATAAGCGTTCAATTGATCATATTTCTATATCGATTCACTGTACATTATTCATGTGATTTCAAGTAATTCTTGCCCATCGATGCTTAATTTGTGTTAATTCTTATTTTCAGGGCAACAAAGAGTTTCAAGAGCGAAACAGAAGAAATACAGTTCAAATTGAAGCTATTTGCAGATTTACTGAAGACATACGAGAATGCTTACGGCCGTAAGCACCCGTATGATAAGGATACGGGTATGCTTACGGCCGTAAGCACCCGTATGGGGACTCTGAGCACACACCTCCCCAACATATAGAGAACTACATGGGCAAACTTACGGCCGTATCCTAAATCGTGTAATCTGGGCAAATTACAAATAAATAAATTATAATAAAATTGATTTTTTTTTATCCATAAGCTCAACAAGTACCTAACTTAAGCCTCTCAGCCCTGGATGGCTTGAACGCTCGTCGGGAGCAGTAATCGACGCAAGTATGGTAAGGATTATGAGCATTCACACAATCCCGACGTTTCACGGCCATCTTCTCCATCTTCTCCTTTGATCGATGCAACCTAAAAGCTTTTCAAGAATTAATGGTCAATTGAATCAAACCTCATGTTATATATATGGACTTGTACAAGTCCCCCTAAAGTAGCGAGTTGCTAGTCCAAACCCACCAGTTTGAAACGGGACATGTGTATCTTATTTATGTGTTTTACTTCAATGACCATGGAAAATGAAATAATAATTTGTAAATATTTTTAAGATTTTATTTCATTCCTTACCATTTGCTGTATATATTGGACCTTATCACCTATAAATTATCTATTGAATGTTCAAAAAATTATAGAAAACAGAAGATTTTAATACAAGATAGATATATAATTGGGTGATTCGAATTGGTCAATGTCAACGTGGTCTACCCTTTGCAGCCAATTACAACTCTAGATGAAGAATAAAAATAACAATAATAACAATAATACATAAAATAAAATAAAAACTAAACAAAACAAAAAAACAAAAGGGCCCAAGTCTATAATCTTCTAAACATATGATCTTCTAAACATAAGTCTATAATCTTATGTTTTAATTTGCCCGTAAGTCTATAATCTTCTAAACATATGATCAATTTCATTTTGAAGGTCTTTAAAAATTAAAAATCTCACCATCTAAACACCATTTCATCATATATATATATATAAGATCATCTACTTGGACATTCATTCAATCATCAACATAGACTCAATCTCAATCCAAATCAGAGAACTAGACCCCAAAACAAATGGACATCAAGGTGAGATGCCTCATTAATGAAGTAATTGGCAGAAAATGTAAATCTAAAAATTATCTTTATTATTATATTTACAAGTGGGCTGATGACCTCCTTTTATAGCTTACTAACCTGACTCATTGGATTTTGACGCCCTTGGAGATTCATCCTCCACCGTTAAATGACTAGATAGTTGAGCTTTTATCTTGATGGTTTGTATCGTGCCACGTATCTATGGTTATTTTTACACCATAACACTTGCTCTCTAATTCTCTAGGCTGACCTACTTTTAGCTTGGTACGGTATGAGTTCAGTCTTGGTCTGAGCATGATTAGATCAAAGAAGCATTCTCAGTGGCCCGATCATGAGATGCCTTTTTCTTGGCGAAGTTGAGCAATAGGGGCCATGTCTTATAGTTACACCAACCGATGGATCACGATTTTCTATGGGCAATGTGCTCCAAGTTTTGAAGCATATCTTTGGCCGAAAAATAAAAATGGTAGAAATTAGTGGAGGACATGATGGGCGTGACTCCCCACGAGATCTCCTCGAGGGCTGCCGTATCAGCTAGCCCATAGAGCCAAAATTTGAACACTATTATAGGCTCCTGCCAAGCTTCAGGCAATGGAGCATCACGGAAATACCTAGAGAGCACAATGAGTTTGTTGATTGTATAGCTAGGAGGGCACAGATGGAAGACAGAGAAATGAAAATTGAGGACTTGGATATGGTGTTGAATGTAGATTCAAAGGCATTAATTGTTAGCTAATGTTGTCAGTTAGATCTCTAAATACCAACCCCAAAAAAAAAACCATGACAAAGACAATCTCTATTGAGATCAGAGAACTAGTTCAAAGAACACAAATTTCAATCCATAATATGAAACAAACAATGTCACCTTGACGTCCGTCTCTAGGGCTATACACGGTCCAGAACCGGACCGGACCGGTTAACCGGTTTCCCTATTTTTGGGACCGGACCGGACCAAATAATAGGGAAACCCTGACCAGTTCAAACCGTTTTGGACCGGTCCAGGCCTGTCGGGTTCCTTTTTGGACCGTTTTGGACCGGACAGGTCCCGTCCGGTCCCGGTTTTTATGAATTAAAATAAAATTAATTAATATACCTTAATTGAAAAAGCAAATAAGATTAAACAAAATATCAAATGTGATTTATACATTTTTAAAAAAAGAAAGTCTGATTCTCTCTATGATCATCTTGGCCCCAAACAAGACAGTCAAAGATCCAAAGCATAGGCAGGCAGCCTGCAACCAAGGGCCAATGTGGCACCCATACTAGCTCCTGCAACCAAACTTTAAATTAATATATAGAAGCCAGACGCCAGCTTCACTTTTATCTTTAGCCAGAGTGAGCTTTAAATGGCACTAATAGCTCAGACCTACTGTACAACAAGCTAGAAATTCTGATACACTTAGGCCCATTGCCTGATGACTACCCAGCTGAAATATGGTCTATTTCAAATAGAGCTTTTTGTGATGTAAAACAACTCTTTAATTTGGATGTTCAACACAAAGAATCACATCATCTGCTCTATTGTGACATGTTGCTCTAGCATTCAGCTTGTGTTAGTATGATCTTTGCAGTCAAGGCTTAGGAAGGTTGAGAATATGCAAGAATCGCATCAGCTGCAATATTTTCGCAGCTTCCCTTCCAAACATCTACATCAATAAAACTGAGAACATTAATGAGTTACTGATCATAATTTTCCAAAATTATAAACCATTCCCCATCCATAACATGAGTTCCATATAGCAATGCAAGTATTACTTAGTTCTTCATAAGTCACACCAAAAGAAATTACTAGACTAGAGCATGCAAATCTTTAATGAATAAAGGTGGCACCAATACATACTAGCACCTGCAGCCAAACTCTTAACCCTCTAAAACACTAGGCAGACTTATAAGCACTTTTCAAGGACATCACTTGTCATTTCTTCTTCTTCTCCTGACTCCTATAAAAGCTGCCGCCCGAGGAAAAAAAAAACGAAACAAGTTGGTTTAGCCTTGAAATAATGAAAAACCAAAAACCAATTAGCTTCCCCTTACTGTTCTGATTGCTCCTATTGTTTGTTCTGCAGTGGCAGCTGCTTCTGAATAAGCTGCTTGTCCTCTGGCTGCCATCTTGGTTAAGAGTCACTGGCCACCACATCAAAGCAGCAGCATTCAGCAAGACCAACAAAAGCCATAGGACCAACTAGGAACTGCCCATCAAATGAATTTGATACTGATAGCTACCTGAGAACAACACACCATTAATCCAAAGAAATTAAGTAGAAACAAGTAGTGAGATTATCAAAATCCACAAGGAAATTAAATTTCTGAATTTCTGCACCTTTGAAACTGCAGGAAGCCACTAACAAGAATGTCATGTTCTCTGATTGTTAGCATTTATCAAAATATTGGATCCTGCATTCTATTGAATTCTCAGGAAATATAGACAGAAAATAGGTTGATAGCGGCTAACATTTTCAGGTTGACAGCTGCTGCGTTAACAATTAACACAAACAACAAACTGAAAAAAGAAGTAGAAGAACAACAACAAAAACAGAGAATCCAAACATACACATTACACAATCCTGGAGAATCCAAATTAAAAATTCAGAAATCCAACAAAAACTAGAAAAATTCAGAAAGCAAAGGTGAAGTCCACAACAAAATAACTAGAAAAAAAGCAAACACAACAAGATTAATCTGAGTCCCCTTCACTGTTATCCTCTTCAGAGATTATGGAAGGTGATTGTTCCCAAAGTGAATGCGAACCGGTTGACATTGCTTCCATTTTTGAAAATTGTTGTAAAAAGAAAGAAAAAAACATCTTTAAAAGTTTAGTAAACAAAATTATAAAATAAATAAAGAATGAGGTTTGAAGATAACTTGCCAAACTTGTTTGAGAATACAATAAGTTTTCCAACTCTTCTCTGCATTCTTCATCCATAATAGGTGGAAGACGATTGGCAAGCAACCAATCATGCGAACACATCAATGCCTCAACCATCCTTGGATGCAAAGAACTCCTAAATGAATCAAGAATTCTACCACCACCAGAAAAGGCCGATTCAGAAGAAACTGTAGAAACTTGAACACTTAATAAATCCCGAGCTATGTGTGACAAGATTGGATACTTGTGACCGTTCAACCTCCACCAACTGAGAATATCAAATTGCCGAGTGTATGGTTCACAACTATCATTCAAGTATTTATCAACTTCATGCTTACTTGAAGAAGAGTCTTCAGGATCTGCATATTCAGCAAAAAGATCCGATTCTTGTTCCTCAACTTCAACTGGAGCACTTAGTGTGTTTTGCTTATCATTTAAGGACTGTGGATTTTCTTTGTTATACAAGCTGAACAAATCCTTAAGCAGCTTCTCAACTTTCTGGCACAGAGCTTCAATATAATCTTGTGGCTTTCAGCATTTAGCATAAAAATGTCTAAGTAATTTGAACTTGAACCTTGGATCAAGAACAAAAGCCACAAACAACACATCACGGATTTTCTCTGCATCCCCCCAATACTTGTCAAACTTTTTCTTCATTTTAATAGCCATCATACAATGTGTGGGATTCTCATCTGGTTGATTTATCATCTTATCCAACTTTTGGGAAATATCAAATATTTCTGGAAGAAATAAGTTTGATGTTGTATATGATGACCCACTAAACTTTTTAGTGGCTATGTAAAAAGTCTTTAGAAACTTATATATGCCCTTGCCTGCTCCCAATCATCATAAATAGGCGTCAGTTGATCCTCTTCTATGAAATAATTATCATAATTCCCATCGCCAACCATCCCATCAAATGCCTTTTGGAATCTTATTGCTGTATCCAACATAAGATAGGTTGAATTCCACCTAGTGGCCACATCCAAACACAATAAGGGTTTTGTTTCAATTCCTTCTCTTTCACAACATTCTTCAAATAATTGTTGCCTCACTGTTGAAGACCGCACAAATTTGCAAGCAAGCCTAATGGAAGCAACAGACTTCTCGATCTCCTTCAAGCCTTCATTCACAATCAAATTGATGATGTGAGCACCACATCTTAAGTGTAGAAATTTTGGCTCTAAGGCAATAGAACCTGGACCATAACAAAATTTCCTCTTCAAATTGTTTTGTGTCGCATCATTAGATGATGCATTATCAACTGTGATAGAGCATAGTTTTTTGATCTTCCATTCTCGCATGCATGTTTCAATCTCTCTACTAATGGTCTCCCCCTTGTGATTTCGAACTTGAAAAAAGTTGATGATTCTCTTATGCAAAACCCGACCCTTATCAATAAAATGCACTGTGACACACATGCAGTTGATATTCTGAATGGATCTCCAAGTGTCTGTGGTTAAGGAAACTCTATGCTTCTTCATACTCTTACACAATTTTGTCTTCATGTCCAAGTACAGTTGGTAACAATCTCTAGCCACAGTTGTCCGATAAGGTGGCTTAAACTTGGGTTGTAGCTTGAAACAAAATGCCTTGAATGCCACATTTTCAACATGCCTAAATGGTAGCTCCCCGCAAACTATGTACTCAGCACAAGCCATTCTACAAACTTTAGGATCAAAATTCACGGTCACCAACTTACCATCTTCAGTTGCACCTACCTTGTCAAAGGCTAGAGTTTTTTATCTTTTGCTATCATTATTTGGGTTCTTCGTGTACTTTCTTAGATTCTTACGCAAAGTACTAGTGCCATTTTTGCTCTTATCACAGTTGTAATTCTTCCCGCAATATTTACATTCAACCCTATCAGTCCCCTCTATTTCCTTGAAATCTTCCCAATCATCGGACCGCAAAGAAGACTTCCTCTTTCCTGAAACGGCACTTGACGCTGTCTCTATTACATTTCTAGATGTAACTTGATTTTCTTCAACCATCAAATTTGCTAAACCAACAAAAACAATCAAGTTAGAATTCAGAAATTAGAAAACAACATAGTACAATCTAAAGAAGGCCACAAAGATTTAAAAGTAAAACTATACTTATCTCATCGTCATTATTCCTGTATTTTACGTGAACTGTGGAGGGTGTGATATAAAATTAAAAATTCCTTCTTCCCAAGTTACCCAATAACAAATTAATTTAACAGCTTTGCACAGTGCACAGTGCACACTACACACAAACACTCAACTGCACACAAGCACAAGCAGCATGCCAGGCTGCCAGCACACAATGTCACAATACAAATCAATGGAAATTTGAAACTTAGAAGTTAGAAATACTTAGAAATTAGACTTTATGCTTGTTCAGAACAAAGAGAAGAAAATAAACTATCTCAAGACTCATGTTGCTCTTCCCTCGCAAGTTGAAAGTTCCTGCCGATCACTTGAGTTTCGGTTTCTATAACGAGGGAATACTCCGACGAGTCCTCCCTTCTCCTTTGGTTCCACCACTGGAGGAGAAGGTCTCACACACAGAAGGTGAAGAAGATTTGAAGAAGAAGACGATGATGAGATGAAGGACTGTGATTGGGAATCTATGATGTCGAGAATACTCAGAATAGCACATAGAAGAGAGATTGGGATTGAAGAACTGAAGAAGGAACCGATCCCTACCTTGGGATCTCAGATTTGGAGGACTGTGCTTCACTCTCGTCTCTCGCCAGCATTGATGTGGCTGTGGCTCTATGCTGTGGGTTGTGGCTGTGGCTATGGCCTGTGGCCCTGCTGTAGGAGTTTGGGACCTGGAAGGAGATGAGTCTCAAACTCTCGGACGGACACGATGTGGGAGGGAGATGAGCCTAGGATTGGGAGGGAGATGAGTCCAATTGATAAGCCCTAGTTGTCTCTTGTCTGTGTCTGAGTGCCTCATAATGAATTAATCAATTAATGATAACTGATAAGTAATAACCCTAAACCTAAATGGCCTAAACATTAAAAAAAAAAAAATAGAAACCTGTTACATGTGAGCCAGTCCGGTCCGGTTTGGACGGCGGTTTCAAAAACTAGAACCGGACCGGACCCGTTTGAAACCGGTTCCGAAACCGGACCAGACCGATTAAAGGAAAAATCTGTTGGAACTGGACCGGCGGTTAAAAAAAAACCAGTCCGGTCTGGTTTCTGGTTTAACCAATTTTTTCGCACAGCCCTATCCGTCTCCATTTGAAAAGTCTTTAACTTTGAAGCATCTTTTGACTGCACTGCACACTCATAAACTCTCTTTTTCATATATTATGGATTGAAATATGATACTGCACACTCACATGCCTAGTTCCTTATTAACATTAACCTTATCCTCTATTGCTTTTAAAAAATGCTACAAGACAAAACAATATCAACCAAACAATCCCAATGATTCTAGACTGATACAATACAAAATAATATCAACAAGACAAAAATTTATAATTATACTGCATAATATATATATATATATATATATATATATATATATATATATATATATAATGTTAGTGTAGAAGCACTTAAGTTGGTATGATGAAACATGATTACATAGCGAAGTGATGATGTGGTAGATGATAACATGGCAGGATAATACATGGCAAAGGATCACGTTGCAAGCAGATATAACGCAAGTAACGTCGTGACAGAATGATGACACCATAAGAATGATGTGGATGTAGTGACGTGGCAGTGCTGACAAAGAAAAAAGATCACTTTGCAGGATGACATGGCATGTAACTATGGATGATGAGGCTTAGTTGACAAAGTCAAAGCTTGCTAGAATACACATATGGGAAAATATCTTTGGAATGACACATGGCATTTGATTAAGCATAATGGGACACAATTGACAAAGTCAAAGCTTGCTGAAAAATATCTTTGGTAAGTAGCTTGAGAAAGATATTTTGGAGATATATTTGGAAAGGTTGGATATTGAAGGCATTCCACAAGAGAAGAAAATATCCTGGACAATATCTTTGGAGAGCGTATTGGAAGATCTCACTAGTGCTATACTTGGACAGTGAGCAATTGAGCTATCTTTGGTAAGACACTATCTTTGGCAAGTGACTGGATATGCTAGTGGAGGAAAGATATTCTAGTGCCATTATTAGAAGGATAATTTATTTAGCAAGCGTACATGTTTGGAAGGCGTGATATATTTGAAAAGAAAATCTATTGAAAACCAACTTGGAAGGTTGTTACTCATATTATGGCAACAAGGATCCATGTGGAGCTGAAGACATCATGAGGAATAGATTTAAAAGGTGTCTAAAGATATCGCTACCCAAATTTGGTAAGAAGCTGATTTAGAAACATAATTGAAGATCTTGTTTGAAGATTCTTTGAAGGCCATACTTTAGCGGGAGGCCATATATGGTATGAAGACTCATTTGGCAAAAATATGCTGAAGACCAAACTTGACTAAGTTTGGAAACCATGTGATGTTGACTCGCTAGGAGGCACTTTGAAGAGTTCGTGGACATGACGGAGAGAGGTCCAGCCAGTTGTCGTGGTCATGATCGGGAGGATCAGACGGAGTCGACTTAGATAAAGCCGGGAGGGTTTAGGTAGGGAGGCACTTTGAAGAGTTCGTGGACATGACGGAGAGAGGTCCAACCAGTTGTCGTACTCATGGATTCTCTTCTCTTTTAGTAGATCGTTATCTCCGGGCTTGACCCCCCAGACATAGGCTAGGTGAGCCGAACTGTGTTACCAATCTTGTGTCTCCTTTCTCTCTTGTTTGCATTACTTGGTGATTGTTTAAGTGTGTGTGAGGTTGTGTGTTCTTGAGAGAAAAAGTGATAGTGAGTTGCCACTTATACTACAACCAAACTTACAACCACCCCTGTCAAAACTTTCAAGTGGTATCAAAACTAGGTTACCTTCGTCACCTTGGTTTCAAGCTTAGGTGAGGTCCTAGGAGAAGTTCCAACTATGACTGGAAGAGAAGTAGCATCCATCAGTTGTCAACCCCTATTGAATGCAGATAACTACCCATATTGGAAGGCACGTATGAGGACGTTCATCAAATCAATTGATGAGCAAGCTTGGATGGCTGTCGAAGACGGTTGGACTCCCCCAACTTACATGGATGCTGAGAGCAACAAGACAGAGAAGTAGAAAAGCAACTTGAGTACCGAAGAGATTACCAAAGCTAATGCAAATGGCAAAGTTCTCAACACCATCTTTGGAGGAGTTGATGAAACTCAGTTCACATATATTGGAACTTGTGACACTGCCAAGGAACCATGTGATATACTTCAATGAATACATGAAGGCACAAATCACGTATGAGAATCTAAACTCCAGATGTTGACATCCATGTTCGAGAGTCTAAGGATGGAGAACGATGAAACCATTGGCTTATTCAACGCCAAGCTTATGAAGATAGCCAACCAAGCTTTCCAATTAGGCAACAAGTATATATCCAGAAGAAAAACTTGTTAGAAAAGCCCTGAGATCTCTTCCAAGGAGGTTTGAAGCAAAGGTAGCTGCCATAGAAGAGGCTCGCGACATTGGCTCCATGAGACTCGACAATCTAATTTGTTCACTTCAAGCCTATGAGATTAACCAAAAGTTTGATCCAAAGGAGGAGAACCTAGGACTAAAAGCAAAAGTGAAAAGATCAAAAGAGTACTCACAAAATGCAGAAGATGATGCTAACATAGCACTTCTATCAAGGAAATTTCACAAGATATTCAAGCAAAGAAAGACAGGAAGGAGAGTCTTTCACAAAGAAGAGCCCAAAGCTGAAGAAAAGAAGGAGGAGCCAGAACCAAGAAGCAGAAAGAAGAGACTCCAATGTAGAGAATGTGAAGGCTATGGACATATCCAAGCTGAGTGTGCAAACACCATCAAGAAGAGAGGCAAGTCCTACAATGCTACCTGAAGTGATGATGAGTTTGAAGGAAGCATAGAAGAAGAGGAAGAAGAAGAGGAAGGTATGATTAGTCATCATATTGCTTTTCCTTCTATATTAAGTCAAACAAACAAATACAATAGCGTCGCAAATTTCGATGCTACGACAATTGCAACCTCCAAAGACATGACAGTGACTGTGGAGAAGTACTTGATAAAGATCTTCTTAGCGGCTATGAGATGATGCTTAAGAAGTTTAATGAGATGATCTTACGGAACAAGCACCTTGAAAAAGAAAAGGAACGTGTCAAGGAGGAAAAAGAAGAAGCTCTGCAGAAGCTAGAAGATTGCCAAAAAAAGTTGAGTTGTGCTGAGAAGACCACAGACTCCATCAACAAAGGAAAGGCCAAGATGGATGAGATATTGGCCGTTGGGAAACCAGCTCGGAATCAACAAGGACTTGGCTACAGTGGAGACTCGAGAGTCTTCAGGAACCAAGAAGAAATACACAGATGTTGTTTTTGTCAAGGCTAAGGCTCAAGTGCAACAGACTCAGAAGGCTAGACAAGACAATCCCAAGAAGCCCTAGAATAATAAGAAGGATGAAGTTCCTATTGGTTTTCACCGTAGAAGGATAGGCCACATCAGACCCAAGTGCTTTAAACTGAAGGAAGATCTGAGGAGTGGAAAGATAGTTGGACATGTGCAAAAGACTATCATAAGAAGAATAAGAGGAAAGTTCACTGTGATCAGGAAAGTGTGGATCAAAAAGGAGGACACAAGGAGAGCAGTTGCAGAAGAGAAGAAATTAGAAAGAATTGCAATAGGCCATTACAACTGGAGCCAGAAATTGATTGACAAAGGACCACTGAGGGCTGGAAGTGCAAAGTTACCCTGTTGGGTTATTGATCCAGGAGCTCCATGAATTGTCAAGATTTCAAAAAAAAAAAAAAAAATATATATATATATATATATATATATATATATATATATAATAGAAAAAAAAGAAAAAAAAAATAGAGGAAAATTGTTTTGTTTTCTCTTTGAGTTGTTCCTTTTTAGAAGCGGCTCCAGATCCTTTGGCAAAGAAGAAGAAGAGTGATAGGTCCCCTGAGAAGATGAAGGCAAAGCAGTTGGTGCAAAGGAAGCGCTTCAAGTTGGCAAGTCTGGCGGAGGCATCTACCACTAAAGGTCTAGTGGAACAACCAAGTTCACTGGGAAGATCGACGTCAGCTGAGAAAGAAAAAGGTACAATGTCTTTAGCCATGAAGGAGTTTCTACATCAACTACTGATTATGAAGACATGAAGGGAGATGCTACTCCAAGTTTTGTGAAGGGTATCAAGAAGATCCTCTTGCTTGGATAGTTGACAAGTTTCCCAATATCTTCACTGAAGGAAAGGATAGAGGATCTATCACTTCAGAATCAAGAAGAGTTGTTTCAAACATGGAGCATGTGACTACATCAAGTAAATGTAAACAGAGAGATGAAAGGAAATAGAAGAAACTCTGAAAAGTCATGGATTGCCCAAGTCTCATCCACATAATAAAGAAAAAGGTGTGGTCACTAACAAGCAAGGAAACTCTACTGCTAGTGTGCCCTCAGGAGATGAAGAAGGTTCTGATGGTGTTCTGAAGAAAATTATTTCAGAAGTCAGAAATCTGAAAGGAAAGACAAGTGAAGGTAACGAAGTTGCATCTCCGTGATGCAAACCCAAGTCAGCACCGACACTGTAGAGAGTTCACAAGATGATGATATTCCCCTCAGCCGGAAGATAGACTCAAGTAATAAGAAAAAGGAAAGCTGAAGCATCTCCAAAAACATCAGAAACTCAAGAGAATTGCAAAGAAGCCAAGAAGGAAGTCCTTCTTAGATCCAAATTTTTGCAATACCAAGCATTCCGAAGTAATACCACCAAGGAAGACTAGATCTACGAGCAAGGGGGAGTCACAGTCTTCAGGTCCTGGAAAGTCTTCAGTCTAAAGAAAGGTTGGTGAAAAGGCAAGAGCAAAGCAATTTCTCAACAAAGACTGCAAGACGGAGCTAAGGATAATTTCAGCTCGAAATATGATGGTTACAAGGGTCATTGTCACGCCCCGACCCGGATCCCGGGACCTCGGGCACGTCAACAGACCGGCCGTACTCAAGCAGAGACAAACTCAACTCAAATACAAGGCGTAAATGTGATACAGCAGATAATAATCCATAAAATAAACTCAAGTTCAAAGGAACATAGAGTCATAAGGGTCTATAGGCCCTATACAAAGTCTGGTCCCTATATGGGCCCTACAGAAAGTAAACAGCTCGCAAAATAAAAGATAAAGAAGACCCCCCAGACCTTGGATCGCCTAATGATCTCTTCTAGTCAATCTCTCTTCAGTGCCAACCCTAGACCTCGGAATCTGTAAAAGAGAGAAAGAGCAAAATGCATGAGCTTTCGAATGGAAAGCCCAGTAAGTACCCCTGCGGGGGTCACAAAGACATAAGAAAACAATATGTCAAATAATGAGGTCACAATCCCAAGAAAAACACAACCCTAGAAGTCTTCCAGAAACAATCCAAAGGTACGACCCCTGATAACAGAAGCCCTCAAGCTCTGTGATGAGTTTCAAAGAAAACTCAAGGATCACTCCCGCCAAGATATCCCTACTTGTCGTAAGCATCTACCCTTCCTGGCTATTCGACCCTCCTGGCCGCGAAATCTAAGCAGTACTACCCGGCCATACGATGATAACACGGCCACCGCATCACGCCCATCGACGGTAAAACCACCGTGAGAATCGCCTCTCGGCAAGTAAGCGTGTAAATGTTAGGGGTCCCGGCCCCCTAACATTTCCCTATCGGAGCACCCACGCTCCACTGAGTCTGGGCAGTAGACCACAACAAACAGGGATACCAACATCCCGAAAACAATCATACATGCTCAACAAATCTAAAAAAAATAGACAAGGATGCATGTATGTCATCATTGAAGCAAGAGTAAAACCAAGTCCAAAGAAAACTCGAAACCGGGTAGGAACGAGGCAAGTATACTTACCTCTTGTTGGAACTAGAAGTCCTTCTAGTCTCCTCTTGAGTGCCTTACAACTCCCCGAGAGTATCTGACATGCAGGGTTCCTAT
Organism: Dioscorea zingiberensis; assembly: GCA_026586065.1. NCBI lineage: Eukaryota > Viridiplantae > Streptophyta > Magnoliopsida > Dioscoreales > Dioscoreaceae > Dioscorea > Dioscorea zingiberensis. The sequence goes on along the minus strand of CM048820.1, from coordinate 26,094,609 downwards.
TAGAGTCAAAATTATAATAAATCCCTATGTCTCTAATTACACATGCATGCATGTCGTTCTTGTTGGGCCTAAGCCCACTAACGGGTCCTAAAGACCATCTCTCGGGTTATTGGACCATATCTTATGTTTCCATGTCCTTCTGTTGTCTCTAGACCCAACTTGGTCAACCCTATTTTATTTGTCGAGTTTAAAACCCTAGTTGTCCGCCTCTAGTCATCCTAGTTGAGATTGGGCCCACTTTAGAGCCCGTTAAACAACTTGGCTTACTTGTACTCTTTTCTCTATCGAAATAATTAATTAAACCCTTTTAATTAATTATTATATCCGATTTTCATTTTAGTTCTTCAATTAAATCCATAAATCTAATTTAATCAACCTTAGTTATCAAAAGAAAATCGGTTGTTCGTTCTAGATATTACTTACTTAAATATCTAGGTACAATATGTTAATTAATTCGTTACATCGATTTAATTAAATCTCCTTTTCAATTTAATTAAATTATTGACTAATTAATTGACCCATCTTATATAGGGCAAACAAGTATCAGACTACAATAAACTAAATCCCACCTTTTAATTTGTCTCATCAAATAATTAGCTAGTTAATTATCTATTTAACTACTAATTATGATTAACAAACTAATTAAATAAATTTTCTCAATTATATCACTATAATTTATCAACGAAACATTTGTCACACTAATACAATCCCCAACATAGGTATTATTTGGTTAGTATTTGTCACACCATAATGTGATAAAAATTATTCCATTTCCAACCATAGTTTGTTATATTATTAATGTCACAACCTAATTAATCAATGATTAATTATTTAGTTAATTAACTATTATTATTTATTTTTTTATTTTTTATTTAATCATCTTCTTCTTCCATCACTCTCTCACGACAGAGCTTCGACGGAGCTCTGACGGTGGTCGTCGGGGAAGATGCAGTAGCCGGGAACCACCTGCATCAGTTCCCCACTCGTCCATAGCTATTTAAAGACCACCATCATCACCCCCAGCCTCTCCTCCCTTCTCTGTCCATACCTTCGCCGGAGAAGAACGCCGGAGCAGTGAAGCCCCTCGTCCGAGAGCACATTCTCTCTAAAAACCATGCCACAAGGTCCCCCTTCGAGTAAAGATCACGCCCGCACACTCAAGTTGTTCCCACGGCTCTTCTCCCGCTCCATTCACTACCGGCCGTGAGCCTAAGTCCGGCGAGCCCTAACTACTATAATAAGCATGCTAATCTTGCAGATAACCTACAGAGAGGGATCATACCTGTCTACGCAACCTTCTAGCAATGGTTGAAGTCGATCGGATCTCCCAACCTCTCTTTCGTCTCCTCCGGTCAACCTCGCAGGCGATCCCCACGAGTCTCTTCCTCTCAATGTCTCAGAAGGAGCCAGGGGATGGCTTTTATAGCCCGAGGGTAGACGGGCTTAACCGCAACGCCCCCAGTTAATTCGGCCGTCCGGGCGAAGCGAGATACCGCTAACGCCGAGGAGGGGCGCTACTGGCCGCGGGTTCGCCTGGCGGAGAGAAACGACAGCTGTGCCTCGGGATCGGACTTTGGTTTGATCCGACGACTTAGTCATTCTGTTTGGGTTTGACGGTGGATGCTCCTCTTTGTTTGCCTCGGATCTGACTACGCTCATATCAATGGTTTTGATTAAAAGCGAAGCAACGGCCCCGATCAGATCCCATCGCCTCGAAATAGAAACGATCAGGTGATGTGCGGCTCACATCCACCCTCACCATGAGGTCAACCCCACTCAAAACCACTCTTTCGCCTCGGATCTCGACCTTGATCGGATGGATCTATTATTGGCTCGACACGTGGCACCATCTGAGCCTTTATAATGCTCCGCGATCTGCATCATCAAAGATCTTCTAATCCTGGCCGTTCAATATTTTCTATAGAGTTTTCTCTTGACAAATTTACCAAAGATCCCTCACTGTTTCTAGGTCTCATCTTAGTCCTCCTTCTGAGAGAGGGGACAATTTCCACCTGGTCCTCAAAACTTTCTAAAATTACCATAAGGTCCTCCGGACCCTCCACTAACCCTAGTTAGGGTTTTTGCCTATTAATTCCCATTTTCTCCCATCATTTATTTTTCCTTAGGAAAATTTCCTCTAGTAATCCAATTTAATAGGAATTTAAGCACATTTTATTTCCATAAAATCCTTGGATTTTACAGTTATTGATGCAAGTACCTTTGAGAAGTATGGTTGAACTGAGCTATTGACTAAGAAAGGAATGATCAAGTCAACCACATTTGCCACAAGGTACAGTCCTTCACTTGTGCAAGAATCCTACTGCAACTTGAGTTCTTCAGTCCAAGACCGAACTGTACAAAACCATCATCATGTGTTTGAAAGGAAGGATGGTGGACTTTTCACAACCAAAAAAATTGGATGCGTTCTTGGAGTTTACTTTTACATGTGAGGATCTTAATGAAGAAGGCATAGATTACAATAAAGAAGTGTTGAAGGAATTGATAGGTGGAAGATGCAGCACATGGGTCAAGAATCGAGATTGCCAGCATCACTACTGACTATCAAGTACAATGTTCTTTTTTAGAGTTGGCTATCTTCCTCTATGTGCAAAGAAGCAACAGTCGGTGAAGTAAATTTAGGGGAAGCTACAACATAAGAGGCAACAACCAATGAAGTGAACTCGTGGGGAGTTACCACATAGGGGGAGCCCAGCAGTCAATTCAGGCATCATATGCCACAAAGTGGGAGAAGAGTAGTATGTTCGTCAGTGTTTGTGTTTGATAGGGGGAATTACTATCTGGCGTGCATCAGCAAAAAGAAGACGATTGTCTTTGGCATCATCAGACACAAAGGGGGAGTAAGATTTATAAGCGAGTTGTGTCAAGAGTTGTGTCAAATAATGCCAAAGGGGGAGATTGTTAGTGCAGAAGCACTTAAGTTGGCATTATTTGACAATGGATGATGAAACATGATTACATGGCGAAGTGATGATGTGGCAGACGATAACATGGCAGGAGAATACATGGCAAAGGATCACGTTGCAAGAACAGATATAACGCAAGTAACGACGTGATAGAATGATGACATGATAAGGATGATGTGGTTACAGTAATGTGGCACTGCTGACAAAGCAAAAGGATCACATTGCAGGATGACATGGCATGTGACTATGGATGATGAGACTCAGTTGAAAAAGTCAAAGCTTGCTAGAATACACATGTGGGAAAATATCCTTGGAATGACACATGGTACTTGATTAAGCATGATGGGACACAGTTGACAAAGTCAAAGCTTGTTGAAAAATATCTTTGGTAAGTAGCTTGAGTAAGATATTTTGGAGATATATTTGGAAAGGTTGGATATTAAAGGCATTCCACAAGAGAAGAAAATATCCTGGACAATATCTTTGGAGAGGTTATTGGAAGATCTCACTAGTGCTATACTTGGACAGTGAGCTGTTGAGCTATCTTTGATAAGACACTATCTTTGGCAGGTGACTGGATATGCTAGTGGAGGGAAGATATTCTAGTGCCATCATTGGAAGGATAATGTATTTAGCAAGCGCATATGTTTGGAAGGCGCGATATATTTGAAGAGCAAATCTATTGAAGACCAACTTGGACGGTGGTTACTCATAATATGGCAACAAGGATCCAAGTGGAGCTGAAGACATCATGAGGAATATATTTAGAAGGTGTCTAAATATATCGCCGTCCAGATTTGGTAAGAAGCTGATTTGGAAACATAATTGAAGATCTTGTTTGAAGATTCTTTGAAGGCCATACCTTGGCGGGAGGCCAAATATGGTATAAAGACTGATTTGGTAAAGATATGTTGAAGACCAAACATGACTAAGTTTGGAAACCATGTGATGTTGATGCGCCGGGAGGCGCCACGTCGGTAGGCACTTTGAAGATTTCGTGGACGTGACGGAGAGGGGTCCAGCCAGTTACCGTGGTCGTGATCGATAGGATCAGGCGGAGTCGACTTAGATAAAACCGGGAAGGTTTAGGTCCGGAGTTCGTAGAGCAACGCAAAACTACAGCCTTAGTCAGTTCACTAGACTGGGCCATGTTGCAGGATTGGGTGCGATAAGATCTGCAACGACTATTTTTGGAAGGTTTCCAAAGATAGTATCCGCGGAGATTTTGGAGATACGGAGAAAGAGAGAGATTATTGGCAAGCTCGTGGAGCAGCTATATAAAGGACCCAGCTCGAGGGTTTGAGGTGAGCCGCCAGAGAAACCTAAGGGAGTTAGGTAGTGTGGGCATCGGGCGATCTAGAGTGGGTATTTATGTATGTGTGAGATGAGTGACAAAGGAGTTGTACTCATGTATTCTCTTCTCTTTTAGTGTATCGTTCTCTCCGGGCTTGGCCCCCAGATGTAGGTTAGGTGAGCCGAACTGGGTTACCAATCTTGTGTCTCCTTTCTCTCTTGTTTGCATTACTTGGTGATTGTTTGAGTGTATGTGAGGTTGTGTGTTCTTGAGAGAAAAACTGAGACTGAGTTGCCACTTATACTACAACCAAACTTACAACCACCTCCGTCGGAACTTTCATATAATCTCCTCTAGTATATATGAAGTGATGTGTTTCCACAGTGTTTCCCATTGGTCCTCTTCTCTCTTACTTAGTCTTTCGTTCTAGCTTCTAAGCCCATGTTCCTTCTCATCAAACCACCAATTCTACTATCAAAAGGCTCTTTAATTTTCAGAAAATTAAAGCTGTGTACTCACAATTGTTCTACTTTCTTCAACCATACAAGGAATCATCATTTTTACAGCTTCAAGTTTTTTTTTATTCTTGCATTCTTCTCACTATAGTTTACACTGAAATCAGAAAAAACAAGACCAAAATCATTTTGATTGATTACACATTGAAAGTGTGGAAGGATAGTTGAATTAATTCTATAAAAAAAACGGTATGATTAATCTTACTGCTCATATATGAATTTTTGACACAAGTCCCAGTATCTAGATATTGAGTTGTAGTACTGTAGATTTGAGTTTAATCATAAAAAATAAAAATTTGAGTTGATTTCCACACATTGTTTATAATATTAACTTAACACTATAAAAAAGTTGGATTCTAGTTTACCTAAATTTTTTAAATATTTATTTATTATTAATTTATTACTTAATAATATTTTTGTAAACTTATAAAATTAAAAACTATAATTTTGTTTTTTGTCTTTTTAATCATTGTGGTGTTTTAATCATAATTATTAAACCCGGACCGGCCCAGCGGTCCGACAAGTCAACTCAATGACCCGGTGCCTAAACCGGTCCGAGTCACTAATTAACCTAGTTATGCAAGTAATTCAGATTGACCTGGTTTGACCCGGTTTGAATTGGCCAAACCCGGTAACCCGGCCAGGTTTCTATGGCTCAGCCGGGTCCATGTGTTTTTTTTTTTTGTTTTTGAAATGACTATTTCATCTTCAAGTTTTTCAAATTTTTTTATATATCAAGGGGAAAATATGTAATTTTATTATTAAAAACACCTAAATCCCATCTTTAACCTAAAATACTAAAACTAAATCTTGGCACCAATTCGACTTCTCTTTCTTGGCCATTGATGGATTCAATGTGTGATGATGTTTAATTTGAAGTTTTGATATGTATTGGATTAAATTTGACTTGATGTTAAATTTGAACTTGTGTTATGCGTTGATTAAATGTTATGTTAAGTTTGGTTTGAAAATTTGATGTGTAATTTGAAGTTTTGTTATGTATTGGAATAAGGTTGGTTTGATGTTAAGTTTAAAATTTAAACTTTTAATGTGGATTCGGTGTGTTTGAAGTTTTGTTATGTATTATATTGAGTTTGACTTGATGTTAATTTTAAACTTTTATTGTGGATTGGTTTGATGTGTAGTTTGAAGTTTGAACTTTGAACATTGAAATTTTGTTATATATTGTATTGAGTTTGGTTTGAAGTTAAATTTAAAATTTTATTGTGATTAGTTTGATGTGGAAATTGAATTTTAGAAGTTTTGTTATTTACTGGTTTTAACTTTTAAGTTACATTGGGTTTGTATTTTTTTTCCAAGTTATTGATAATTATTATTTATTATAAATTAAAAATCATTTATAAATTTAAAAATATTTTTATTAACCCAACATTGACCAGAATGACCCGACGGTTGAACCGGTTGACCCGCGACCCAGAGCCTCGATCGGGTCGATGTCCGGGCCGAGTCTGAAAACTATGGTTTTAATTAAGGATACAATAGTTAAGGTTTCTTTCTTTTTAACGAGCTTAATGGTCTTATTCCTCCATAAATTCACTAAAAAAAATATTTTTTTTTTTCAATTTTTTTCATTCTATTTCTATATCATAATATCATAGTTTTTTTTAATGTTTTAAATTTGTTTCTTATTTTTTAATATATATTTATATTTTTTATAAAAAAAAAATTAAAAACCGATGATCCAGCTCTTGAACCAACGATTTACGCCCTGGCCCGTTAATTCTATGGGGTAGCCTAGGCTGATTACAGGTCACCTAAAGGGGACCTGTGACTCGTCGGGTCCGTCGAATCAACCCAACCTAGCGGGTCACACCTGCTGTTTAGGCCAGTTCTCGATTGGTCGGGCTCGGAACTGACCTGTATCCATGTCTACTCCGTACACCACATAGCATGCATTTGATTCATAGAGAATAAATCCAGTTTTATCTATGTTCTTAAATATCTCCTTCCAATCGAGATGTTTTTAGTTCATTTTCTTTTTTAAAGAAAAACACAAAATCTTATTAAAGATTTGATATGTGCATCATACAGTGCACTCTAACAAGATCACTAGTAATCAACGCATTTGCCAGAGATATATATATCATAAATTTTCTCCTAAAATATATAATATATTCATGTATTTATAAAAAATATATATTCTAAATATAACGGTAAAAAGTGCATTTCATGCATTTTCACCAAATATTAAAAAATTAATAAATAGTTAATTTCACTAAATATATAGTTTCAAGATATGAGAGGAGTATGAACAAAAGTTGTCTATCAGGTTGGCCCTACGTTGCACGACTCGGGCCCGCCTTGGCATGGGCATTATTGGTGCCCATGCCTGCATGACCTGCCAACCAGTTGTGTCGTGTAACACGATTCGTGACCTGAGGGGTCGTCCCAGTACAGGGCATGACCCAACTCTGTTGAGTTTGTGTCGTATCAAGTCGACCCACGGATCGTCCCCATTTTCTTTTTTCAAAAACTATTGAAAAATTAAAAAAAAATTAAAAAATAAAAAAATCAAGAAAATTACTATAAAAAATTAGAAAAGAAAAAACATATAAAACTCCGAAAGCTTTATAAAAATCCTGAAAAATTTCAAAAATTACAAAAAAATAAATAAACCACAAAAAATTTCCAAAATCCCAAAAAAAAACCTATAAAATTCAAAAGAAAATATTGCAAAATATTGTGAAACTTAATAAATAAATTAGATAAATGAAAAAAATATGAAATTATTAATAAGATTCAAAGTTAACTCATAAATTATAAACAAATTTAATTATTAAAAATTTAATTTTATTGAAAAAAGAACTAATAAAAATATTATGATTTATCTAACAAATATGATAAGAGAATGTTTGTGTCATTTATTTCTATAAACAAATGTCTTTCATGTCTTTATGGTCTTCATTTGTTCACTCTTCTTTTTTTCAAGTCTTCAAGTCTTCTAAGTTTTCATGCCTTTAAGAAGTGTCATCACGTCTTCTAAGTCTTCATGTTTACTCTCGGTATAATCTTTCTATTTTTGTTGTATCTTCTCTAGCACTGCTGCTTGTGTCATGTTCTTCTTGATCTTGTAGTATGTCTTCGGCATTCAACCAGTCCTTCAAGCATATGCACATCTCCTAAGAAGCTTGGTTCAGCCGGCCCTTTTGTTACCCAGTATACCCCACACTAAAACGAAACCGCGATGCTATTGTAGATACCGAGGGAGTTAGTAGCATGACAGCTAGCATAGGGTAATTATGCTATTGTGCTTTCCAATCAAAAGGATAAGGTGCTACAAGCTTCCGCCTATGTGTGTGAGATCTAGGGAAGGGTCGCACACTTGGGTTCTATTATAATGCTAGCCTTTACCCCTGCTTTTTACAAGAGGTTGTTTTCACAACTCAAACTCGTGACCTCTAGGTCACATGACTGCTATTGTGCTTTCCACCATGCATCGCAAAACATTAAAATTATTGAATTTCTCTAAAGTGAGGAAAACACTAAAATTATTTGTTAAATAAAGGTTTAATTCATACAAGGAATTCAATAGAAAAGAAGGAGGAAGAAGAGGAACTACTATATTTTTCTCTCATCATATTTAACAATTGTAAAGGAGGAGTTTTAGTTTTAGATCTTACTCGTGAAATATTTTCAACATCATCACTCAATGAGTTTGATCTTTTATTACCATAAATTTGATTATGAATAGCATACATTTCAAAATACATGGTTATATTCCTCTTTAAATAGCTCGGGGACCTGGCTTTTATTTATAACTTTAACAATATCAAAAAATTGCCAAACCCCAGGGGTTTTCTTCCTATTGTTGGCACTGTCATTGGTACCAGTAGATGGTCTAACAATGCCATCAATATCGGATTCATCGAAACTTAGGTTAATATTTTCGTGAAGATAAAATGGGGTATTATTATTTGGGAAAGTCGAAGAACCGACCATTAATTATGTAGTTAAAAATACAAGTTATGAATTACCTCATTTGCTTGATGAACAATTGAAGAAAGCCTGAAAAATAGAAAATAATAAGCCCAGTTGATCACCTTGAAATGTAGTTGGCTAATGATGAAGACTACTTGATCACTTGAAAGTTGAAGGATGGAACTTAGTAATTTAGAAGTAATTTGATCTTGAATTTTAAGAGTTGAAGCCTTGAATCAATCCTTAATGTTTTATTTTTTTGTTTGAAAAAGATTGCTTGAATATTAGAATGAGAGAATTGTGAACAACTAGAAGAAATTAGAAAAAAAAAAATGAAGAATTAGTGCGCTATTTATATATATATTTTTCTTTATTTTTAATATCTAAAATTTCCTCATAAACTGGTCATTGATAATTGTTAGGGAGGATAAAAATATTATTTTATCTAAAAAACATAAATATATTAAAAATAGTCATTTATAGCCATTAGAGGGCTTAAAAAGGTCTTTTCCCCTTAAAAAATAATAAAAATATATATATAAAAAAATCAATCATTGTGGGCCTTGGCAAGTATGGCATGCATTGATGGACCTGCGTGAGCCGCTCAAAGCTGGCCCAGTATGGGCATATGTTTGGGCCGTGCCTAGGCATGACCTGAAGTGTGTTGGGCCGTGTGGACCAACGGGCTGCATGGTCTGTTTGATATCTTTAGTATAAACCCAGTTTTTTTTTTTAAAAAAAAATTCTTTTTATTATTTATATATTTTAATAGTATTTATATCTCGAATGATTTCAAAGGAAATATAATGGGATGGATGTGATGGGAGGTGACATCATAAGTCTTCATCATAAGTCTCTATTTTAAAGGCACGTTTCCCCTATAAGGACTCACCAGGGGAAGCTAAAGACTCAAACCTTTGACTTGTCACTCACAACTTGCCTCTTATTTTTAAAATTTAAAATCATTAAAAATTAATTAAAAAAATAGAGTTTTTTTTTTATATATTAAATTTCAACATTAAGAATAAAAAAACCTTAAATTATCTGTTGATATATATTTTTTTTTAAAAATATAGTTTTAATAGACAATAAAAGGAATTAAAAGAAAAAAATGGGGCGTTCCCTCACAAGTAAATGGCCCAAAATTAAACAAAAAAGATCTGGAATGAAACTTCAATTTTTTCTTATATACAAAATAGATTATTAGAAGTTTTGTATTTTAAATTTTTAAAAATGGTGATTATATTACCCAAAACAAAGATATCATTTTGAATGACAATGATTTTGGTAAACATGTAATTAGTTTATCGAGTAATAACAATAAAAAATTATTTGAAATTAAAAATTTACATTATATTTGAGCTGCTTACTGTTGTATAATCCGAAACTCACACACTAATTTAATTACCTAGCGGCATGAACCTTGTATGCACTATTATAATACAAGATAAAATTTATCAATCTTACCATAATAAAAAAATAGATAATTTACTGTATATATAGACTAAAAATAGATATTTATAATTGTAAGTGTGCTATTCATAGTTGTTAATAATTATAAAATAATTATAATTCAATCCTTTGTGAAGTAAATCTACTCTTTTGGTTAATGCCATTTAACAGCACCAATTTAATTTCCTAAATAGTTTGAATTAAAGTTGTCTAAAAATGTCTTTATATATATATATATATATATATATATATATATATATATATTAAATGTCGGTTTGACTCTTCTCTATGGATTTGGCTGTTTGTGGATAAACAGCATCACGTGTTTTATATATTATGTTGAAATGATGACAATTGATTCATAGTCAATTCTAGCTGACTTGACTTGATGAAAACAAAAGGATAATGGGTCACATATAGGTGAGCCATAGATATATTACTATGCTTAATATTTAAAATTTTTAGAATTTCGTCAACTCAGTCATATTTAAAATTTATTTTATGTTTTTTTTTTCAAAATCTAAATATTTTATATAATTAAGTTTTGTGTTTTGTTTTTACTACCGGTAATATTTTATGATTATTATTATTTTTTTATTCCCATGTTTGAATACAAATATGGAATGGATCATTCCTCTGAATGTCTATTTTTATTCTTATAAATAGATGTGTCAAACGGGTCAACACTGGTCCGCTGTGCCGTGGGTACTGTGCATGCCCGTGCCAGGAGCCAGGGCCAGCACGAGGCACGGCCCGGCCGATGTGGGCTCATGCCGTGCCGGGCCAGGCGATGCCATGGGCCGGCCTTTTTAAAAAAAAAATTAAAAACTCAGAAAAAATACTAAAAAATAGCGGGAAAAAAAACAAAAACACCTAAATCTATTATCCTCTGAGCTTCCAATCGAGATCGCGGCCTCCGACTGCTTCTACTGTAATAAAAAAAAAAATGAGAGATGAAAAATTTATGAGATTTTGAGAGGGTTTCAAAAGTTTTGAGAGAGGGAGAGAAACATTGAGAGAAAGAGGTTGACGGTGTCATAGGAGAGAAGAAGAGTGATGAAAGGAGAGAGAGGAGGTCACAGGAGAGGAGAGAAGAGAGAACTGAGAAGAAAGAAGGTAGTTTTTTTAAAAAATATCTCTGAATGTGGCACGTGGGCTGAGGTGATTTTTTTTAAAAAAAATTCATCTTTTTCAAAAAAGGGGAAAGAGAATTGCTCGTGCCTGCGTGGCAAGTGGGGCGGGCCGTGCTGGCCCGTGGGCCGCGTGCTTGCGGGCCAGCATGGTTCCACACCCGGCGCCCGCACCTGGCCCAGTGCTATAGTACCCAGGTGGCCGTACTTTAGCACGGCCTCAAACAAAGCCGAGCCGTGGCCGTCGGCTCCTCAAAACCTATTTGACACATTGACTTAAAAATAAACCACAAAGAAAAGAATGAAAATGCATATATATATGTTAGCCAGTGATCTGGTTACGCCACATGGACTCCTCATACTTCCAACCAACTGATGATCTTCCGTGAGGTTTTCTCACTTCAAGTTCACCTGAAGGGGACAGTGAAGAGGAAAAGTAAGAGGGGGTAGGGCTCCGTTGCCCGTGCCACCTCCGACAATCAAGTTAGTAGATTGACAGGAGAAGAAGGAGGAGAAGGGAGAGAGCTTTTCTGGTTTTTATCTTGCTTACCTTCCTTCCTAGTCACTTGCTTCCTTATATCTTTCTCCTTTTCCTTCTTGGGATCTGTGTCCCTTTTTTCCGGCCGTGATGAAGTCCTAGGCACGCCTTTCCTTACTTCTAGGGTAGCTTTGTCTTCTCCTAGGAGGGTATGACGGCGCCTTGTAGGCCCATATGGATTGTGGGATGGGTATGGTGGCGACAAGTGGTTGGACTAGTCTTCTCTCTCTCTCTCTCTCTCTCTCTCTCTCTCTCTCTATATATATATATATATATATATATATATATATATATATATATATATATATATATATATATATATACGGGTATGATACAATCAGGCCGGCCGGAACACTATTCCAGTAAGGTCGCCTCTCATTTTGGCCCTTTGAGCATGTTCGAAGGATTTCCAACCGTATGGATGGAAAGAACATTGAAAAATAAGCTATGTCAATTTTTATACAATTTGGGAACTTGTAGGGTCTTCATCTTAACGGGTTAAAATTTATAGAAATCCTACCGGTGCAGAATTTCACCTGTTGAGATGAAGACCCTACAAGTTCCCCAATTGTATGAAAATTGCCCGTATTATATATATATATATATATATATATATATATATATATATATATATATCTCTCTCTCTCTCTCTCTCTCTATATATATATATATATATATATATATATATATATATATAATAATGCGCATGATACTATGTGGGCTCTTATCATCGCAGTAAGCGGTCGCCTCCATTTGACCCACTTGCACAATATTTTGAGGAAATCCAAGCGTATGGATGGAAAGAACATCAAAAAATAAGCTAAAATGTCAATTTTCATACAATTTGGGAACTTGTAGGGTCTTCATCTCAACGAGTGAAATTCTGCACCGGTAGGATTTCTATAAATTTTCACCCGTTAAGATGAGGACCATACAAGTTCCCAAATTGTATGAAAATTAACTTGCTACTTATTTTTCGATGTTCTTTCCATCCATACGGTTGGAAATTCTTAAAACACTGTGTAAGTGGCCAAATGGGAGGCGACCTTACTTGCACAATAATCCGGCCGACCTTATATTATCACACCGGTATATATATTTTTCAGGTGGGTACCGAACTTTTGTCAAATTTCACTTTAAGCATCAAATTTCAATTTGTATCTTTTTTGGATACTATATATCGATTTGGTTTCACCGGGACGATACTCGAGTGTTTCTGGCGATAATTTGTTGACGTGGACGTTGGAAGTGTCACGTAATTAAAATTTTAAAATTTTTAATTCTTTTTTTTAATCCACATCAGCAACTCTAAAACCCTTTTATTTTTTTCTCCCCTCGGGCTCCTCTCCTTAACCGAGAGCCGTTACCCCTTGTGTCTTTCCTCACCCGAGAACCCTCACCCCCGCCCCTTTCATCATTGGAGAACGTCTCCCGCGTACATTTCCTCACCCGAGAATCATCAATCGTGCCTCTTTCCTTACCCGAGAACCGTCACCCGCGCACCCACACCCCTTTCCTCACCTTACTTGAGTACCCTCAAACCTGCCCCTTTCCTCACTTAAGCGATGTTTCTCTCGTGACGAGGATCTAAGCACATGTACCGCTAGATTAAAATTTGGAGGCCGGAGCAGGTGGACGAGGCAAGAGATACCGGTCGACTGCCGATTAAGAAGAGCCAGGGACTAACCACTATTTTACAGTAAGTGGTTTCATGATGGAAACTTGTAGATCCATGTTAGGGTTTGTTTAATTTTTACACAAGTTGTAGATATAGATCCATGTTCGGGTTTCACAGTTAGGGTTTCTGCTTCTGAAGGTTCATGCTTCACCTTAAATGGCAATGCTGGTAGAACTAGATCAATTTAGGGCAAAAGATTATCAGCATTTATATTTTTAGATTTTTTTTCTTGATTAGATGACAAGTTAGCATTTGAATTTCTGGATTAGACCATTTGAATGATTTCAGGCCTCTAAGAGCATAGAAGAATTTGGGCATTCTGTTTTTTTGTTTTTATTTTTTTTTTAAAATAACAAATTTTAGGTTTTTGAGAAGTTTGATATTTGTTTGGAGTGGTGACTAGTCTACTTTTTAATGGTTCCTTTTGTCATAAGCAATTTGGTATTTGGGTTTGTGAATTTGTGGCTCATTTACTTAATAAGACTATAATCATATATATTTTCTGATTTTAGTTCTTGATTGGATGACAAACTAGTATATGAATTTCTTGATTAGACTATTTGAATGACTTCTGGCCCCTGAGACATAGTTAGGGTGTTTTTTTTTCTAATAACTAGTCAATATTTGTTCAATTTCTTTACTTTTTGTACAATGTATACTCTGAACTTTGAAATTGCTTTCTCTTATTGTCAGCAATTGATAAAATCTGATCAACAACCAATGGACTTCGAGTGATTTAAACTTTTATCTAACCTAGGTTGGGCATGTAGATTTTTTAAAGAGATGATGGTGGTGATTTTGGAACCCTCAATAAATCAAAATACTGAAAAATTTCATTAAGTTTAACTCACAAAAATATATACACATAGCAGTATTGATTTGGGTATTAAAAAATTATCTAGGACAGTCAATGAATGCAAACCGTTGTGTATACAGATTTAACTATTGATTTGACGATAATAAAATTAATACATGCAAGTGTCTAATAATTTGTGAAAAATGTTTTTGGACACGCTTTTGCATTATTGATACATGCAAGCATCTACACATGCAAGTGATAATTTTGCATAGATTGTACTATTGCATCATTGACTTAATCACCACTTGGACAATTTACTTAGAATTCCTAGGTGTGAGTACTTCTCAATAAGGATGTTTTACACATATGGAGATTCGCACAAATGGGATGATTGCAGGCTAGATAGACATGCTGATTACTGTTGTGCTAATAAAATATCAAAATTAGAGATCATAAGCATGGCAAAGGAAATGAAAATTGATGTAGAGGGGTGTAGATTTTATTGGTTTGATCTTTGGGCTGAGCTGAAGTGTATGAGAGAAATAAACAATGATCAAGATAGTAAAAATGACTTTGAGTGTTGATGGCAGTAGGTATGTAAATGTTTATGCCAAGTCTGTAAGATGGATGACATTATGGAAGAAGACAGGGAAGCAAGTGGTGCTAGGGAAGGACAAGCAGAAGAAAGGAGGGAAGGAAATGAAAATGTGGAGGGTATTGCTAGGGTTGAAGGGGAAAATAAGGTGGGAAAAATAGAGGAGGCAAAAGAGGCTTTTGAAGGAAATGCACAAGAAGGATTGGAAGTGCAGGGTGACATGGAGGATGCCTCAATTAGGAAAGAATGAAATGGAGGGGAAGAGGATGAAGACAGCGAGCTTGAAGACTCAGATTACAACTTTAATACTGAGGAGGAGGAAGTAGATGTAGACAATATGCCCAGTTCTATTCTTAATATAGATCTAGAGGAGGAAAATAGAGGATTTAACAGTGGAGGTGAAGATGCTTTTCAGTCAGATTGTGGTGCATCAGAGGAGTTACAATCATGTTCCAGCACAGATGAGGAAGAAATAGATCCATACAGACCTAGGTATGCAGAATTCAGTGAGGATTTTGATATAAAGGACCCTCAGTTCAAGATTAGGATGAAGTTCATCAGTTTTAAGCAGTTTAGGGAGGCTGTGAGAAACTATAGCATTAAAAATAGAAGTGTGATGAATTTCAGGCCCAATAACAAGAAGAGATGCAAGGCCTACTGCAAGAAAGGATGCCCATTGTATCTTTTGGCCTCACCAATGGTAACTGACAGGAATACAATTCAGATAAAATCAGGGGTCCAGAAGCTTGAGTGCAGCAGAGACCACAACAACAGGCATGTTAGTGCACATTGGATTGCCCACACATATGTAGAACAATTTAGGGCAGACCCTGCATGGAAACCTGTAGGGATAATTCAGGCTTGTCAAGAGCAATCAACATGTAGACATAAGTAGGCTCAAGGCTTGAAGGGCCAAGTGTATTGCACTCAGGTATGTTGTGTTTGGATTGTATGCTAGTCCTGTTATAATAGCACTGTTCTAATTTTTGTAATTCGATCTCTACAGACTTTTGGATGGTGATGAGCAATATCAGATGAGCAGATTACATGACTATAGGCTTGAATTGTTGCGTACACACCTAGGTTCAACTATCAAGTTTAGATGCAGTGAAGGCACATTCGAGGCAATGTACATCTGCCTATCCCCACTCAGAGCTGGATTTCTAGCAGGGTGAAAGCCCATACTATCTCTAGATAGTTGCTTCCTCAAAGGCATGTATGGAGGCAAATTGCTTGCAGCTGTTGGGATAGATGCAAATGATTGCATCTATCTCACAGCTTTGGCTGTGGAGAACATGGAGAACTAAGAAAATTGGAGGTGGTTCTTAGAGCTCCTTGCTGAGGATTTAGAGATAAACAACAACAACCACTGGGCTTTCATGAGTGACAAGCAGAAGGCAAGCACCTTGGCTTGGCTCATTTTATTTTATTTTTTTAATGCACTTTGATGGCTGAAAAATGGCTTTCTTTTCTTCCCCTCCCCTACTTTCTTTATTGGACATTGTACTTAGGGCCTGATACCTATACTACAGCAGCTATTCCCTAATAGTGAACATAGGCATTGTGTTAGACACCTTCACACAAACTTCAGTACAAAATTTAAGGGGAAAATACTTAAAGACCAGCTATGGAAATGTGTAGGGCTAGTTACATTCCAGCTTTTGAGAAAGAAATGGAAATCCTCAATGTCATGTTTACTCAAGCATATGCATACATGAGAAACATAGACCCACATCATTGGAGCATAGCATATTTTCAAACCAAGTTTAAGTGTGATATGCTATTGAATAACTTGTGTGAGTGCTTCAATAGTCAAATACTTGAAGTTAGAACCAAGGGAATTATTACTATGAATGAAATGATTAGGACAAAATTAATGGTTAGAATCTATAGAAAGAGAGATTCCATGTGAGGATGTCCAACCAAGCACTGTCCCAGGATCATGAAAAACTAGAGAAAGCAAAATAATTGAGTTGGTTTTACCAGACAACATAGTCAGGAGTGGACAAGTACCAGGTTCTTGGTAATGATGGCCAGTTTGTAGTTGACACCAAAGATAGTACCTGTACTTATAGAAGGTGGCAGCTAACTAGCATACCTTGTTGCTATTCAATATCTGCCTTGTATTATAACAACGACACCCCTAAGACATGCCTAGATGATTGCTATAGGGTCAACAATTTTTTAGCAACATACACCCACATCCTAAACCCAACACAGGATAAAGATTGTTGGCCAAAGAGTAAGCAAGGCACTATGATTCAACCAGAGCTTGTGAACAAGAAGAGGGGCATAAAACCCTTGCTCAGGAGGAAAGATGCATCCGAGGAAATTGGTCTCACTAATGGAAAGGTTAGTAAGAAGGATGGTAAAGTCAAATGCAGCATATATGGTGTCTAAGGGCATAACAAGAGGTATCATGGATTGAAGGTAATGAACATACTGCTAACTTTAATTTCTATCTTCTTAATTTTTTTCTTAATTTTTTATAATGTGATTAAGCCTTCCATGTTCACTTATGACAAGACAACGACCAACATGGCAATGGCACCCAGATGGCCAATGTAGTCAAGCAACCAATGAGGTTAGTGTATTATTAGGTTCACATTTAATTTATCTATTGATGTGGTGTTCTGGTAAATTATTATGTTATGCTTTAAACATACAATTTTAATAGGGGAATAGCCAAGCTGCAAGGGGACAAGCACAAGGACAAGCTTGTGCAACAGTAGCTCGCAATGATGTGAGTTTATTTGTTCAGCTTTACAATGCAAGCTTACGTAACAAAGGCTTTTGCTAATTTCTTATGCTTGGCAGGGTGATATTAATAACCCCACGGATGAAACAAATCATCAAGATGTTGGGGGGAGGAGAACATCTGAGTATACTCCATTACAACCAATGTCACAGGTATGACTGATATATAGTGCATACTTAATGCATGCATCCAGGTTAAGCATTTAAATGCTTAAGTTTATTTGTTTTCTAGGTCATCAAAAATCCTGAGTAGACTCTTCACAGACCCCCCAGTTGGATATGGAGCTAGGAATATCAAGGAAAAAAGGAATACAAAATGAGAGGAAGAAGCCAAGGCACCCTCAATGAATCCCAAGGTCTATCTATTGAACAAGATGCTTCAAACATACCTGTGGAGCAGCCTCCAATGAAGCCAGTCAAAGAAGGCAAACAAGGCCCCTGCAACTGTTGTAAAGAGAAGAAAGATATGGGTTCCAACAGGATCTGGAGCGGCAAGTGGTTTTGTAGCTATGTTTTGTAAACATGCTTATTTTGGAAAATGTTGGTTCACAGCTTTTGAAATATCTTAAAATATTGTTATGCTGAAAACATGTTAGCTTCAATGAATTATTTGACCAATTTTGTCAACTTGCTGTGTAAACTCTTGTGTTGTGTGCATGTCATTGAGTTCTTATGTTCTGCTATGTACTCTTGTACTGTGTACTCTTATGTAAAGAACTATATTCTACTGCAATTGCAAACCAAATCGAATAGGGAAAATGTCATTGAATTTTCTGCAAATATCTGATGTTCTCATCTCCCTCTAAGATTTGGTGAATCTTTAATTATGGTTAGTTTTTAATTTTACTAAGACAAAAATAAAATTTATCTTCTGCAATAAAATAATTTGTCACTTTATAGGTTATATAGAACTTACAAAAATGAGATCATAAGGAATTTCTTGGAGAATTTTAAATTGCTCAGGCTGTGATTGATAGGTTAGCAAATTGAATATCTATTGGGTCGAAACAACCATTAATCTAACTCCAAGCATCAGAGGAGTAACTAATCATAGCATAAATTAACTGTAGTGAGCATGTGAACATTGTTAAGCCTGAATTATTTTGGAAATGGAATGTTAGCTAGAGAAAAAAAATTAAATCAATCAATTTTGAGTAAAAATAATTAAATCATATAAGAAGAAGTCAGAAGTTACATGATCAACCAAATAAGAAGTCCCAAATTACATAAATCAATTTTGATTAAAGCGTCAAAATCAAATAAACAAATTCCACACCTTGATACAACAGACGAATTCAAAATAAGGTTTTGTTATAAATATGCAATTCCTTGACCTGGCTCATTTCTGGTCTTTACCAGTGTAATTCCTAATTCATTTTTGGTCCTTATCTAGGATTATGTTATAAATATGAAGAACCAGGGCAGATGCTTTCGCCGACGACTGCACGTGCTTCTGGGGCTCTCGGTGCCTTGTCCTCTCGCTCCCGCCGGCGACAACGCTTGCTTCGGAGGTTCTCGGTGCCTTGTCCTCTCGCTTCCACCGGTAACAATGCTTGTTTCCAAGGTTCCCGGTGCCCGTCTTCTCGCTCCCGTCAGCGATGACTCTTGCTTCCGGGAGTCTCGGTGCCTCATCCTCTCACTCCTGTTGGCAAAGACGCTTGATTCCGAGGTTCTTGGTGCTTCGTCCTCTTACTCTCGCCGACGACAGGGGGGTGAGGGCTGTCAGTTGAATAGAGGAGCGCGGGTGGAGAAAGAAAAAGGTTTCTAGAGTTGCTAACGTGGATTAAAAAAAGAATTAAAGAATTTAAAATTTTAATTATGTAGCACTTCCAGCGTCCACGTCGACAAATTATCGTCAGAAACACTCAAGTACCCTCTGGTGAAACCAAATCGATATATAGTATCCGAAAAGATACAAATTGAAGTTTGATGCTCAAAGTGATATTTGATAAAAGTTCGGTACCCACCTGAAAAATTACCCACCATTAGGTAGTATAGGTTTTTCTCATTTTGATCAATTTTCACAAATTTTGGTTTGTTCAAAATCACATATTAGATTAATTTTCACCTATTATTTAATTCAAGCCACACTAAATTAATCATAATTGTATTTGTTGAACTAGACTAATGTTGTTGACTTTTAAGCCATGCGATTGATATTTATTTTACTAACTAATGTTAGACTATTGACTCAAATACCAATGTTGGACTATTAAACTCGAATACCTTGACCCCTCCTCGTACAATCTGAGTTCATCATCTTTTCATGGATGAACTCACAATGTCATCATTGTCTTTTCAAGGACGACCTCATCGTCTTTTATTGACGGGCCAATAACCTTATCACTTATTTATTGACGAGAATGAGCTTCATCGCCTTTTTAGGGATAAACTCACAGTGTTATCGCCTTTTTAAGGATGACCTTACCGCCTTTGTAGGGACGACCTAATCACCTTTTCAGGGAGGAGCCAATAACCTCGTCGCCTATTTAGGGACGAGGCCAAACTTCATCACCTTTCAGGGATGAACTCAGAATGCCATCACCTTTTCAGGGATGACCTCATCATCTTTTCAAGGATGAGCCAATAGGCTCGTCGCCTTCTCAAAGACAAGCACGAGCCTCATTGCCTTTTCAGAGGTAAGCACATAATGTCATCCTTTTTCAGGGATGACCTCATCGTCTTTTAAATGATGAATTCATACCGTCATTACCTTGTCAGGGGTGACTTCATCACCTTTTCAGGACAAAGATAAGCTCGTTGCCTTTTCAAGGGAGACTACGCATCCCCTTGTCGGGAATGACCTCGTCATCTTTACAAGGAGGAACTTATTACTCCTTCCAAAAAGCTCACAACAGTCTTGGTTGATTTGATGACCATGAATTGTTAAGAACTATCCAATATGAGGTCGGTAACAAAAAAATTGAAGTCGTCGAATATAAGGGCATACAAAAGGAAGTTCTCGGAGCTTACACTTAGAGAATTAGTGCACAGCGGAAATCAAATATCTAAGACATAAAAATAAATATATATAAAAAATTAGTGCACAGCGGAAATCAAATGTCTAAGGGTACAGACACCCTACAGTTGCAATGACATAAAGGCCCTACAAGGGACCTACACCAATGTGTCCTCACTCTCAGTAAGACAAGAGGTTGGTAAACCTCAATAAGAGTCCCCCGTAAATCCCCATGTTGTGCTCCTGTGACCCGCAGCTTTGTAAAATATCAACCACTAACACAATGTTGACAAACTCAGAAGTTTTTAAGTGTAATAACTTCTGGCATATTTGTTATCTCAAAAAGATTTGCCTTCCTAGAATGGAGTTCTAGGAATGTCAGATTACCTTATTGTAAAAAATTAGTTTTAAATAATTCTTGTAAATTCACAGTAGGTTCATAGACGATGTTATCTGCAATTTAAAATATACTAGCTTTCACATAACTGGCCATTGCTGAGCAATGAAGATTTATTTAAGTGAAGCAAAAACAGTTAATATAAGGATCCAAATACAAAGGCAATGATCATATGACTTTGTTATTGAAAGAAGAAACATAAATAAAAATTAAATGTATATAGAAACAAATTCATCAAGTAATTCAAGCTTCTAAGTTGATAATTAAGGTCTAAAATTGTCACTAATCTCGATTCCAGGCCTGGCAGACGCAGTATCAGACTCAGTGACTCCAAGTAGAGGTGCACTTCACTCGGATACAAGGCCTAGCTAATAGCAGATAATATAATAAATCCAAATTATGTAAGCAATTATTCAGAGTCTTAAAGCTGAAATAAATCAATAATGAAACAAGGGTTCATACATATTACATAGCTCAATGCCCTACAAGGGGTCCTACCAAAAATGAACTTCACACACAAGAAAACCCCAATCCCTTGCGCAGCTCTTGAGCCCGAGTCACGTACTCCTCAGGACCTGAAAAACAAAAGGGAAGCAAGTGGAATGAGCTTTCGAATGGAAAGCTCAGTAAGTACCCCTGCAAGGGAATACAATGAAGTCAATCAAGAAATAGTGGTCCGAACTAAGCACAAAAACATATCAAGAACAAGGTCAAGCCAAACACACAAGGATCACTATTCAAGTCTCGACCTATCCAGTGAACACAACCACACAGCAAGGAATTCAATCAAAATAAGAACTCTCGAGTCTTCTCCCCCAACAGTCATCGACCTCAGCCTATCATTAATCTCAATCAAAATAGAGCCTCGAGTCTGGTAGCGCCTCTACATGTGCGTACACGACCAGCGTATTATCCCACTGGCGAGTTGATAACCAGGGTATCCTCCCCCTGATAGGACCACAGGACGACCAGGGTGTCCTCCCCTTAGACGGCCGCACCAAAATCGCATCGAGTAGGAGAATCCACAAAACAAGAAGAGTTGACAAACACCTACCTGGATGGAGCATAGGCTCACGTGTTACCACGACCACGTTCCGATTAATAGATAAGCGTGTTCAGAGATCACAAGTATACCTAACAAACATGCATACACTAACGTGAAAATTCAACAAAGTAGGAGAACAAATACGTGTATGAAAATCCAAGCAATAGTATACCGAACATCAAAGGCCAATAAATACTCAAACAATGAAGCAAAATCAAGAATACAAAGCCAATAAACCCAAACCGGGTGGGAACTAGGCAAGAGCACTTACTTCTATCAATGATGTCTGGAATCCCCCGGGACACCCTCTTGATGCGTCTCTATATCGAAATCTGGTAATAGAGTCTATGTAAGCGATAGTAATTGTTCATCAAGCCTAGATGCACATGAATGGTCCATTATTGGGCCATAGTCTAATCAAATTGGCCCTTACTTGTATTTCATGTCAGTTTCTTATTAAATGCCTGAACCCCATCCTTTACCCAGAAAGTTGTTATATCCTAGTAGTCAGGGTGTCCCATTATAGCTATGGGGTCTTGGGTTTGAATCTTCACTCCCTCCATTTTATCCCTTTTCTTTTTATAGCTTGGTTCCAAAACTTGGTTAGACCTAGCCTTTATTGTAGGTGAGTTCGTCCTTAATTGATTAAACCCCACCGTTCAATCAAATGTGGTCTAGTACCTTTTTCTTTTGTAATTTACTAATTTGGTTCACAACATGGTTAGACCCAATCTGTTTCATCTAGGTCTGAGTCCATTGACCACTTGACTGAGTCTAATCCTCTATGTGGTTGAACCCAACGAATCAATCTGACTGAACCTAACCATTTCCTGCCCCATCTTATTTGAAATTGTCTTGACTCAAACCAAATCCTTTCAACTGGGTTAATTTGATCCACCTAACCAATTCAAAAGTGACTAACCCTAACTCAGTGTGACCCCACCCATTCTTTTAATCTAATGCGCCATTCTTCTTACTCATACTAGTACAGACATGTGTGTATTCTACTCCTAACCACTATACAGCATCAGCAACACCCGTAAATCTTCATTACTGAAAGACCACAGATATAACCTAACAGAAGCCTCAAAATGAAACCCCCCATATCATAACTCCACAATTGGTTTCCTAAAAACAATCAAACCTTTGGATAATTGACGTAAAGTTTATCCTTTAAACACATCCATAAGACCCAAGTCATGCATCACTCACGTATAAGGCCTGTATATTATTTCTCACATGCACCACTATACATACACACACTACTCCTAATATACAACATTATCAACAACATCTGGCCACCCTCTCCCTCAGCTGGATAACCATACATGTACTTACAATTCATGTACAAATTCTAAATAGTTTCATGCACACCTACTTGTTTATAGGTCCTCTATAGGTGTTTTTAGAGACAAAGGTACTCCCCAAGTTTCAGAGATCCTCTGGCGCGTCCTAGTGGTCGTTCTACGAGGTGCATGTGATCCTGGCAATGTGGTAGCGTCGTCCCTCTACTACTAGAGTAGGCCCGGTGAGGTCCCCAGCTCTGCGTACTAGAGAAAGCCTTCGCAACTACGTTGGTACTCGGTCTCTCTCTCACGACGCTATAGGAGGCTCGCCACCAAGGAGGTACCTGGTTATGGTGCGGTGGAGCTCTTCCTTGTTGGGCTCCAGAGACTGAAAGATTCACCGGAGAAGGCTGGGGGCTCTGTACCCTCCATTCGTGGACTGCGCAGAGCGGGAGGTGGGTCTGATCGCACGACGGTGTGGGGTAGGGAGTGGTGCTTGGGTTCTGGAAAAACAGGGTCCTCTTATAGGACTCGCGTATATAATCGTGATTCCACGGATCAAGAGCCAAGATGGCCTCCCTTCCATCATTGGCCGACGTTTGAAAATTTTCCATGTTTGACCGGCGATGATCGCCGAGGGTATGGCTGGTCCACGGCGGCGCGCACGCTAGAGAAGAGAAAGATCGTGCCTCGTGATCTGGTTTCTCCAGACCGACGGCAGGATTTGATTGCATTTGATCCAGCGGGTGATTGTCCATCACTGTGCCTCGAGTCCGTAACTCAACAGGATGGACGATCGAGATCGTTGAATGACTAGCGGTTAGATTAGAACTACATGCCTCGAGCTTAAGTGACGATCAGAGATGAACGATTGTGATCAACCCGTATGGTAGGACCACGTGCATACCTCTCTTAGAGATTTGAAATGAACAGTTGGATGTCATCCCTGCGCTCCGAACTTATTCCACCATTGAGATCAACGGTGGAGCTCATTTCAATTTCTGAGATTAGATGAGAGGGCTGGATCTATTCTCTTGCCTCGAACTTAAATACCATCTCGCGACTATCAAATCTCACTACAGGAAATATAACCTATAGTGGCGGATATATCCGCCGTTATAGGTTATTTTTCCCCTGCTATAGATATATAGTGACGGATATCGCACGGATAAAGACTGCTGCTAAAGCCTCAGTCGGTATAGCTTTTAGCGGCGGATAATCCACCTATTGCGGCGGATATATCCGCCGCTAAAAAGCTGAATATAGTTGTCGATTGCGACTTATAGCGGCGGATAAATCCGCTGCTATAGGTCTTAGCGTTGTAACGTCGTTAGCGGCGACCTATAGCTGCAGAGATATCCACCGCTATAGGTCTCTCAAGAGCTGGTAATGAGACCTTATAGTGGCGGATATATCAGCCGCTACAGGTCTTGACTGCGGTTAATGGACCTTATAGCACAAGATATATCCGGCGCTATAAATAATTAGATTAATATAAATATAAATATAAATATTATTCATAATATTGCTAATTTATATACACAAATACCCTTGAGAAGATCAAATTAATTAATAATAAAAATCTATTTTTACTGCTAAACAAATGTTTGGTATTACAAAAAATTCACAATCCAATAATAGAATATTCAAAAATTTAAAAAAAGAAATATTGACATACAACAACCCACAACAAATAGTTGTGCTTGAGATACAACAAGAAAAACAAATAATAAGCCTTCCAATTTATGATTCTCCAAAGACTCTCCCTAAATTCATCAAAAAACAAATAATAAACACATTAAAGACACTGGCAACAACCTATGGATGAGTATATGAAATAAAATCAGCAACATACTCTAAAACTTCAATGCTCCTAGAATGTGACAATTTCTTTTCCTTAAACCGAACAAGATCATAAAGAAGAGAAAAATAAAGATGCGAAGATCATGCATGCGCTTTTAGAGCTTGCTAATTGTAAAAGAAAAAGAAGTGAGTGTGCATGTGTGTGTCATAACAAAAGGAGGTGAAAATAAAAATGATATACCACTAAATTTTCCATGCCCAGAGCTAGAAAAATCATGTTTCATCAATTGTAACTGGCCCTCATGTATAGCTGTACTCTCATCATCCAAATTGACTCCCTGCAAAGAAGTAAAATAAAAGATGATCAGGTTCCATATGGTGGTTTTGAAGAATAAGATATGAATTGCAAAGAAAATGTCGAGTAAAATCTGGCAAAGGAACAAAGGGAGCAGCTGATTAAGTACAACCCTCTAACTGCGAATCATATGTGTTAAGCAAGGTTATATGCTCCTCATATCGAAGCTTAATTTGTCTGTGGTGCTCGAAAAATTCTGAAAGCATGATCTCAGCTGTTGATTCATTTTAATACATTCTTCTGCATGAGTTTTAACGTAACTTTACAAATAACCTCTTGATCTTTTCTAGGTTACATGCAGGCCCCTCGCTTGTGAGAGGAAAACAATTTCAGTCAAGTCCTTAGACTTTTTGAAATTACAAATTAGTCCCTGACAACCCCAATTAACTCTAATTACGGAATTAACCAATTTATCTCCTCTTTTCCAATTAAGTCCAATTAATCCTCAATATAGGGAACTCCTTCAATTAACTAATTAACCCACTAATTACTTAGAGTAATTAGGAAAATTTTATTTCAAAAATTCAAACAAATCCAACCTTGGGGACTCTTATTCATTAATCCGATTATTAAAGAAAATAACTAGAACGTACATTATTCCTCAAAATCCTTGGATTTTACAAAAGTGATAAGATGCAGTGCAAAGAAAAATAAAACCTGCTCAACTATGCTTGCTGCTTCAACATATGCATCTTGAATAGTTTTAGCAAGTCTGTGATGAAATATATTAGAAATTCCTCCAAGAGCGACAACAAAAAGCCCAGTGGTTAGTGTTAAAAGTGCAATCTTCCAACAGTTAATCAACCCAATGAGAAATTGAATGAGGTTGGAAGATTTAAAGGATTTAATGGTTCATATTAACAAATTGAACAGAAAGCATAGCATCAGTAATAAAAGTACCTTTTGTATTAATTTTTTAAGAAATAAACTTCAGTCAACACAAAAATTAGGTGACAGAATTAATTTGTAAAATGTGCACTTTTGTGTAGTAACAACAGTAGTAATAATAGTAACAGTTGATTGAACCATTTATATTTATTACCGAATCGAATAGTAAAAACTTTAGTCATTCAAAGATAAGGCAACATAATGACAAAAGGGTGATTATAAGAGCATATTCAGAAAACCCTACATATGCACTTCTAGTGTGGCAACAAGTATAAGATCAGTACTTAACAATGTAAAGGTTGATTAAAATATTTTACATTTATTACTGAATAATAAAACTTCAAGCATTGCAAGATATAAGAATAGAATAGCAAAATAGTGATCATAAGAGCACCTTCGAATAACACTTATGGTGGACCAACAACTATAACATCAGTAATACATTAACAGTAGATAGAAACTTTTATATTCATTGTGAATTATAAAAACTTGCTCAGATGCAAGATAAGGTAATAGGAAAGCAAAATACTGATCGTAAGACGTTAAGAGCGAAAGTACTCATATCATCAGTAGTAACAATAAAAGTAGATTAAATCTTTTTGAATCATTACTTAAGAATAGAAACTTTCAATCAAAGAAAAGATAAGCTAATTAAATAGTAAAATTGTGATCAAAAGAGCACCCACTAATATGCACTTTTGGTGTAGCAGTAGCATCAGTAAAACCCTTGTTGAATTTCTTTCAAATTACTAATCGTTCAGTTTGAAACCTTTTAGTCCCAAGCCTCCTCCATTTCTTGTTTTGTCATCATCACTATTTACTACACCACTGCTCAAGCCTTGAAATTCTTTATGCTGTATAAATTAAAGACTTGGTTACATTTAAGCTTAACTCTAATACGCAATCTAATTCTGCATTGAGGTGTACAACTACATCAAATGAGTACACTTTAAATCTCTACAACACATCACTACATCATGAGCAAAATAAACATGAAACATAGCTATATCCTCTATAATACCATTACAACATGAAGCGATTCTCAATGAGAAGAAAAAGGTTTTCCAACAGAACAGTGAACAAGAATACTAATAAGGAGCGCCACCTTGCTAATTAAACACAAAACTCTCTTAATCACAAACAATAAATTACATAACAATACATGTTGTGAAGTTATGAGCCATGCCCAAGGATTTTTCTCTACTAGAGGGCCTTGTTATCAATCAACTCATATCCATTCGACATATAACAGATTAAGTTCATATGGGTAGCTAAAAACACATCAAAACAATTAAAATGTAAATCATGAAAGAACTAATGAAGATACCTTATGATTCTTAGCCTCTTCAGTACAAACTGTAGGAGATGAGGAAGAGTATTTTGTATGGAATTTCAAGAGGAAATGTGTGGATATATTGTGGAGATCTCAAAGGGTTTTTCTCATTCAAAAGAGGGGATATGAGTAGCCACCACACTCTTTCCACAAACATGACATTAGGGCATACTTGACCCTTTACAACATAACTCATAAAGTTCTACAATATTACAAACATGTCATTAACACATTAATATGCATTGCTTCTAACACAAACCATGACTGTTGTTTAGGATCGACCCCAGAGTCCCCAAGATGGCGAAAGCAAGGAGTGGGCTCGCATCCAATAAATCAAACACTGGTGGGAAGATATTCCTGAAAAGATTAAGATATGGATCACATATATCTCTAATTGTAGACATAGGCAGGCGATCCCATAGGATGTTTGGGAACCAACTGAGTAGAACTCGGACTATAAGAACTCCATTGTAGATATCAAGCCACTTGGGCATCTCGATGGTGATAACGGTGAGTGGAGTGTTGAGGTACCCGTTGGGGTGGACGTGAAGGTAGGTGAAGAAGAGGGAGCTGGCAATGGTGATGGTGCCATGAAGGGTGCGGGCATCGAGGATTTGGTGGATGAGTGAGGAGGAGAGGGCGGAGGAGAGGAGGCGATTAGCTAGCTAGGAGGCAAAGGGAGAGGGCGGCGGTGGTGTAGAGGGCGAGGAGTAGAGATGTGAAGACAGGCTGGCAAGCCGGGCCGACCGCGGCCCACCAAAACCCGCCATTTGGCGGGGCGGGGTTGACCGACCCGCTATTTGGCAGGCTGGCAAAATGCCAACCCAACCCGATCCGCAATGGGTTGTGGGTTGGACAGGCCAGCCGGCCATAAATTTAAAAAAATTTCAAGTTTAAATTTTAAAAATATTGATTTCTTTTTGGCATGGCCTATGGGCCATGCCATGAATTTTGTAGGCTAATTTATGTTGAACATAGTAGTGCTACTATGTAACTTTGTTTGATTCAAATCCTTCCTTCAATAGTTCAATCTTTCTTAAATAATAATAATAATAATAAGAAGAAGAAGAAGAAGAAGAGGAAAAAGAATTAGGGTAATTTATTAATTTTCAAGTTTTAATTTTTTTTTAATAAGATTTAATAAATTAAGGGCTGGCTAGCTTGGCCTTAGCCCACCCCCACCCCCCACTACGGGTTGGCCCGTTTAGGCCTGCTCCCAAGCGGGCCTAAAAAAGGCCAGCCCAACCCACCTTTTTTTTCTATGGTGGGACGGGTCAGCTCTGCGGGCTTGACAGCTCTAGTGAGGTGCGAGCAGACGGTGTGATTGGAGTTAGTGAAGAGGTTGTGGAGTCTAGGTGACAGAGGGAGCGGTGGAAGTGGAGGTGGAGGCGGAGTCGATGAAGAGAATCCGATGCTCCCGACCCTTAATCGCGAAGTCAGGGTTTATCTTTTTAAATTTATTATTATTTTTCTTTTTACTCCCCACCCAATTATAAGGACTGGATTTTATACTTATAAGGACCAAAATTAAATCGGGTCCTTAATATCGTATGAGAAATTGAAAATTTGGGACCAATAAAAATCAGGTCCTTATTAGTATACTTTGTAGAACCAGTTTCGCATCTGATAATTAAAATGTGGTCCCTAAAAATCTTTTTTCTTGTAGTACCGCGTCCTACTCCTCTGGATATGAAAAAGGGAATCAAGAAGTGGATCAGCTTTTGAAAAAAAAGCTCAGTAAGTAACCCGCGTTGAATACAACGAAGTTATGTAAATAACACAAGATAAGTCAAAGGAAAGTGTAACACCCATCTCGCTAATGTGACAGCTGTCACACCAGTTGGGTCGGGAGTGCACCCAGCCCATAAGTTGTGTACTTTAAACCTGAAAATAATCTTATACTCTAAAATAAAATCCATATGATATAACATAACCTGTTACACACCGGGAGTCATATTCAAACCAAGTCAGGAATACAATACAACACACAGAGTTATGGGCAACTATGACCCCAAATATAGCGGAAGAAAGGACATAATCGAGGTCTAG
This sequence comes from Dioscorea zingiberensis, assembly GCA_026586065.1. NCBI lineage: Eukaryota > Viridiplantae > Streptophyta > Magnoliopsida > Dioscoreales > Dioscoreaceae > Dioscorea > Dioscorea zingiberensis. The sequence continues at coordinate 26,064,873 of CM048820.1, read as the reverse complement.
TGCAACCAAATAAAATGAAAGACAAAGTAGGTACGCCAAAGCCAGCTAGACTTCGATCCCTACTCGAGACACGAGCTACTATCTCGATCCAAGTCTAGATCTTGTAAATGTAAAAGCAAGATGTCGAGAGTAATTTGAGCTATACAAGCTCGGTGAGTAAGAACTTCTCCATTGTGTATTATACATACACATTATGCATGCGAAAGTACTAGTACAAGAACAATGCAAGTATAAACCATGAAGATCAGCAAAAATTATCTTAAATCTTGATAAGCATGCTATACAATCAGAAATCCGAAGAAAGTAGGCAATCAATCTCATATCATATCATGCATATGGGAAACATATATATATATATATATATATATATATATATATATATATATATATATATATATATGCAATAGCCTCGTATCGTAATCAATAGGCAACCCTAGTTCAATACTCTGAATAAATTCAGCTGTCATCTGCCGGATAACAGGATCCTGATGATCGGGAGACAGCGGAATAATCCGATCCAATACTCAAGCCTGACGACCAGTGGTATAATCTACCAACTGTATCAATCGTCACGCATCTCATATTTGAGACCTGACGACCAGTGGTATGATCAACCAAACTGTATCAATCGTTACGTGTACATCTTGTATCTGATTATTCCGATCCAGTACCCAACGCCTGACGACTAGTGGTATAATCAACCAACTGTATCAATGGTCACCGTCTCATATCCGAGACCTGACGACCAGTGGTATAATCAACCAACTGTATCAATCGTCACGCATACATCCTCGTATCTAATTCGAATACCCAAATGAGTTCGGAAAGGGTTTTATATAGAAAACGATTTTGCAAACATTTTTGTTTAAGAAAAACGGATTAAAACAAATCCCTTCCTTAACCCAAGATCATCTACAATTCCTTATGGGCTCTATACTGAGCCCCGCTGGGTCAATCATTTATGTCTAGCTAGGGAGCAGTCACGACACGGTGAATATCAATCTTTACCAGTTAAGGTTTCACTTTATAATTAATCATGCTGATTCAGTTCTATGCAACTATAACGATGAAATCTATTGGCAAATCACAAACCGATATACATCTCATAAAAATACGAGAAACAAAAATCATGATAAATACATGAAATAAATCTAGATTTACGGTGGAGTCCCCTCACCTTAAGCCCTTTGCAAATTCCTAGGATTGGCTCGGTCCTTCAGCAGCTCCCGTTGGACCTTTACCCTTTCCTAGAATCAATAATAGTACTAAGTAAGTACAAGTTCGTATTTCCTTTACTTTCCTTCTTTTACTATGAAATACGGTAATTATAAATACGGAGACCGTATCCTTACTCTTACTCAAATTTAAACTTAATCGAATACGATAACTCATTAATTTCTCTAAGCATGATTTTTACTTAAAATCTAATACGTGTTTCTAAAGCTCATAAATACTAAGGTCACATTTCATAAGTTTAGGAATACGGAAACTGCATTCTTATCTTATACTCTAATTAGACTCGTTAGAGTATGATGATTTCATCAAGTTAAACCAAGTATGATTTATCTTAAAATGAAATTCGTATTTCTAAATCATGGAAATACGGAATCGTTCAATTAAAGGATTTAATTCTAATTATCTCAAGCTAACTTTTAAAGCTCATAACATGCTCTTTAAAAGTGATTAATTATTAGGCACGATCATGGGAGATTAATCAATTTGAAATACTAAAATTTTATATGAAAATTGGGCAGCACCTCCTCGATTTGGAGGGCGCCGAAATGAATACAATCATACACTCATTCAATCAATTAAAGCCATATATACAATTATTACTTCTCTTCTTGCACTTAATCATACATTCAAAAGAGTGTTCATTTCACCGAATATTAGTGTGGCGGTTAATTCGTCTTGCTCAGCCTTCGATCTTTATAGAGCTCCTACAAAAGACCCAAGTCCATTAAATCAATTATTTTAGGGTTTTCCCCAATTCAAGCTCACAAGAGGGAGGCACCTCGCCGGAGAAGGAATAGGGCATGGTTGTGCGACTGCTCGCTGCAGTGGCGCGGACGAACAACAAGGCTGACCGAGCTGTAGTTGGCCGGAGCAGGATGTCTGAGTAACGGCCGGGCGTGGGGTTCAATCGTGCAGAAAGGGGCTGCTGGAGCTGGTGGTACTCGCCAGAGACAGGAGCTCTCCCAACCGGGGGAGGTAGTGGCGCGGGAAGCCAGGTGGTCGACACGGTGGGGGAATTTCTTAGCACGCCACGACCTTGCGCAGGGACGGGGTGGTGAGCAATTGGTCCAAAGGCGCAGACGAGCTCCGGTTAGGCGATGTGCAAGGTGGCCCGGCTAGCGCTTAGATGCAGGTCAGCTACAGACACGATCCACGGCTGAGAGGGTGGGGGGCGCCACGGGAAGCGTACTGAGCATGCGGCGACGGTGGTCGAGTTGATTGAGGGCGCAAGTACGGGCAAAAGAAAAAGAAAGAAGGGGGGCTGTCTGAGCTCTAACATGAGAGAGGGAGGGAGGAGATGGAGGAGATGAAGAAAAGAATATAGAGAGAGAGAGAGAGATCGAGAGAGAGAGAGAGAGGATGTCTTCATCTCCTTCTAACTTATATAAGAAATATATATATTTTCAAATCTTTTAATCATATTATCCCCCATGCTTTTTATCACATGACCATTAATCAAATTGATTTATTTAATTATTTTACTAAAGTTTAATTCTATTGATGGTCACACATATGAATGACTAAACGAAGCTTCATTTCCTCATTCATCCATCTTATCTTAATATTTTCCTTTGAAGTAAAATAATCAATTAATGAGAGAGGTGGGTTCACATTAATCTAAATTAAAAAGGAAATGAAAGTGGAATAGTTGTTCCATGGGATAAGGCTTTCTCTTTTCATTTTTCTTAAATCAATATACCTAACTTTATTTAATATAGATCAAGTGGTTTTATCACACTTCATTTATTACTTACCAAGCTTTTTATTTTATTCAATTGGCCCACTATTTGTCACACTTGATCAATGTCCCTTGTTAGTCAATGACATTAGGAGTTCCATATTAATATATTGTTCCTTACAGATTTGTTTTAATTCTAATTAAATAAATTATTTATTTATTTAATAAATAATAATATACTTTTTTTGTGGAAATTAAACGATAGTAAGTAAAGAAAATTTGGGGTGTTACAGAAAGCAAATTAATAAACATGACCAAATCAACCACTACAGGTACTACAATCGAAACAATCCACGCAAAATAGGAGTCTCAAACCCACCCTAAAGAAACATATCAAATGGTAGGTACTCTGATCCACACAATCAAAAGCTCAAGACGAGTAAGCCAAGAAAAGCTCACAAGTCATTCCCAGGGCAGTCATCGTCCTAAGCCAATATCGACCCTCGGTCGATGCTGACACAAAAGTCCTATAGTGCTACTAACACATACATGTATGTACACGGTCAGCGTACCACCCCACTGAAGGGTATCTTAGGATGACCAAAGTATCCTCCCCCTGATAGGAAACCAGACGCCATAATATCCAAAAGCCCTAGACGTCCACAGGAGCCGTGCTCCTCACAAAATTGCACCGGGCGGAAGAATCCACAAGAACAACATATATCATGTGGAAACAATCATACAACCAATTAAGTATACATACACAAGCATGGAATCAAAGATCAAGGAAATAATCATCCAATGAATCAAAGGTGTATGTATACGTATAAAATCAACTATCAAAGATGTAAACATCTAGTGATAGGGGAACTGGGCAGAATTACTTACTTGTGTTTTTAGAGTGTCTAGGATTACTCGAAGCTTCCTCCCGACGCGTCTCTACGCTCTACGTCGGTATCTTGTAAATGGGACACCTCTTAGTATAAATATATATATGAGTAGACAATAAGTATTTCCCTATGATTTGGGTTTCTTTCATTAACTATGTGCTTGATGTGCCTATTTAGTTACTCCAATGCAACATGTCATTTGGGCTATATATTGCTCATGTAACAAGTCCATGGCCTTACACTCCATGAAATGGGTCGTGGCCCATTAGCTTCATTCCTACATTAACTTACTACACATACATATACAAGGCACATCAAGCATCCATGCCCTCCTCTATATGTTATAATATATTTGAATCCAACCCATTCTCTAACCAGGCCCATGCCACTCCAATTGATAACATTTGGTTCTTGTTAGAGCTACATTCAAGTTGGGCCCATTAACCTCCCAGTTCTATATATATGAAACCAAGTTCATGACCAACCCATTATAGGTGGTTTGGGTCGTGGCCCACTAAAAAGCATTGGACCCATTGTAATGTGTTTCAACACAACCCACTCTTGACTTGGGTCGGACCCATTTATTCTAGCTTTTATCTAAGCTTTAATGAGTTTGCAACTCTTCTCACTTATAAATTTATACATCATGAATCCACTCTTGAGATAATCATGCTCCACCGTTCTTATATTAAGGTTAATTATCTTCACAACTTATTAACATGAAACAAACCCACTAATTACTTATGCATCATGGTTTGCAAAGTCTCATTATCATGCATGCACATGAGTATCCTAGTGTTAACTGGTGGCTTATCTTAACAGTCAATCCTTAACACCAACAGATCCCCATGTTTTAGTCGATCAACACCTCATCCCTAGTGTTTAAATCTTAAACACTCGTTCCCCTTGTCATGACTGTACAAGTGCAACAGTCACACCCACAGTTAGAGCATGGTTTTAACCCTACACATTTATCTCATATGTGTATCATGCCTCTTTTATACTATCCTGGAAGTCATCTCTTCCAAGACTCTAAATCAAACCATCATCTGTCAAAAAGCTTGGAATCACTTGGACTTCAACAACGACTCAACAAATATGTAGACAGGGAAAGAGAGAGAGAGAGAGAGAGAGCAACCTCAACCCATCATACATTTATTGGTTAAGTGGTCATCAACCCTTATCTCTCAAGAACCCACTATCCTCACAGTGTTACTTTAATCCCATGCATGATTAATTAAAGATCCATATGCTATATTTACTATTAACACATGAATGCATGCATGCACGGCTGCAGGGTCCACTAACATTGCAACCAAATTCTCATGGAGGTCAAGATGCTCACCGGATGAGTAGAGATTCATGGCGTTCTTGTGGTGAAACTCCGGCGACAGGTGTTGCTCCTAGGTTTTCCACATAATGCATGGTGGTTAACTCTTCAACTCTATCTTGCCTCATTGGAGCTCGAAGTTGCACCCCTCCTGCGCTCAAGGTCGTCTCTCCATGGCGGTCTAAGTTCTCCTCCCTCCTGGATCACAGTGGTTGCAAGTACTTCCTCTTCTCGACCTCTGGAGTCCTACTATAACTCATTGATGTCCTCTATTAGGGCTCCGGTGAGGTTATAGTAGCTCAGACCATCCAACCTCACTGCCCATCTCTCCTTTTAAATCTCGCTCTCTCATCTCAACTTGAAATAAGGCAAGAGATCTTGGGAGAGATGAAGCTTATGCTTCTTATGCAACCAAGGAGAAGGTGGTTCGAGGTCTTTGAGGCAACAGGAGCTTGACATAACAAGACGCTGCCGAACCTCTCTGCACTTAGCTACGATCGCGCTCAATAGCAAGACTTCTGCTTTTAGGGATTTGCGTTGGGGCGGGGAGGGATAACATTGGTCGTGCCTTGGATCCAGATCGCTACGTGGATGGGCAACGATGGTCGTTCAGCGTGGCAAGTATGAAGAGGGGTCCGTCTTCCTTCTTCTCCGCATGGTAGCAACACGCTGCGTGGCGTTTCAATCATTTGAAACCCGATTTTCCTCGGTCCATGCGTTCGCGCGTTTAATTGATTCCCTAGCCACGTTGTTGATCAACTCTTTGACTTCCTTGAATTCTACTCAATAGTAAGCCACGTGCTAATAACCTATTGCATGGGTGTTGGCCCATTTTACAAATCAGACCCCGGTTTCCTCCCGAATCAAATTATGTGACTTTAGCCATTTGCATGAGTTAGTCTTTTACAAAAATATCCAACTTACTTTGAGGTTTACATAGAAGTCCTCTCTAGTTAAATCACATGACGAGTTAACAATGCAATTAAACACCCACGTTTACATTATATTAATCAAGGTAAGGGATTTAATTAGTAAAACATAATTAGAGTATTAATTAAGGATTTAATCAAGCCATAAACATGGCAGCTCTTAAAGGAGACTTGCCTTATTTCTGCAGTATGGACCTGTTTCAAAAAATAGGTTATATTGCTTATTGACATCCCAACCAACATAAGCAACTCAGACCTGTTTGGGAAAACAGGTCATACTTAAGAAGAAAAGGGTACACTCTCAGATCAGATCATGCTATTAACCGACAAGTTGCCTTACTAGGTTGACCCAAGATATGATCTTGTCGACCTAACGAGTCAGGGGGCAAGTGTTATTGGGGAAAATTCGACGGTAAAAGTTATTAGGGTTTCATGTATTTATTACTTTTATGTGTTCATTTCCTATTTTACCCCTGTAGTGGTATTATATATACCCCAACTTTATTATCAATAATATCTAAGTTCTTTTATCATGGCATCAGAAGCCTAGATCCAGAAAACCCTAATATTTTTTTCCCTCACCGTCAGTGGCACGCCGGCCACCAGACACCAGACACAATCACCTACAAGTGGAATTTTTTTAACATGCATTTCTGATGAATTTATGAAAGATGTTTGTGTTGGTGAATCATATTTTCTTTGTTCTCGTTTTGATGAATTTCTTTGTTCTCCTTTGATTGCAACCAATTAGAGCCTATTGTTCAATTCACTGAAGACTATGTTGTTTTACAATTTGAATGATACTTTATTTCTTCTATATGAAGTTTGTGTATACAGTGGTGAATATACAGTGTGTGAAGGTTGTGTATTGTTCATCTTTTTGGAGAATGTGATCCTGATGATAATGATGCCTGTAGGGGTTCTTTTGTGGATACATCTGTGATGGATGCATCTGATTCAACTAAATATAAAAACACATATCAAACAAAAATACACAACATCTAACAAAAAATCACAAGCAGAACCTGATATAGAATCACAACACTTAACTGAATTCATATGTTCAATTGCATCTTTGCCATGATAGTAATACTTAACAACAAACAAAAATCAAAAGCAAAATAAAATTAAAACACATATTAAATAATCCATTGATTCTTGGTCAAAAAATAAAAAATAAAATAAATACATTGATTCTGACTTCTCATCATTCAAATAATCTATTGATTAAAACTTTTCGTCACTCAAAATCAAAAACAAAACAAACATAAATCAATCCTTTTAAAATGGCATAAAGCATGACTCCATTCAAAGTTTACATTCTCACAGTGATTCATTGCCGAATCATACATCTACTGCTAACAAAGCATGAAGAAGAACAACATACAAAAAACCATCTTTTGTGAGATGTCAAGTACCATGAAAGAGAGCAAATCTAGAAAACACCAAATTGTTCAAATGATAGATATAATATGATAACATTTCATAGAACATCTAGTAATACAACAAAGTCTTTATTCACGAGGTTGAATATCTTTGAATAGTAGCTCACGTTTCCAATTGGCGCGTGTTGATTTCATCAATGTCTGAAATGGTATGAATAGACATGTTAGGAAATGGATGCCATAAAACTCAACTATTTCATTGGACTAAATAATGGACTTCTAACACATAATACAAATGGAAACTCAACTATTTGATTACACTAACCAGCTTGAAGAAACTGCATTTGTATAAGCTTGACAAAAATATTCACACCAACAACCGCAAATGGAAACTCCATATCTAAATGACAAAAACCAAAAAGTTTAGCGACACAAAAAAGAACATATATAGCATATTATTTATAATGTAATGTATAACGTATAAAATCTATAATTTAAAGAAAAGACATATTAAACACTAACCATCTTGTATCTGTAACTTGCCTCCCGCAGGTAGCTCTATTATGACTAGTTTGTTTACATAAAGAACAAAGATTTTTCTTGCTTGGGTCGATATTCATATCCATGTGCATGCGATTGCGTTTAACCTTTGGTCATCCTACGGCGCGACGCATAACTGAAGGAACCATCTTTGGACCAAGCACAGGTTGCCAAAATTGTGAACTAGGTACAGGATGAAATTCTGGAGCATATGTTTTCCTATACCAATCAACAGTGTACCAAGGAAAACAAAACACATATGGGCTAATATTTGTATTTGCAGTACTACACACCCTCAAAATATGCACACATGGGAATTGCTGAGTCAACATAAACCCGCATGTGTATGTAGAATCAATACCATTGACAATAACTTCAAAGTCGATTGTGCACTCATTAGAACATTCAGTAACTTGAAACTCATTATGGTTGAAGTGTCGCACGCTCAAGTGTCTCGCTTTTTCGATACTATTTTGCAACTTCCTCTCTTGTTTAGTAGTGATTGTCCCATCTATAGCAAGTCCGAGCTGTCTATTCTTGTAGTAATGCATTACTGACCGATGAAAAGTGACAGATACTAATGCTCTGATTGGCAAGCCACGTGCACCTTTTAAAACAGAGTTGAAACTTTCACATAAGTTGGTGCTATGACGCCCACATCGTCTTCCACCATCAAGTGCCATGTCACGCCCAATCCCAGATTCCAGGCCCCGAGCACGTGAACAGACCGGCCGTACCCGAGTAGAGTCAAGCTCAGCTCGAATACAAGGCCTAAGAGTAAATAAGCAAATAACAATCAATAATAAAATCATACTCAAGTCCAAGTGAACATAGAGTCATAAGGATCCATAGGCCCTATACAAAACAGGGTCCCTATACTGGTCCTACAAAATAACAACTCTCAAACAAAAGATAACTCAAGGGAGGCCCTCAGACCTCTGATCTCCTAGAGAATCTCTCCTCAGCACCAGCCTCTAGACCTCGGGATCTATAAAGGAGAGAAAGAACAAATGCATGAGTTTTCGAATGGAAAGCAAAGTAAGTACCCCTGTGGGCTAACAAAGACATAATAACAGCATGTCAAGTAAAAGGACCACATCCCAAGAAAACATAACTCTAGGGGTCTGCCACAAATCAATCCAAAGGCACGACCCCTAACAACAGAAGCCCTCAAGCTCTGTGGTGAGTTTCAAAGAAAACTCAAGGATCACTCCCGGTTTGTATATCCAGCTGCGCTGTAAACACCACCCTCCGGTCGTAAGTCGGTAGTACCACCTCTCAAACGTGTCGACACGGCAAGCGTATCATTCCCACTGACGGGTAGGACTACAACAAAGATCGCCTCTCGCATCTGCAAGTATAGCGTAAATGCCGTGGTGTCCTATCCCTGAATATTTCCCTATCGGAGCCCCCACGCTCCATTGAGTCCGGGCAGTAGACCCATAACAAACAGGGATACCAACATCCCGAAACAAACATACATGCTCAACAGGAATCTAAAACAGATAAGAAAAGCATGTATGACATCAATAAAGTATATATCAACAAGGCATAAGCATGTCAAAAGAAAACTCCAAAGAGTGGGTACTAGGCAAGTGTACTTACCTCTTGCTGGAACTAGAAACCCTTATAGTCTCCTCCTGTAGTGTCCCTAAGACTCCCTGAGAGTATCTCATAATAGAGGTTCTATTAGAGCCAATATTCTAATAAAACCCTAGGTTTCTTGATGCACATGCATAATTCTCGCTTTCGGTGGGCCTAAGCCCAACTAAACGGGTCTCAAAGTCCAATATCTTAGTTACCAAACCACTTCCCACATTTCCAAGTCCTTAGTTGACTCTAGTCAAACTTTGGTCAACTTGTCAACTTTACTTGTATTTGTCGTGGTACGAACCTTAATTGGTCATACATAGTCTACTGACTTCCCTGGTCCCACTTTGTCGTGTTTTACAGCCTCTAAGAATGAATCTAATCGCATAAGGTAAATTGGGTCCACTCTTATGGGTTAGTAAGCCCATTAGACTTGGCCTGACCCACCACTATTTAATTTAAAAGGCCATCCACCATACCAGCGGCCTCTCATGGCTTAGTGGTTAGAGCTAGACTACGTTAGTTGGGGGGTTATGGGTTCGGATCCCACCCCTTGCATTATTCTTTTCTATCTTCTTTATAACTCGACTGAGCACATTTATTTTTTTTTCTAACCCAATCTAACTAGGTCACACCATGAACCCCTCAGTTAGCTTTTCTTTAATTGGTTTAATTAAATCAATCCTCTCTCCACTTAGGTCGAAACCTTGGTCCTTTTAATCTAATCAACTTAGGCCATTACATGATTTTATTTAATCATCTAAATGCCTAGGTATTAAATCAATCAACCTTGATATTGTTTTTTTTTTTTAAATCAACTTAGGTTTTATTTACTTAAATACCTAGATGTCCAACATCTATTCATCAATTTAATTAGATACTCTACCAATCCAATTAAGCAATTAAATTGATTAATTCACCTATATGTCCTTTTGATTTTTTGAGTTAATAGTTTTCACGCTATAGTAAATTAAAACTAATATATTCCAATTTATTACATAAAACTTTAATCTATTAATAGATTAAATTAGTATTTGATTATTATTACTATTGTTATTATTTTTTTTTCCATCGTCTTCTTCCTCTTTCTCTCTCGCGACCGACAACCACCACTGTCGGTCACCTCGCAAGCAAGCTCCTGGCCTTCCACCCAAGCTCGGACCCCGTCGTTAAGGACCTCCCGCCCACGAGAAGCTCCTCCGGAGCACCGCCGGCCTAGCCCCATGTTGCTGAAGTTCCAAACTCTAGGCCGTGAAGTCAGTCCCCCTCCGACGAGCTTACAAACGTTAAACGGTGCATGCAAACCCTCTTAAGCGTTCCAACAGATGTACACAATACTTACCGGAGGTTTTTTGACGACGAAAGGCCACAGAGAAGCCGTGAATGTTTCACCCCTTCTCCCATGAAGCTCAAGAAGGCGCCTCCAACGCATAGCATCGCGATGTTTTCCGGCCATCTCAAATTCTCTCCCCACCAAGATGCCTCGACGGCCACAAGCTTCTGTGATGGCGCTGCTCCCACGTCGGAGACCTTCTCCCTCTCCGACTGTCACCTCGTCGGAGCAGTTGCTTCAATGGAGCTCTATTCTCCATCCAGAGCCCATTCCGCCCCTTTTATAGCACATGGGAGGCGAGATGACGCTGCCGGCCATTCAAGGAGCCGTTACCGACGTCCGACCTTCGCAGTAACGGGCGGCGAAGGTGGCGGGGTTGGCGCGGCCGTTGGCGGCTGAGAGAGGAGAAAAAGATGCCTTGAGATCCGGTTTCGCGGATGAAAGGTGAGGATCGCTTGATCATCTCCAACGGCCCCGATTAAATCAGCGCATCGTATCACTCGTTCCTTTGGATTAACGGGCTAGATCTTATCGCGACTAACGGCTTGATTTCTATCCATCGCATCGAACTAGACACAATCACGATATAAGTGGCTCACAATCGTCCGCACGATGAGGTTATCCTCACACAAACCACTCCCCATGCCTCGGATCAAAACCACGATCAGATGGATTTATTTAAGGACCAACACGTGGCTTCATGTGGGCCGTTTATATAAGGACCAACACGTGGCTTCACGTAGCTTTAGATGGATTTCAATCTCAGATCTTCTAATCCTGATAGTTGAACATATTATATAAGGGTTTTGATCTGGACAATTATCCAGAGGTCCCTGAAGTTTTTCTGGGTTACTTTTTAGTCCACCACTGAGAGAGATGACAATTTCCATTTAGTCCTTAATACTTTTTAAAATTACATTAAGGTCCTTCTGACCCTCCATTAACCCTAATTAGGGTTTTAGTCCTTTTTAAACCTTATTTTTCCCACCTTATTATTACCATTCAATTATTTAGGGAATTACTTTAATTAACAAAGAAATTGGAATAATTTTATTTAAATAAAATCCTTGGATTTTACAATCCTCCCCCTTATAAAAATTTCGTCCTTGAAATTTCAACACCACTTATAAGGAAGTAAACAACTCTGGGTAACGCTTCCTTATATCCTCTTCCACGAACTCTGCAACTTCTCGTTTCATATCCTTCCACCAGAAATAATCCTTCAGCCCCCTGTACATCTTGGTACCTCTAGGGTGAATAGCATAGCTCGAGTAGTGAGCTTCCTCAAGGATCTCCTTTCTCAACTCAGGGACATTAGGGACACAAATCCGATCATCAAATCTAAGATTACCATCTTCGTGTACTCTGAACCTTGTCGGTTCTCCCCGGCCAATGTGTCCCCTGACCTCCTCTAGATAAGGATCTTGCCTCTGTGCAACTCCAATCCTCTCCAACAATGAGGGTCGGATATGCAAGCTAGCCAAAGTGACATCCATCTTTGGTAAAACAACCTCTAACTCGAGCCTCATCATATCCTCTAGCAAAGGCCTTTGTGTTGTCAACAATGCGACAACCCCATAACCAGACTTCCTACTTAGTGCATCAGCCACCACGTTAGCCTTGCCCGGGTAGTGATGGACACTGAGGTCATAGTCCTTTATCAACTCCAACCAACGTCGCTGCCTCATGTTCAACTCCTTTTGAGTGAATATGTACTTGAGGCTCTTATGATCTGTGTAATTCTTGCAAGGAACACCGTAGAGGAAGTGTCGCCAGATCTTTAAGGCAAACACGATGGCTGCTAACTCAAGATCGTGTGTAGGGTAATTCTCCTCAAAAGGCTTTAACTGTCGTGATGCATAAGCAATCACCCGCCCGTCCTGCCAATACACATCCTAAGCCAGTCTTGCATGCGTCACTATAGACTGTATACCCGCGACCACTTTGAGGTAAAGCCAAAACTGGTGCAGATATCAACCTCTGTTTCAACTCCAAGAAGATTTTTTCACAAGATTCTGTCCAAACAAATCTGGTACCCTTCCTAGTCAATCTGGTCAAAGGTGCTGCTATGACCGAGAAACCTCAACAAATCTCCGATAATAGCCAGCTAACCCCAGGAAACTCCGTATCTCTCGAACTGTGGTCGTTCTCTTCCAATCGATGACTGCTTCAATTTTCTTGGGGTCCACAGAAACTCCAACTCCACTGATCACGTGCCCCAAGAAAGCAACTCTATCAAGCCAGAACTCACACTTGGAGAACTTGGCATAAAGTTGGTGCTACCTCAAAGTCTCTAACATGATACCCAGGTGCTCCTTATGTGCCTGGAGGCTACCAGAGTAAACCAATATGTCATCGATGAACACCACCACAAATTGGTCCAAGTACTGCCGAAATACTCGGTTCATCATATCCATAAATACTGTCGGGGCATTAGTAAGCCCAAATGTCATTACTAAGAACTCATAGTGCCCAAATCTAGTACGGAAAGAACTTTTTGGAATGTCAGCTTCCTTAATCCTTACTTGATGGTACCCGGATCTCAAATCAATCTTAGAAAATATCCAAGCTCCCTGCAACTGATCCAATAGATCATCGATCCTAGGCAATGGGTACTTGTTCTTTATGGTCACCGTGTTCAGCTCTCTATAGTCCATGCATAATCTCATCGTCCCATCTTTCTTAACAAGCCAAATAGGTGCTCCCCAAGGCAACATGCTGGGTCTTATAAAACCCTTCTCCAACAACTCCTCCAGTTGTGTCTTCAACTCCTTAAGCTCTGCAGGCGCCATCCTGTAAGGAGCCTTAGACACAGGAGCTGTTTCAGGAACCAGATCAATCGAGAACTCCAGTTCACTTTATGGGGGCAGTCCCGGTAAGTCCTTTGGAAATACATCCAGATACTCCCTCACTACCGGGACATCTGAGACTACGGTCTCTCCATCCTGTTTCGCCTCAGAGATAGAGGCCAAATAACCTATGCACCCTCCCCTAAGTAACTTTCGAGCCTGGAGAGTTGAAATCTCCTATACAAGGGAACAAGTTTGGCTGCCATAAAAGGTGAACTCCTCATCTCCCGGCACCCTGAACACAACTCTCTTCCCAAGATAGTCCACCACTGCGTATACCGAAGAGAGCCAGTCTATCCCGAGGATCACATCGTAATCCTTCAGGTCCATCACATGTAAGTTTGCAGGTAATTTCCTCCCTTCAATCACTATGGGCATGCCTGTACAATCCTCCTCACTAATTTGGCAGCTCCTACTGGGGTGTCTACACTCAACTCATAGGAGCAAGCAAGGTGTGTCTTCGTGCAAATCGTGTAGATACAAAAGAGTGTGTAGCACCCGGATCAAATAAAGTGCAGGCATAGAATGAACCAACAAAAATGGTACCTGCGACAACATCATCAGATGCCCGGGCCTCCTCCGTCGTCAGGTGATAGACTCGTCCATGAGTCATGGGCCTCTGCTGCTGCTGGAGCATACTAGGTGTAGAAGTTTGTCCAGCGGTCGCCTTCCCCTTCTTATTGACCCCTTGGGGCCTCGGTGGTGGTCCAACCGACTGTCTGGAAGCCGGCTGTGATCCCTGGGTTCTTCTAGATACACCCTGTCTAGCTTGACGCTGAGGGCACTGAGCCTTCTTGTGATCAAGACCCAAGCAAACGAAACATCCTCCTGTTAGTCTCGGGCATTGAGACTTCTTGTGCGGCCCCTTACACTCAAAACATCTAAGGGTCTGGGTCACGCTAGCTGATGACCCTTTGCCTCCAGACGAGGCCGTAGACCCTGTAGGCTTGCCATATGGTTGGTATTTGTTATGCGGCCTACTGCCTTGAACTCTTTCCAAATGATTGCCCTCGGTCATAGACCCCTTGTCCTTCTTCTCCTTCTGGGACGACCCCTGGGCGTCCCCTTGGCAAGAGGCCTCTGTGTACTTGGCCATGGCTACAACCTCAGTATAGGTTTTACACATGTGGCTAGTCACAATCTTCTTCAGTGATGGCCGCAGTCCGGCCTTAAAGTTCATTACCCGACTTTCCTCGGAAAGAACCATGTCTGGCAGGAAACGGGCCAGCCTGTCAAACTCTGTTTCATATTGCTCCACAGTAGAGCTGCCCTGGACAAGCTGGGAGAACTGCTGTCCCAACTACACCAAATGACCCCGAGAGAAATACTTGGTAAAGAACGCAGTTCTGAACTCTTCCCAAGTCTGTAAAGGCTCTCCCTTCGTCAATCTAATCTCCCCAGAGTACCAGTCTTCTGCTGGTCCCTGGAGCATGTAGACAGCGGTCTTGATCTTCTCCGCCTCTGTAGTCTAGAAGACCTCGAAGGTCTTCTCCATCTCTCTAACCCATAGCTCTGCTGCGTGGGGATCAGCGGCTCCCTCAAAAGTTCGGGGAGAAGGTCTCCTAATCTCCCCAAGTAACTCTTTGCTAGATGTGGGGGTGGCCGGTGGAGGCGGTGCTCGCTGCTGTCTGGTCTCCTGTATCAGCCCCATCATCTCACGCATGAGGTCCAGCATACTCATGGAGGATACCTCCCCCCTGGGATTTGGGCCCTCAGCCTAAGGCACCTCAGCATTGTACTGAGCTGACACCTCCTGCTCCACCGGCATCACATCAAGAGGTGGGGGTACCTCCCCACCCTGAGGTTGGGGTACCTCCTCCACAGGTGGTTGTGGCACTTCCACTCGGCGAGGTCGCCCCCGCCTACCCCTACCTCTACCACGTCCACCATGCCCTCCCCGTCCTTGGTTCATATTTTAGCAGTCAAAAAAAAAAACTAGCAGGGTTACTCCATACACAATCCACACAAGTAGTAATAATCAAAATTTTATTTCACTAAAAGTAAGTTTCGGAAAAGAAAACACAACATAAGTAGTTCATACAACACTCAGGGTTTGTAAGACTATAATTTATTCAAAACATAATAAACTAGACTCAATCTAAGTGGTGTCTATCGGGAGAAAGTGGAGTGTAGTCGACAAGGGGAAGATATCCTCCTGACCCCTGTGGTCCCCTACTAGGTCCTGGTGCGCCACCTGGGCAGTGAAAGGTGAGATGCTCAATGCTGCCACAGCTACGGCACCAACGGTGTGGGTGCCTGCTCTCCGACATCTGGTGCCCATACCTACCGCAACGTCGACACCTTAGAATGGTGATCACGTTAGCGGTCGAGCCTCCAGCCCTAACTCCTAGCTGCAAACCAAGTCTCCTACGATAGTCTCGGGCTCGACATACCCGCCTAGGGGGAATGCTCGGGTTCACAATCTCCTGCACCAGCGGAACCCTCGGGCTCATGACTGCTAGCCTCTGAACCACAGAGACTCTCATACTCTCGTCTATCTGCCTCTGGACGACCATATCAACTGTGGACTGGAGCTTATCAATGTTCCAATTGGTGGCTTCCACAGTCCTCCTCATCTCAGCAAGAATCTTCGCAGGATCCGAAGAGTCAACACGAGGTGGTGGGGTGTTCTCATGAACCGACTCCACCTCCTCCTCAGAAGAATCCTGATAGTACCCGGGTCCCGACATCCTGCATGAAAAACCAAACATCAATCTAACGTACCACTAACTATACTAACCTAGACCCACTCTCAGTCTATACAACTAACTAAGGGCAACTAGGGTGTTTGTTATCTACTTCTAATCTAAAACTTCTCTGATACCACTTTAATCTATCACGCCCCGTCCTAGATTCGAGGCCTCGAGCACGTGAACAGACCGGTCGTACTCGAGTAGAGTCAAGCTCAGCTCGAATACAAGGCCTAAGTGTAGATAAGCAGATAACAAAGAATAATAAAATCATACTCAAGTCCAAGTAAACATAGAGTCATAAGGGTCCATAGGCCCTATACAAAACAGGGTCCCTATACGGGTCCTACAAAATAACAACTCTCAAACAAAAGATAACTCAAGGGAGGCCCTAAGACCTCTGATCTCCTAGACAATCTCTCCTCAGCACCAGCCTCTAGACCTCGGGATCTGTAAAGGAGAGAAAGAACAGATGCATGAGCTTTTGAATGGAAAGCCCAGTAAGTACCCCTGCGGGCTAACAAAGACATAATAACAGCATGTCAACTAAAAGGACCACATCCCAAGAAAACATAACTGTAGGGGTCTGCCACAAATCAATCTAAAGGCACGACCCATAACAACAGAAGCCCTCAAGCTTTGTGGTGAGTTTCAAAGAAAACTCAAGGATCACTCCTGGTCAGTATATCCAGCTACGCGCTGTAAACACGACCCTCTGGTCGTTCGACCCTCCGGTCGTAAGTCGGTAGTACCACCTCTCAAACGTATCGATACGTCCAGCGTATCATTCCCACTAATGGGTAGGACTACATGAGCATTGCCTCTCTGGCACGGCAAGCAGAAATGCCAGGGTGTCCTATCCATGAACATTTCCCTTTCGGAGCCCCCACGCTCCATTGAGTCCGGGCAGTAGACCCATAACAAACAGGGATACCAACATCCCGAAACAAACATACATGCTCAACAGGAATCTAAAACAGATAAGAAAAGCATGTATGACATCAAAAAAGTATATATCAACAAGGCATAAGCAAGTCCAAAGAAAACTCCGGACTATGGGTACTAGGCAAGTGTACTTACCTATTGCTAGAACTAGAAACCCTCCTAGTCTCCTCCTGTAGTGTCCCTAAGACTCCCTGAGAGTATCTGATAATAGAGTTTCTATTAGAGCCAATATTCTAATAAAACCCTAGGTTTCTTGATGCACATGCATAATTCTCGCTTTCGGTGGGCCTAAGCCCAACTAAACGGGTCTCAAAGTCCAATATCTTAGTTACCGAACCACCTTAGTTGACTTTCATTCCACATTTGGTCAACGCTAGTCAAACTTTGGTCAACTGGTCAACTTTACTTGTATTTGTCATGGTACGAACCTTAATTGGTCATACATAGTCTACTGACTTCCCTGGTCCCACTTTGTCGTGTTTTACAGCCTCTAAGAATGAATCTAATCGCATAAGGTAAATTGGGTCCACTCCTATGGGTTAGTAAGCCCATTAGACTTGGCCTGACCCACCACTATTTAATTTAAAAGGCCATCCACCATACCAGCGGCCTCTCATGGCTTAGTGGTTAGAGCTAGACTACGTTAGTTGGGGGGTTATGGGTTCGGATCCCACCCCTTGCATTATTCTTTTCTATCTTCTTTATAACTCGACTGAGCACATTTATTTTTTTTTCTAACCCAATCTAACTAGGTCACACCATGAACCCCTCAGTTAGCTTTTCTTTAATTGGTTTAATTAAATCAATCCTCTCTCCACTTAGGTCCAAACCTTGGTCCTTTTAATCTAATCAACTTAGGCCATTACATGATTTTATTTAATCTTCTAAATGCCTAGGTATTAAATCAAACAACCTTGATATTGTTTTTTTTATTTTTAAATCAACTTAGGTTTTATTTACTTAAATACCTAGATGTCCAACATCAATTCATCAATTTAATTAGATACTCTACCAATCCAACATCAATTCCAACAGCGTACAGTACCGCATGTTTTCCCCGTCGTCTCAGCCTTCTCCCCTGCCTGAAGATGCTCTGGACGGCCACAAGCTCGGTAGATGGCACGTTCTCGCGTCGGAGACCTTCTTCTCCGATTGTCACCTCGCCGGAGCAGTTGCTTCAATGGAGCTTTGTTCTCCATCCAGAGCCCATTCCGCCCCTTTTATAGCACAGGGGAGCCGAGACGACGCTGCCGGCCATTCAAGGAGCCGTTACCGACGTCCGGCCTTCACAGTAACGGGCGGCGAAGGTGGCGGGGCTGGCACGACAGTTGGCGGCTAAGAGAGGAGAAAAGGATGCCTCGAGATCCGGTTTCGCGGATGAAAGGTGAGGATCGCTTGATCATCTCCAACGGCCCCGATTAAATCAGAGCGTCTCGTATGACTCACTCCTTTGGATGAACGGGCTAGATCTTATCGCGAGCAACGACCTGATTTCTATCCATCGCCTCGAACTAGACACAATCACGAGATAAGTGGCTCACAATCGTCCGCACCGTGAGGTCATCCTCACACAAACCACTCCCCATGCCTCGGATCAAAACCACGATCAGATAGATTTATTTAAGGACCAACACGTGGCTTCATATGGGCCGTTATAATGCTCCGAGATTTACTTCAATCTCAAATCTTCTAATCCTGATCGTTGAACCAATTATATAAGGGTTTTGATCTGGACAATTATCTAGAGGTCCCTGAAGTTTTTCTGGGTTACTTTTTAGTCCACCACTGAGAGAGAGGACAATTTCCATTTAGTCCTTATTACTTTTTGAAATTACATTAAGGTCCTTCTGACCCTCCATTAACCCTAATTAGGGTTTTACTCCTTTTTAAACCTTATTTTTCCCACCTTATTATTACCATTCAATTATTTAGGGAATTAGTTTAATTAATAAAGAAATTGGAATAATTTTATTTAAATAAAATCCTTGGATTTTACATGCCATTGACCACATGTGTTTGGGACCAATGGATGATGCAAATTCGGTAAATATGGGCCATCGTTCAGTTAGTATGTTGACCAACTCATTGAGTTTCTGAGTAGATACAGTAGTTGCTACCTTCCAGTAAAAGTCTGAATTTGATTTACTCTTGCAGGTTTGGAGGAAGTTGTCAGTGAGGTGTCGTAAACAATAACGATGTACATAACCATGTTGTGGAGGGAAAGCTTGCTTGACAACATTCATCTGGCCTTTGAACTGATCAGAGATGATGCACATAGGTCGACTTGGATTTAAAGTCCTTTGAACATTTTCCAAAAACCAAGTCCAGCTTTCTCTATTTTCACTTTCAACCACGGCATATGCTTAAGGGAATAAATAAATTTCAGCATCTTGACCTGTCGCTATCAATAATGTACCTTTATATTTGCCATGCAAGAATGTTCCATCAACTGAGAGCACAGGATGGCAAAAATTAAATCCATTGATAGATGGACCAAAAGCCCAAAAAAAACTCTTTTGAATTTTTCCCATCCTAGACCCATTCAAAATCAAACTTAACAAAACTCCCTGGATTACAAGCGACTAGTGCTCCAAAATATTTCCTCAAGTCTGCATAAGACTGCTTCCATGAACCAAATATGGGTTTTATTGCTTTATTCTTCCCCTTCCACGGCTTGTCATAACCAACATGAACATGATACATATTTTCTACCATAACTTGCACTTGTGGTATACTTAGGTTAAGACTGGCTTTCAATGTGGGGAGGATCAGCTCACAAATTAGCTTTGCAGAACAATGTCTACTATCGAGACGATGAGCTTGGTTGACGCAACTATGGTTTCTTGGGCAAGTTTTGACAACGCATAGTCCATCCTTTGATGAAACTGAAGCATGAAAACGCCATGCACATTCTTCGTGAACACATTTAACTGTCCATCTTAACTTGTTACTTTTGATACATTAAAACTCAATCGCCTTTTTTATAGACCAACGACTTACCAGGTCTATTAGTTGTGCTTTTGTAGTGAAAGCATGACCAACCCAATTATCAAAGTTGAGGTCAGCACCTTCTCCAACTAAACCTTGAACATCATAATCATCAATTACCATAGCATCATACCATTCTTCAATTGGCTCAATACCCGGAACGGGATCAAATTGCGTGTATTCATTTGACACAATATTTACCCCTTGCTCCATATCTGAAGTTATTGTCTCCATGGCTTCCTCTACTATAACATGATCTTGCATATCGGTAGGAAGTCCATCTTCATCATCACTGTCACTATCTGATAATCCTCTTTCTTCTTGTATATCATCTTCTTCTTCTAGATTTTGAGCTTCATTAGGCCTTTCCTCTGTGTCATTGCCTTCATCATATCTCCAATGGACGTTAGATGGACCACTCTCATTACATACGGTTAGTCCATCCCCATAGGTTGTTGTCGGGGTTGACGTGTGGAACACTGTTTGTGATGGTTGTGAAGTTCTGTAGAATAAAAATGCACAATATTAATTGTGTATTATAGTCATGTCTTTTCGTATTGAATACAAAATATATTGTAAGAAACAACCTTGATTACTTACTGGGTATTGTTAATCTGATCAATGTCATCTTGAACTGTTCTATATCCAACATGACTTTCCTGAGGGAGAACATGCTGACCATTATTGATTGTTGGAATTCTATGCGAACTTCCTTTTGTTTAGAGTTGCAATAATGGAACAATCACAAATAGAGATGATGAAAGAGACAAAAGAATTGGAGAAAAGAACATGGCTGAAGTTATATTTTTCATTCATTCATATTCATCTCAAAGAATTACATTGTAACTTATAGGAAACTATACAATCTCCAAATTAAGCAATATTTCAAATCTTCAATGAAGTAAATCTCCAATTAAGTAGATCTCCAATCAAGCCGATTTCAAATCAATTAAGCAGATCTCCAAATTTAGAATAAATCTTCAACACTCCCCCTCAAGTTGGTGCGTAAATATCATACATGCCCAACTTGTCCACTAATTTTGAGAAGCTTCAATTTGAGACAGCTTTAGTAAGAAGATCAGCCAACTGGTCCTCTGATCGGATCTTAGGTAATTCCAACATACCATCATCAAGCTTCTCCTTAATGAAGAATCTGTCCACCTCCACATGCTTTGTACGATCATGTTGGACCGGGTTGTGGGAAATATCATATGTGGCTTTATTATCACAATACAATTTAATTGGTTGTTTAGATGAGTATCCCAAACTTCCAAAATAAGTTTCAACAATAGTGTTTCACAAAGTGCAAGTGCCATACCTCTGAATTCGGCTTCTGCACTTGAACGAGCAACAACATTTTGTTTCTTGCTTCTCCATGTAACAAGATTATCACCAACAAATGTAAAGTAACCAGAAGTCGAACGCCTATCATCTTTTGATCCAACCCAATCTGCATCAGTATATGCATTAATGTTGCAACAGTCTGTGGCATCTATGTTGCAACTATCTGTGCAACAGTCTGCATTTTTAGTGAATAGAACTCCTTTTCCAGGTACAGATTTTAAATACCTCAAGATGCGAATAACTGCATTCAAATGTTGCTCTCCAGGATTGTGCGTAAATTGGCGGACAATACTCAATGCATAAGCAAGATCCGGTCTTATGTGTGCCAAGTACATCAGTCTTCCTACAAGCCTTTGATATCTCCCTTCATCTGTTGGAACTTGATCTGGCTCAACGCATAACTTCAAGCCTTCTTCCACAAGTGTATCAACTGGTTGACATGCTAACATGCCAGTTTCATGTAACAGGTCTAAAGTATACTTTCTTTGTGACAGAAATATCCCTTTCTTGGATCTTGACGCTTCAATTCCAAGGAAATACTTCAAGGGACCAAGTTCCTTCATTTCAAATTTTCTGGATAAATATCCTTGTAATGCCTTTCTTTCTTTTGGATCATTCCCTGTGACGTCATGTCATCTACATATATAATGAGTGCAGTGATCTTACCTTGTTTTCTTTTTAGAAACAATGTATGATCCGAATTGCTTTGATGATAGCCAAAGTCTTTCATGGCTTTTGTAAACATTCCAAACCATGCTCTTGGGGATTGTTTCAATCCGTACAATGCTTTCTTCAATCTGAACACCTTCTGACTATGTTGTGCTGGTGTCTTGCAACTTGGTGGGAGATCCATATAAACTTCTTCAGATAATTCTCCATGTAAAAAGGCATTCTTCACATCAAATTGTTGCAATGGCGAATCTTGGTTTGCAGCTAAAGATAACAACACCCGAACAGTGTTGATTTTAGCTACATGTGCAAATGTTTCAGTGTAGTCAATCTCATAAGTTTGGGTGTACCCTTTTGCTACAAGTCTTGCTTTATAGCGTTCAAGTGTGCCATCTGCCTTGTACTTCATTGTGTAAATCCATCGACATCCCACTGGCTTTTTCCCTGGTGGACAATCAACAAGTTCCCAAGTTTGCTGCTTCTGCAAGGCATTCATCTCTTTATTCATAGCAGCTTTCCATCTTGGGTCAGTTAAGGCTTCCTGCACACTGTTAGGAATAGCTACATTAGATAATTGATTTACATATAATCAATTTGATTTAGACAAATTTTGGTAGGACATGAAATGACTCATAGGATATTTAACTTTACTAGAGAGGTCAGGTTCATAGGTAGGTTTAGGAATACCTCTGGTTTGGCATTGTGGAAGTTCTTTTATTGGTGGCTGAGACACTCTATCAGGAACATCCTCAGTAGATGATTGGTGTGGTATATTGACGAGGGGCTCAGTTACTCCTTCGGTTTCTGGCCATTCCTCACTATTCAAATCCAATTCAGCAATATGTTCTGCAGTTTCTGTGACAGAATCTTTACTTGCAGTAGGCTCAGATGTTGCAGTGTATGTTGCAACTTCTATTACAGGTAGTACAGGTGTTGCAGTTTCTGTTGCAACTTCTCTTGCAACATTTGTTGTAGTTTCTTCAAAGATCTATAGTTTGAAGTGTTCATAATCTAGAGTCTAAATTTCCTGAATTTCCTTCTGGTACTCCCCCTGAAGTTCAGACTCGGATGAGAAATATATTTCATTTTCATGGAAAACCACATCCACTGTGATAAACATGTGTCAAGTTGGAGGATGATAACATCGGTAACCCTTTTTGTGAGAGCATATCCAACAAAAACACATCGCGATGCTCGAGGAGCTAACTTGTTGCGTTGATGTGCATAGAGATGCACAAAAGCGACACAACCAAAGACACGAGGAGGCAAATTTAGGACGCTTGTTGCACCCACAACGTCCCAAAGAGCTTGTTGCGGTGTCCGGAAGCCAATAGAGCTAGAGGGAACTCTATTGATCAAATATGCTGCAGAATGTAAAGCTTCTCCCCAATAGAATAATGGCATATGGGCTGCGATTAAGGAGGCACGAACAACTTCCAACAAATGTCGATTTTTCCGCTCTGCAACTCCATTATGTTGTGGTGTATTGGAACAAGTAGTTTGATGGAGAGTACCATGAACTTGCAAGAAACGCTGAAGTTGAGAACTTGTATATTCTCCTCCATTGTCACTCCGAAGGATCTTAACTTGTGAATGATACTGAGTTTCAATCATTTTATGAAATTTTTGAAATAATGAGTTCACTTCTCCCTTGGATTGCATTAAATACAACCAAGTCATCCTCGTACAATCATCGATAAAGGTGACAAACCACCGAGCTCCTCCCAACGTTGAGACTATAGATGGCCCCCAGACATCAGAATGTATCACCATAAATGGATGTGGAGTCAATGTTGAACTCAGTGGAAATGAAGTTCGATGACTCTTCGCCATTTCACATACATCACAATGGAAACTTGAATTATCCACTTGTGCAAATAAACTAGGAAACAACTTCCTTAGATAGCCAAAGGAAGCATGCCCAAGGCATCTATGCCATAACCAGATTTCAAACATCTTCTTCTCCGCCTCAGATCCACTCACTTTGAGGACTTGTTATAACTTGTTTGAGGTTCCGGACTCCAAATCCAAGTAGTACAGCTTGCCCCATCTAATACCACAACCAATCGTTTGATGTGTTTTGATGTCCTTAAAAACACAATGATCAGGCCAAAAAATAACAACACAAGATAAGGCTTTGGTTATTTGAGAAACTGATAACAAGTTATATTCTAAAGATGGGACAACCAAAACAGAATCAAGATGCAAAGTATTAGTAAGGGTCAAGGATCCTTCCCCAATAACTGGGGTAGTATTACCATTGGCGGTGGAAACAAATTGCTGTGAGGAGGGTTTGAGAAGGCTGACTTGTCTAGAATCAAATGTCATATGATCGGTAGCACCGGAATCAATTATCCGTGCACTATTAGAAACAGGTGAGGAAATATTAAAAGCCTTACCACCTTTATCTGTAGGCGTTACCAGTGTTGAGGTATGTGTTGCAATATGTGTTGCAACATCTATTGCAACAACCGCTGCAGTTCCAGTCTTCTTCTTCTGAGCTACACAGCTATGATCCCACCAGTCTGGATAGCCTACCAGGTCGAAGCATCGATCTTTGGTATGTCCAGTGTAATGGCAATGGTTACATATATATGAAGATTTAGCAACACTATTGGTGCGCTTTGGATGGAAGCCTCGTTGTCGATCCTCCCGATCTTGAGTTGGGTAGTTGCGAGTCACCATGGCTGGAGTTGTAAAAACTCCAGATTCCCCGACCAGAGTTGCTTGACTTACCCCCTTCGAATTCACCATTGGTTCTGATACCATGTTTAGAGTTGCAACAATAGAACAATCACAAACAAAGATGATGAAAGAGACAAAAGAATTGGAGAAAAGAACATGGCTAAAGTTATATTTTTCATTCATTCATATTTATCTCAGAGAATTACATTGTAACTTATAGGAAACTATACAATCTCCAAATTAAGTAATATTTCAAATCTTCAATCAAGTAAATCTCCAATTAAGTAGATCTCCAATCAAGCCGATTTCCAATAAATTAAGCAGATCTCCAAATTTAGAATAAATCTTCAACACCTTTACCCACATATAAAATTGGTGTGCAAGGCAACGCCAACATCAATGATGTGCTTTATTGCTCTTTATATCTACTACAATATCAGTTTGCTGCACAAGAGACCATTTGCACTTGATGTCCATTTCATTCTCAATTAAGTTGAAGAGGATTGCATTGGAAATCTTAACCTCCAAGTCACTTAATGTGCTAGACTTGTCAACGCCCAAAACAGTTTTATGGCCACCATAATATTTAGGGCCTCCCTTTGACTCCCTTAGATCTCCCCCCCAACATACTACCACTGTCACTTGGTTGTCATCCATCCTAATGAATCAAAAATCCATAAAATCAGTGATGTTAGGAACAAGAGTGCAATATTTTGAGGAAAAAAAAGACAAAAGGATGATTAATATGTTTATTTCATATCATACATTGGGCTCTTAACACCAACAAATTACCTGCTTTGAGTAAATGAGAATCTTATCAAACTCCCTTCTTTCAATAAAAACACCAACAACTTTCGGGGTAACCCTTGCTTTAATGTAGATATATTTAATTCAAGACCATTATCCACAGTCTACAAACAGAAAACAAAAACTAATATAAATAATAAATATTTCATGAACTATAAGTTTCAATAGAAAAGTTGAGAAAACAAAAAAGTAATAATGCGAGAATGCAGAGATTAAAGCTTTAGTAAGTATCTAATTGGATATTACATTACCTTTGAATTATTGAAGGATGATTTAGAATGTTAGTTAAAGTGATTAAAAACATTGCTCAATTTCTAACTTACATTTTAGAAAAAGCAATAATGTCAAGTATGCAGCCATAGCAGTTAGGAATTTGGCTAACAATACTTCCATTGATATGTTATACATTGACTTATAATCATGCTGACTGAAATAAAGCCATGATATAAAAGATTGCCAAGCATCTTTACAAGCAAAAGCTAATTGATGAAGTATTATAATTAACATCATGTTACATACTAGAATGAATTGTAAGGTTGGTGATGCAGGAGGCTCGAGTCAAATATTGGTGCTGGGTTGGCAGGTCAACGTAAAGACGGAAAGTTATTAAGTTAATTCCAAGATTGTGTCGTTTTTTTAGTGTGGTTCGGTATTTTGACCATAACTTTGGCTACCGATATCAGAATCGCACATTCGACCCAAATTCGGAAAACTCTTTGCGGCACACACGACATGGGACATCATATTTGAGATAATTTTAGTTATTTTTTTTTTCTATTTTTAGAAATATTTAATCCTCTGAATTAGGGTTTTCGGTCTTTTTTCTATTTTTGGTAATATTTCTTATGCCAAATTAGTATAGGATTTGAATCCGATTTGATCTCGTATTTTTAGGAGTTATCTAATTTGTTTAGAGTTTTAAATTTAAATAAGTTTAGTTTTAAATAATAATTTGTCAATTTTAGCAAATTTAGATTAGATGATAAGGTTTCTAGGTTAATCTTTGAGGCTATTTAACCCGACTTGTGGGTTAGTTTTTCATTATTGAATTTTAATTAATAATATTTTTCTGAATTTCAGAGTATTTTCTCTGGTTCTTTAGGTTCTTTGTTTGTTCTTCCTTGCGGTCCTTGGATCCAGCTAGCTTGCGGGATAATCGCTACCCCGCCCGGCGTCAGTTGGGGGTCACCATGGCTAAAGAATATCAAGAGCAAGAGCCTACAATTAAAGATATTGGAGAAAGAAGCAGTAGGCAATGGATGATTGATAACTTGAGCCATCTGATGTCAACTGATGCATCATGGATGGCTGATTCACTGGAGGTTGGAATTGGCTTTATTATCATAACTAATAGAGGTAAATTTTGTTGTGCAGGTTCCAGTAGAAGTAGAGCAAATTCTGCCTTTCAAGGGGAGCTCTTGGCCATAAAGGATGTATTAATCAAATTGACTGAACTGGGAATTGAAGAAGCACAAATTTATATTAATAACCTATCCATCACTTGATTAATGAACAAGGAAGAGGAAGATTGCAATTGGGATACCAAAATGCTAACTGAAGACTGCTGCAACAAGATTCAGAATTTAAAGAATTGGGAAGTTAGACACATCAATAGGGACATGAATGAAGCTGCTGACATGTTATCAAGAATATGGAGACTTAATGGTTACAAAATGTATTATGAAATTCAGGACATGCCTGAGGAACTGAAATTATGTATGAACAAGTTAAATATTTTGAATTTGATAGCTAAAGTTAGCTCTTTCCTACCAAAAAAAATAATCCCTTTCCAGAAGCAACCTAAATCAGCAAAATCAAGCACTAGTTAGGGAAAAAAAATTGAGAATTTCTTATGCGGACAACTCTCTCAACATCTTGAAAACACAATTTCAATCACAAAAAACCAAAATAAAACACTTCGCAAGAGGGTACCAAGCCGATTGAACAATAGATCCGAAAATAGTGAGAGAGCAGCGCCCCGTCGGCATAGCGCGCATCGTCAATGTGGGTGATTTAGAGAGCAAAACAGCTTCAGAAGACCTTCCAGATCTCAATCAAAAGGCTCTTGTGCTGGTGATCTCGGAAAGGGGAGAGGTTATGTGCTTTGGCGCTGACGACGGGAGAGGGGGCATTCACGATAGCACCTGCACCTCTTCAGGGTTAAATCTAGGGGTGCAGATGCAAATATCCCCTTAATTTAACCCATCAAAAGGAATTTTTACATATTAACCCCTGAATAATGTTTTAATATTTTTTTTATTCAGTGCAGCTGACTGGGTAGCCCCATGGCCATTTTGGCCAATATTTTTAACTTGGGGTTATAAAAGCAAGTAAAAATTTTTATAAGGTTAAAATGACAAATATCCCTTCAAAATTTAGCATACAGTCTTAATTAATCTAGTCAAAGAAATGTTGGGTTTTCGTATTAGAAAAATATAAAAATATATATATATATATATAAAAATACAACAGGAAGAAATTTTTAAGTTGGATTGCTTTCATTAAAAAAAAAAAAAAAAACTATATGACCATTTATTATGACCTTTATCCCATATTTACGCCCTAAATTCCAAAACAATGAAAACACCACCGATCATGTTTTAAGTCAAATTTAAGGACATAATATAATTAATGTCTTTTGATGTGCTAGAATGCGACATTGAATTTATAAACATTATCCTCACTAGCATGACTAGTCCAGGATTTTAATGTGTTCATATTCAACTAATCTAGAAGGAAACTAGTACTAATATTCAAAGATAAGTAGGATGGTGATAAGGTGAGGGCGGCTGAATGCCGGCCCACCCTATCACCATCTATTGAAGCATGGGCCCATACTATATCAAATATTGGCCCATACTTTATTTCATATATATATATATATATATATATATATATATATGAATGTGTAGTGTTACTATAGGCGGGGTGAATTCTAAGATACCTTGGGGTAAGCCCCAGGGTATCCCTACTTGGGGACATGTGACTGGCGCTAGCCAGTCACATGTCCCCAAGTAATTTTTTTTTAATACAATTTTAACAATTTTTTTTTAAAAATAATTAAACAGAAATTATCATAAATATATCTTTACAAAATAATAAATTTAAACAATATCTATCATACAAATTAACAAATTAATGCTAGGTTTAGGAAATACACACTCATAAGTTTTAAAAAATATATTAAAAAAAACATTGACATTCACAAACTCTAAAATTAAAATTGCATTAATAGTATTACACAGTATATATTCTTGGTAGTAATAAGTCATAAATTGAACATATATCATAAATCTTCTTTTTTAATTTACCATCAAACTACTTTCAAAGATTGTGTGTGAGCCTTCACAGATTGTGTGTCTTGTGGCTTCACTTATGTATGGTGGCCCTTAGAATCAAGCACTTTAATCTCGCATTACAATCGGAAAGGTCTCGCATGTACAATATCTAGCGTCGCGCTACGGATAATAAAATTTGTGTAATGAAGCCTTCACAAATTGTGTCGCGAGGCTTCCAGCCTTGTGTCGTGCGGCATAAAATCGAAAGACTTTAATCTCGCATAATCGGAAGGTTCCTCGCACACAATATCTAGCGTACCGGAAAATAAAAATTTATGTGTGAGCCTTCACAAATTGTGTCTTGAGGCTTCA
The DNA here is from genome assembly GCA_026586065.1 of Dioscorea zingiberensis. Classification (NCBI taxonomy): domain Eukaryota; kingdom Viridiplantae; phylum Streptophyta; class Magnoliopsida; order Dioscoreales; family Dioscoreaceae; genus Dioscorea; species Dioscorea zingiberensis. The sequence continues at coordinate 26,035,335 of CM048820.1, read as the reverse complement.
TTAAGGCGGTGGCCCGCAAATCAAGGAGACTTTAATCTCGCACACAATCAGAAGGGTCTCGCACACAATATCTAGGCGTGTGCACACGGAAAATAAAAATTTGTGTGCGAGCTTTCACAAATTGTGTGTGAGGCTTCACAGCTTGTGTGCGGTGGCCCGCAAATCAAGAAGACTTTAATCCCACACACAATATCTAGGCATGCGCACACGAAAAATAAAAAATTGTTTGCGGGCCTTCACAGATTGTGTGCGAGGCTTCACAGCTTGTGTGCGGTGGCCCGCAAATCAAGGAGACTTTAATCTCGCACACAATCAGAAGGTTCTCGCACACAATATCTAGGCGTGCGCACACGGAAAATAAAAATTTGTGTGCGGGCCTTCACAGATTGTGTGCGAGGCTTAACAGCTTGTGTGCGGTGGCCCGCAAATCAAGAAGACTTTAATCTCGCACACAATCAGAAGGGTCTCGCACACAATATCTAGGCGTGCGCACACGGAAAATAAAAATTTGTGTGCGGGCCTTCACAGATTGTGTGCGAGCGTGTATATTTAAAAATATTAAAATAGCATTTAATATAAAAAATATTTAATATCAAATATTAATTTTAATATAATAATAAAAATATGTAAACAAATGTTAAGTTCTATGTGGTTTATAAATAAATAATTTTATTAAGTTTCAAAATATTATATTAATATTTTAATAAAAAAAATAAGTGTAAAAGTATTGTGACCGGCATTGGCCGGTCACAACACCCCAAGGAAGGATACCTTGGGGGTACCCCCAAGGTATCTTAGAATGCACCTTATAGGCGGGCTGCACTTGCAGCCGATCTCATAGTAACAGTACTCAAGATAAGCAAACTTCACAAAGATAAAAGTGACCAAATAAATTTGTTCTTTAATTTTATAGGAAAAATAGAATTTATAAAGATAAAAGTGGCCAAATAAATTTGCTTCTGTTGATGATCCTTCAATTAAGAACCAATATTATTAATGGGTGTTTGTATATAATAATATGCCGAGGTTGTGTAATGATAGCCCGACAAGAGTTTTTGACTAGATTTCTTAAAATTATCATAGCCATCCATGTCATGTCGGGATGGTATTGTTGATGATCCTAACATGATATGAATGGATGAAATGATTTCAAAAAGTCTAGCCGAGAAATCTTGTCAGACTATATATCATTACTTGCCGAGGTTTATCAATATTTGCTTCATAGGACTATACATTCAATTATTATAATGAAGGTTTTAGTGTATACAATTATATAATTTTGAGGTTATATATATAGAGTTATATATGTGAAGAAAACCATACGAGGGTGTTCAGGAAAATGCATTTAAATCAACTAGTAGCCACTCTAACTTTTTAAAAATAGATATATAGTTTTTTTTTTAAAAAGAAAATTAATTTTTAAAATTTTTGTGGTTGATGTATAATAAATAAATAAAAGAAATGAGGATACCCATTCCGAAAGAATCCCAAAACAAAGATATGAAGAGTGTACGTCCTTTAAGGGACCACATTGATCCAACTCTTTTTTACCAAGTTATCTAATCATACATACAATATTTTAATAATAATAATAGATCATGTAATTACATAAATATCAGTTTAAATATATAAATAAAGATTATTTTTTTTTTCTTTCAAAATAATTAGCATGTGGTATCATATAAATCTAATTAAAGAAAAATTGGTTTTTGTATTAGAAAAAAGAAAATAATACAAATAGTTCCATATCTTCTAATTCATCAATATATACTGGATTGAATTCATCTAAATGACCATTTATTATTTATTATTATGACCATCATCCCATCCCATGTGTACTACTAAACTCACCTAACAACCTCTCTTCTCTTAAAAAACAACATAATTAAAAAAATCCAGCATCTACTTGGGACCATTAATATATAGTTAATTCTTTCTCATTCTAGAAAGCGTGTTGATGCCCGGAAACACCATCAATCATTTGTGGTTCTCATTGAAATTTAAGGACTCTCTACGATGACATGTCTTACTTACATCATTTATCACATAATATATATATATATATATATATATATATATATATATATATATTTTTTTTTTTTTTTTAATTTTAATCAAAATGCTGACCAGTCGTCAGACTTTTATAGCCCAAGGCCAGTTCTGAAGTGTCTATAATAATAATAATAATATATATATATATATATATATATATATAAATATTCTGCTAAGAGGCGATTCCGTTCCATGTGTATACCAACCAATTAAGCGCCATGCTCAAGAAAATCCTCCTCTCCTTTTTCTCCTTCATCTTCTCTCATGCTTTTCCCGTCCTTTGTTGTGAAGGATGGGTCACTGCTGATCTCCTAAGCTTCAACTCTAGAAACAACACCATCACTGCATCTGAACCGTTCTCCATCGCCTTGGAGACCATACAACCTGCAGCTCGCGATTCATCAGATGACATTAACTCCGATGATCAACAAGCTGGAGATTATTATAACTTGAAGGGCACAAAGAAAGCAGCTCTCCCAATAGCTCTATTCATAGCAGCTACTTCTGCAGCCCTTATCATCAACACTGTGGTACCAGTACATCTCTTCTTCCTAGTCGCACCCTACAACACTTTGCTGAACCTCAGCCTTTTCATCAGTGTCGGCCTCGCTATATATTCTATCATGAACATTACCACTACTGACCGTAACCATACCAGTAGTACTACTAGTATAAGAAGTACTGATGATGCTGAGCTTGTGTGGGTTCTGAGGATTTTGGTGGGGTTGGGGCTCATTACCATGTTACTCGCTTTAGTGCTGCGTGGATTGATGGTTCAGACTTACTCTTCGCTTAAGCTTGCCTGGCTTCTCTTCTTCGTTGTTGTCGTCGTCTGTCTGATCTTTCTCTATCTGTGGATGGCTTGGAAGAAGAAGAACAGGAACAATATTCGGACACTTCCCAGTACTCCGGTGGGTTTTGTCTGATTCATACAATACATATATAGCCAGGAAGGAGATGAAGAGATCAATTATGTGCTTGTTGTTTTCGTCCGCTGATAGCATCATTTTTCTTCGTCATTCATATGATACATGTATATCCAAGAGGAAGATGAAGAATATGAATTAAGTGCTTTCTTGTTTTCATGATCACTACCTAATAGCATATATCATTTTTTATTCTGCTTATTTTTCTTATTCAATATATACAAGATGAAATGATAAGAGAAGAACTAGATGAAAATTAATTTGATTAGAGAATAATACTCATGATACTCATCTTGATACAAGATATGACCAGATGCATCATTAATGAAGTAATTGGTAGCTAGCTATAAAATCTAAATCTAAACAATTATATATCCTTGTTATTATCTTTTAACATGACTGTTTCCACTCAATATTGTAGTTGATATATTTGGCATTATCTGGAAGATTTAAATTACCATTCATTGATTAATAGATTTTTTTTTTGTTCGATTTTCTATCCAGACATAAAATATTAATTGTTTGAAAGAAGGAATAACTGAAAATGTCAAACTACAATTTAGTAGTATTAATTAGTTATGAAGTGTCAGATTATTAGTGCCTCTTCTAGAAGAATGAGAAACACCATTCTTATGGAAAGGATATTTGTCAATCAGTTGACCATTATTAATCTTTTTTCTTTTTTATGAGAAACGCATAATCTTCAATTTCATATTCTACTTGTTTATGAAATGATAATTACTTACTTTTGGATCCATCTCTATGATCATTATTCATTCCCTACTTGTTTCAACTCTCACACATAAAAACAAGAACATTGTTTTTAATAAGACATTTGAGTGATTTAAGTTCCACCAACAAAGCTAACCACTACATGTAAATATGACCAGATGCAATGATCAGTTCTTCTTTAGGATCAGAACAGATATTGATCAACAATAGAGATTGATCATAAATGGTGGGAATTCTTCAGAGTATGAAGGAGACGTCGTTAGGATCAGTGATTCTTCTTCTTTTTCTTCACTTCGTTGGATCTAGGACTCTATTAGATATCGATCTTCACAAATAAAATCTTGCTCTTAGAGAGAAGAGAACCTTGGGATAGAAGAGGTTCAAGTGCTCGTGCTTGGGGGGAGTCTCAAACGATCAAGTTAGAACTCTTATATATATATATATATATATATATATATATATATATATATATATATATATACAGAGATAGAGATTTCAGAGATGAGTTATTGAAAAAGAGATTTTTTACTAGTGAGCTGACGACCTCCTTATATAGCTTACCTACCTGACTCGTTAAGTCTTGCTGCCTTTGGAGATTCATTCTCCACCGTTGGATGACTAGGCAGTTGAACTCCTACTTGACTATATATCTGGAGCACGCCACATGTCTATGGTTATTTTTACCCCATAACACTTGTCCCCCAACTCTCTAAAACAATATACTTTAAGCTTGGTACAGCCTCAGGAGTTTGGTCTTTGGTCAGAGCATGATAAGATCAAAGAAGCATCCTCGGTGGCCCGATCATGAGCTGTCTTTTCTGGGTGAAGCCAAGCTGATAGAGTTGTTGTTGATAGTTATACTAACTGACAGGTCACAACTTTCTATGCATAAAGTGCTCCAACTTTTAAAGCGTCTTTGGCTGAAAAGTAATGGTAGAAGTCAGCGGAGGTGATGTGGACGTGACTCCCTATAGAATCTACTTGAGGCGTGCCATATTCGCTAGCCCATATGTCGCTTATCCGCTAATGCGTTTGTTTGGTTATTTGCTTTGGTTGCAGGATTTCATTTAATTACCCTTAGGGAAGTACGTCTGTGGGCATCACTATAAATAAGCCTACAGAGGGCTAGGATTTCACTTTCATCATCCTTGTTTTTATTTGTGAGAACCCCTGCTTTCGTTTGAGAAAATCCTTGTAACCTTTTACGGAGAATTTTATTTTCGTCTTCTCAAGACGAGGTAATTGAAGTTCCTCATCTAGCGACTAGGGATTAGTACGCCAACGTCGAGTCAGTAGTAGCCTCTGCCCTTAATTTCCTATAACTCATCCAGATAGGGGACGACTTTGCAATTTATTCTCCTTTTAGGGTTAAGCTTCCAAACCCTAAAGAACAGGCGAGTTCTTCTCTTCCTAGGGAACTAGCCTGCTTGTATGTAGAGTCATTTTGAGTTGGCCTTCATCCTCCCTTTCATCCGTTGTTCGGTGAGATTTTATCTTTTCATCATTTAATTTCTGCTCAGCTTGTTCCAAACTTATAAAGGATTCTCTATTAGTTCGTCATCTAGTTCCTCTTGTCCAGTCTTTGGCTTTCTTTCTACTAGTCATGTCTTCTTCTTTCATTGAAAAATATCCCAACTTTAGGGATTGGTATCACTTTGATGCCATACCCTGTAGGTCTTTTCATAGGGAAAGCCCCCTATTTTCTATCCATAATTATAAATTGTCGTTCTTTTTTGTTTCTTCTGAGTCTAGGTGGAATATCCCGATCTCCTACGTTCACCAAATACCGATTGAACTTTTAAGGCTGAGATGTCCCCTGCGGAGGAGGATCAATTAGTCTTCCTTCAAAGTTAGGAGTTTCTTCCTCTAGTTGCCTTAGTGACCATAGAGAACCTTCACATGGCCACGCTCTTCTCTCTGGCTGGTAGGACAACCACTTTTTTTTTTTTTTTTTTGAATCTACGAACTTCATCATTCTGAGCACGACTAATCAAACCGACATTGGTTTTTGTTGAGAACCGGATAGGTAAGTGGCTACATTTGTAGGGACTCAAAAAGAAGTCGGGAGGTTTATCAAGATCCTCTGCTCCACGTTGAACCAAGCGTCCTTTGGAGATGCAGTCCCATCCTTAAAGAAGCCTAGAGCCCAACCAGAGGGCCTGGTAACTCTGATAGCTCGGGTAGCTGAGGAGTCGGATGCTTCTGAGGACTGGCTCTCAGAAGTCAACGTCGCAGAATGATCCTACCGATGTACTTAGATGCTAAGCCAGACACGCCCTCCACCACACAAGCTCCAACGATTTCGGAGTTGGGAGGCCCCTATTCTTCTAGAGGTAATCTCCTGATCTCCAACAATGCCGAGGCAAAATCTCATTTCATCGATGACGTAGATGCAGTAGAGGCTTCGAGGCCATCTCCTTATAGTCTGATCTTGCAACTTTGGAAGGTCTCGATAATGAGGAGCTTACCTTATAGCTAACTCTATTAGGGATGAAGGTATATCAATACTTCTGTCTTCCTTTGTTTTTTGTACCTTATACTTAGTTGCTAATATTATGTTTTTCCATGGTGTATTTCGATCTACTTTTGGCCAAAATGGCCAAGCAACTGAGAGAAGAGGCCATGCTCGGGGCCCCTAAAAAATGTTGTCTAAAGCTTCAAGTGATCGACCTCCAAACTAGAGAGAAAGCTCTAAAGGAGGTCAAGTCTGAGAAGACCGAGAGATTTCGAGATCTTGATCAAATAAGAAGTGTTTGCGACCTCCTAGGAGCCTCGTAAGTGTATGCTCATTACGTGAAGGAGGAGCTAGAGGTTGCGACATGTCGGGTTGCTAAAGAACCTACAGAGAAGGTTATGGCGGAGTTCAAGGATACTGATGAGTACTATGAAGAAATTCTGGCTTTCGACAAGGAAGGTGTTGAGAAATTCAATTACTTACAAGAGTTCTCGGGGGAGCTTAAAGCCTTCATTACACAAAGAGTGATGGAGTTCATAAACTCGAAGGAGTTTGAAGATGAAATCGCTGACCACACTGCCTAGGGTGCTAAGGAAGGCTTCAAAATATTCAAAGAGATCATCCTCAAATATCCAGAGTTGACCATCATCTCTCTGGATTTCAAGGGTGATCTCCAGTACCTTCCTTCGACGTCAGTAAAGACAAAGCTGAGGTTGAACCGGAGCTTGAGATTCTAGCTCCAACCAAGGTTAAGGTGCCTCTAGCAGCTCCTCATCAAGAAAGAACTTTTGTACTTTATATATTTTTCCTTTTCATTTTTGTAATGTGCTTTTCAAAAGGCTTATTCAATTAATAAAGAAAGAACTTTTTGACTCTTCTTATTCTTCCTTGCTTAAATGAATAAATAAATATCTTGTTTTTTCTCTTAGCTAATCCCGCTTGATTCCTCGAATATCATTAAGTGTTGAAATCCTTTGGGTGTCGACTTTAAGACTTAGCTCTTATTAGTTAAATCGGATTTGAAGTAATCTTACTTGCTTTGGCGATTCATATATCTAAATCTGACCAAGATGGATATGAATGAGGAATTTATCTCTCCATGCTCGGGTATGATGTGGTTGAACCTTGAGAGGGATATGGGCGATCAACTCCTTTTGGTCTTCTTCTTCTTGAATCATGAAAAAAGACCAAAAACAAACATATCTAACAACCTTTACTGATTCATCTGATCTAACCCTATAAAGGGTGAAGATGATCCGACCTTAGAGGATTAGTTTCATGACTTGAAAAGGGTCATCCAAGTCGAGGTTGGAAGGATTTTAACAATTAGCCTCTACGTGCCCTAAAAGAGGACTGAGGCGATTTGATACCTAGTGATCAAATCTTTGTTGAGGTCTTAAAGGTTTTAGTAATCAATTTCTGTGTGTCTTGAAATGAGACAGGGGTGATCTGATCTTATAGGATCAAATTCATGCCTTGAAAAGGGTGCCCTGAAAAGGGTCATTGGTCAAGCCTTGAAAAGGGGGCTCTGAAGAGAGTCGTTCGAGTCGAGGTTTTTAGCAAACAATCATTGTATGCCCTAAAAAGGAATGTGGATGATCTGATCCCTCAGGATCAAATTTGTGCCTTGAAAAGGGTTGTATGGTCAAGCCCTGAAAAGGGCACCCTAAATAGGGTGGTTCGAGTCAAAAGTTTTTGGAGTATTAGCGACCAGCCTTTGAATGTCCTGAAAAGGTATGGGGATGATCAGATCCTAGAAGATTAAATCTGTGTCAAGGTTCTAAGGGCTTTAACAATAAATCTCTACGTGTCCTAAAAGAGGATGCGACAATCTGATCCTTGAGAACCAAATCAGTCTGCTCGACTCTAAGATATAAACAATCGAACATAGATTCATCATTTTTAGGACCATAAAATTAAAATCAACATCCACATAGATAACCTCAATTGAGATCATTAAGATAACTAGTACTCAAAGAAAACAAATTTCAATCCATAAAATTAAATAAACTAAAACGAAAAGTCTTCAACTTTGAAAAGTTGTACGTATGTTCTTAAACATCTTCCAATCAGGATGTTTTTAGTTGATTTTATTTTTAGTTGAAGTATAAACCATGTTTTTTTATTTTATATATTTTAAGTATTTATATCTCGGAGGAATTTAAAGATGGATGTGATGGGAGGTGATGTCATAAGTCTTCCTTTACGTTTGCTTAAAAGCCAAGTATCCCATATAAGAAATCACCGATGATAGATGATGAAAGGATAAAGAAGAGAATTAATCTAATCCGACACGACTACCGGTAACAGGCGTACGAGGTCTAAAGCTTTGACTTGGCACTCACAAGTCACAAGTGGCTTCCTATTTTTTCTTAAAGAATAGGAAGCCACTTGTGAGTGCCAGCTAATTACAAGTGGCTTCCTATTTTTTAAATTTAAAATCATTAAAAAATATTCTAAAAATTGAAATTTTTCTAATTAAATTGAACCATTTAAACCTTAAATTCTCTGTTGATATTTTTTTAAAAAATAGTATATATTAATAGTAAATAAAAGAAGTTAAAACAAATATGAGGTGGTAGTCCAAAATAACACTTGCCCCCTTAGCTTGTTAGGTTACCAAGATTTATCTTGAGTCAACCTAATAAGCCAAGTCGTTGGCATGATCCTGGTGAAGAGGGTTCTTTTCTCTCTTTTCGGTGATCTATTCATGTTTGGACAAGCTTCTTATTATTTAGGATTAATTACACTTTTCGTCCCTGAAAATGGTGTTATTGTTCACTTTTATCCTTGTATTTTAAAAATGTTCAATATGGTCCTTGTGTAATGTGCAATACAATGTTAGGGACCAAAATAGAATGTAATCATAATACACAAGGACTGTATTGAACATTTTAAAAAAAATACAAGGACAAAAGTGAACAATGACACCATTTTCAGGGACGAAAGAACAAAATTTCCTAATACACAAGGACTGCATTGAACATTTTTAAAATACAAGGATAAAAGTGAACAATGACACCATTTTCAGGGACGAAAAGTGTAATTAATCCTATTATTTATAGGAGGTCGGATTGCCTGGTGTAGGTCAGAGTCTTGCTAATTGGTAAAATCCCCAATTTAGTCCCTGTATTATAATCAGGTTCCCAGTTTAGTCCCTCTATTATAAAACGCCCCAATTTAAACCCTAACTATTTTGATTGGGACAATCAAGTCCAAACACTCATGGGCGTTAGTTTCTCCATCCGCTGGTGCTGATGTGGCGCTTACATGGCATTTTAAATTATCCAAAAACAATGAAACTTGTTAAAATACTATTAAAAAAACTCGACATCATTTTGGATCCCGGTTTCATTGCCCTAGACCCGAAACCCTAAAGTAACCCTCCCCCATTCGTGATTATGTCCCATCCCCCCTATCACACCCCTCTCCCTTCCCAACTATCCGACCATCGTCGCACGTCAGCCGTTGCTGGCATCACTTCTCCGCCTTCTCGCCACCACTCCTCTCTACCACTGCACGATCCTGACATGAACCATCCAGCCGCTATTGCACACCACTGCACTCTAGTCGTTGCCAGCTCCACTGACACCATCTCTCAGACCACTGAATTTCGACATGGCAAAGTTGATATAGAACAACTTGAATTCTCAATTTTTTGTTTTATAAATTATATCTAAAAATTTTATTATGAAATTGTATTCTCAATTGTATCTATTATGATGTATCTAAAAATTTTATTCTCAAATTTTTGTTTGATAAATTAATCGAATTACCATCTTAAGGGTTTTTTTTAAAATTTTATTAATCCAATGGAAATTAAAGTTGATCAGGATGAATTAAAAGTAAGACATGATGAATTAACAGTAAAGTTAAAAATCATGGCATTGTATTAACAGTTTATCTATAATGCATTAATAGTAATACAAGTTGATCATGGCATTGTATTAACAATAAGACATGTTGATCGGGTCTTTCTACAATTCATCTATAATGTATTAACAGTAAGACAAGATGAATAAAAATTTCATAGAAATTAATGTTAATCAGGATGAATAAATATTATTCAAAGAAATTGAGTAAGAAATTTCAAAATTAACCCAAATTCAAAAAAATCTGTGATATTAGGAAAGGTAAAAATCATGACATTGTTATAGAAATCAACCAAAATCATTCACTAGTTCACATTGGCTCTCATCCTTCATATGAGAATTCACAATACAAATTATGAGAATTCTAAGAATTCTGAGAATTCACAATCATTCATAATGCCAATTCTGAGAATTCTGGGCTACATAAACCCAAATCATTCACAAGTTCACATTGCCTCTCCGCCTTCATCTAAGAATTCACAATACAAATTCTAAGAATTCTGAGATAAACATGACTCTCAGTCTTCATATGCTCCAAAAAACACAAATTCTAAGAATTCACAATACAATTAGGCCCCCAACTCTTAAAAATCACCAATGAAAGAATATTAACAGATTGACATTATAAAAGACACTTAAATATGTTTGCATTCAAAATTGGTTGAATCTGTAAAAAGCAAACTTCATTGATCATTAAAAATTCAACAAATTGGTACAATTTATATGAATAATGGTGCACATATTAAATAGAGCAGTAGAGACCCAACTTGACAAAAAGATCAAGATATTCTAGTATTGAATGCATTACAAAACAAAACATTACATGTCATTTGTTCTTCTGTTTTTTACTAGCAAAAAAGAGAAAAAAAGGGCAACCCACAACAACTTTGCCTCAAAGTCAGGGCTTTCCTTGAGTTGCAGCAGATGTTATGCTATTCTAGGTTGGGAAGTCTGCAGTTTCAATTGATGAAGAGGTCTGCTCACTCTGTTCTCCATTCTTGTTTTGGTATGCAGCAAACCTCCTACTCTTTAGTACCTGACCATCATAAACACCAAACATCAAACTTATTACTTAAAACAAAAAAGGGCTTAATGTTTTGGTAATATAGGCTCAAGATGAGATAAACTATTAGAACCAATTGCCTTCCTGTGATGAATAAAGTGGAATGGGGAATCTCCCTCCCAACAATAACTCCACCAGTAGGAGCACCCTACAATATTAAGACAATGTTTCATCATTTTGTTACTAACACAATGCAAACAATTTCAAGGGCTATATAAGTTCAACACCATTATAATAAATTATGGTACTTAATTCTTACTCTTATGATGCTCATTGAACCTTGAGTACCGGCACAAGCCCTATTCTTCCCTTTTGATAATTGTGCAGCAACTGTTGTTGCTCCTCCTATGTCTGATTGAACCAATACTGGAACCTTGACTTGATTGAGCTTTGGGGCCATCACTTGGGACCTGTAAAGCATGATAACCATTATTACATTATGAGCAACAAATTAACTTAGGAAGAAAGAGTATTGATTACACAAAACTTATAGTGTTATATCTTTTGGGACACGTACGACAACTTGTTGTGACCTTCTTGGTTTCCTTGAATGCCCTGTCGTGCCTAGAAATATTTTTCTTCTTGCCATTTTCCCTTCCAATGGCTCCCTCCTCTTTTCTTGACAGGTCTCCTACGCATTTTCTTCATTAGAGGTGGAAGTAGTAGTCCTTCATCACTTATTGGCCAAAAACCCCTACCTTTTACTGGATTTACAGTAGACCTGTATGTCCTTAGATATGTGTCTCTTTTAAACCATTCAACTACATAGTCAACAAGATCTGCCCCATTGAATGAAATCATAGCCAGTGCATGTTCACAGGAGACACGACTTTTATTCCATTTCCCACAAGAACAACTCTGGCATGCTAGTATAACTACATACCCTTCCCTCACATGCTGCACCAAGTCATCCATGAACACTTCATAGTATGTACCTCCATTCCATTCTACATGCCATTTTGAACTTTTTCTTTCTTTCTTTTGTAATTTTGTCAATAATATTAGGCCTACAGACCTGTTTCCACTTCATAGCATATTGTGTTTCGAAAACCATCCTAGTCATTATATATTGTCTAATATCTTCAGGCACTGTAATGATTTTCTTGCTTATAGATTCTACCATTACACCATTAAATGTTTCGAACATATTGTTATCAATTACCTCACACTTGACTAGGTCCTTGAAGAATGCTTGGCACCAACTTGAAATGGGCACTTCTTTAATAATTCAGTTATGGCATTCATCCCTCCTTTCAAGGTACTCAACATGTCCAGGTGTTTCTTCATTTCAGGCTGACTTGTAGACCTTGCATGCCACATTCCAGAACTGAATATGAAGGTCCTTACCTTGGTGTGTTTTCCCTATTTTGCATATGTGTGCCTTTGATTGAGTGCATAACATCGTAAGTGCATGGGTCAAACAAGTAATAAAGTGGACTATAAAGAGTCGGGTATTGAACAACAGATACTAATAAATACTAGTACTAACTGTTTATCTATTATCTAGTCTAATAAAAAAATCAGAGATATCTACACTAATCTAATTACTAAAACTAGCAATAAAAAGAGGATGGGGTCTCACTAATAGCACAGTGAAGTAGTAAGGGCAATCAATTATAATAGAGGGAAGCAATGATTCCCCCTCGGGTTTTCATTAAGATAGACAGAGGGTATTTGTAAAATCCAGGGCTTTTAGGGAATTATTATTTTTTTTTCTAATCAGTTATTTTTCTTAATTGTTTGGTAAATAAGGGAAAGTCCCCAAGATTGGATTTGTTTGAACTTTTATTAGAATAAAATTTCCTAATTACTCATTAAAGTAACTAGATGATTAATTAGTTGATTAAAGAGATTCCCCAAATATGGATGTTCTATGTAATGAGGGATTAAAATGGTTAAACCTTTAATTAGGGTTAATTGGAGCCATCAAGGACCCTTTTTGTAATTTCAGGAAAAGTCAGGGATTTAACTGAAAAGTATCACTCTCTCTGGTGAGGGACCGATATGTAAAGAATAAAAGTAATGGGGGTTTGTTTGTAAAATGGCATGAGAGACTCTGCATGGAATCCTTTTATTGAATTGGACGGCCGAGATTAAAAGATCGCGTGATATTGCGTAAGTTCGAGGTATGAAGAAGGATCATGGCCCTCTATCCATTGGTATGAGATGAAATAATCCACACCGTTGATCTTAATGAATAGCGTAAGTTCAGAGCATGAGATGAAGATCCAACCGTCTATTTCTATCGTTGAGACGATGGCGCATGTGCTCCTACCGTGTGGGCTAATCCACACCCCTCAACTTGACTCTCGAGTAAGTTCGAGGCAACTCGATCAGATCGGGTCATTCGTCATTCCAACATCGTGCCAGTCCATCCATCTAGAATGCTTGATACGAGGACTTATAATAAAACAATGGTCGTCAGATTCACACACGCAATTAGAACCGTTCGTCCGGAAAACACCGATCACGAGGAAGCACTAGCTTGCCTCTCCCAACGCGTCGCCGCAGCTTGAAGTTTATCCACTCCGCCGACCAGCTGTGAGGGAGATTTAAACTAAGATATAAACCTTATCCGATCGCGTGTTTGATATGCTAACCTTATCCGAAAGCTTCCCCGCGGCGCCTATAATAGGGAGAGCCATCTTGAACCCTAGTGATGCAGGAGAGCCCGAGTAAGATGATGCCGAGCTGTCTGATTGCACCATGAGAGCTTTGGCATACCACGACTTGGCGGATTGACGTAAAAGCTGAAGGTGATCGAGCCAAGTCCGGAATTGTGGAGCACTTTGGACACGTTTCGGTATTTTGGCCATAACTTTGGCTACCGATATCGGATTCACGCGCTCAACCCAAATTCCGAAAGCTCGTCTCGACGCGCACGTGGCGTCTATTAATTTTGCTAGATGGACCCTTCCTTCATCCTCAAATTCCACTATTTTTCCCTTCATTTCTTCATTTTTCGGTGTTTTTTTTTTCCATTTTTAGTAATAGATCGTATGCCAATTTAAGATAGGATATGAATCCGATTTGAACTCGGATTTTTAGGAGTTATCTGACTTATTTAGTTATTTTATAATTAGATAAGTTTTTCTATTGAACCAAAATTTGCCGATCTGGGCAAATTTGGATAAGAAGATAGAATTTCTAGGTTATTGATGCGATACAACCGCAAGTGTATGGGTTGTAACAAGTAATAGAGTGGACTTGAAAGTCGGGTTATCTATCCTCAGGGAGATGGAAGTACTAGTACCCATTATTCATCTACTATCTAGTGTATCCAAAGGTGGTTGATTATACTAATTCTAAACTAATCAATTGAAAACACAAACAAAGGAATCGAGTTGCTTTTAAGGTTGAACAATCATAAAAGGGGGATGCTCGGACAATTGAATCCCCCTTGGACTTCTAAAGGGTGAATGCTACTCTCTATCTCGACATTTGGTTGATCCTTGGCCAAGGGTTCCTATGGTGATTTCACTCCCTCTCTCTAGGCGAGTTACTAATCCTAGTACCCTTACCGATGATGTTCTAGGGAACCTAATTCTTGGAGGGATTATGGGAATAATACATCTAAAGGACTCGCTCTCCTTAGTACCCGGGTTCCCGGTATACTCACAGTCCCCTCTATCGGAGATGGTCTACACACGGGGATGCGTTTGCTTCTTCCCCGATATGGACTACGAAAATCCCTCCGGGCTCTCGCAACGTAGAGGGATTAACTTACATTAAAACATCCAATAGACTCAATGAGATTCAACCAAACAATCAAAGATAGAGAGATAGATAACATTAATTAAAACATGTCCAACGGTTTATCAATCATTCAAGCATCTATAAGATTAGCCCTCCATGAAAGAGGGGTAACAATACAAAACAAAGATGAAAGCAAACAAGGAAATCATAATGAATGACACTAATGAATGCACCGTTGTTGGCTTCCTTGATCCTCTTGTAATGATTCCCCTTCTTCTTGCTCCAATAGCTTCAAGATGACAATCTCTAAGCTTTCCCCAAGATTAGACTCTTTCCTCAAGCTGCTTCCTTACCCTCTAAATCCTCATTAGTCGGCTTTTATACCTCTAGGGTTTTTGGGGTGAGATTTACCAATTTGCCACCTTCCTAGGTCTGTAGATTCGCTGAACTTGACGATATACGGGCCCTTATATGGGCTTATATCAGCCCGTATACGGGCCAGCCACCTCCATACGGTCTATCATACGGGCTGTATATCAGCCCGTATACGTGCCAGCCACATCCATACGGTCTATCATACGGGCCGTATACTGGCCCGTATTCCCTTCAGGTGCCAGTATACGGCCGTATGTCAGCCCGTATAAATGCTCGTATGGGCCCTTCTGGGTGCTCTGAGGTCCCGGTTTCTCTCGAAATGCTTTCTTTCCTCCGGGGTCCTGGTATTCTGCCCTGTTGATCAGAATGAATACATTTTGAGTATCGGTGGGCAAAAAATCTTCAAAATTACATGCCAAGTATATAAGAATATAATATAAAATTATGCTCAAATGGACACTTATCGGTTATCTAGGTTAGTTTTTTTTTTAGCTATTTAAACCCGGCTTGTGGGTTGAATTTTATTCATTGATTATTGAGTTATATTTTCCCTTTAAAGTTTCAGATATTTTTTTCTTCTCTGTTTGTCTTCCCCTTTCTTGCTCTTTTGTCAATCCCCCCTGGTTACCACCGCCCGCAGGTTAATCACTACCCTGCCCGATGTCAGTTGGTATAAGAGATCATCTTCTTCCTGTGGCCTCGGCATCAATGGCTAGAGGTTGTGGTAGCCATGGTGGTCGTCGTGGTGGACATGTTCCTGCAGAGGAAGGTCCGTCTCGAGACCTAATTGCCTTGGAAGCGATGAACAAGGATCTAAAGAGACAAGTAACAGAGTTGACCAAATGGTTGGCTGCGCGAGATTTAGGGGATCGTGAGATATGAGATTTTGGGGATCGTGAGGTTTCAGACCATGACTCCGAGTCCACCTTTGTTAACCCCTATTCTCGACGTGGGCATTCCAGAGAGCACCGTGTACGAGAGGAGCGTCACGGGGATCTCGGCTTTCGGGTGGAGTTGCCCAAGTTTACTGGAACCCTATATGCTGAAGTCTTCATCGACTGGCTGAACGAAGTCGAGAGGATATTTGAGGACAAGGAGGTCCCTGATCATCTGAAGGTGAAGCTAGTTGCCATTAAGTTGAAGGACTGAGCATTTGGGTGGTGGGACCAGCTGCGGTGTTCATGAGATCGGCAAGGCAAACCAAAGATTGCAGATTTGGACAAGATGAAGAAGAAGATGAAGGGGCACTTTCTCCCCTTCTGCTACACCCAAACCTTGTTTCAATGGCTTTATACATTGAGACTGGGCGCAAGATCGGTAGATGAGTACATAGAGGACTTCTACCAATTGATCGCGTGGAACAACTTATACGAGACAGAGGAGCAACAGGTAGCTCGATATCTGGGAGGTCTACGCCAACCACTGCAGGATGTTCTCAGTCTACACATACTGTGGACTGTTTCAGAGGTATACCAGCTCGCCCTCACAGTTGAAATACAACAGAATAGAAGACCACCAATCAGGAGCGATCAGAGTAAATTTGGGCGGCTAGCCCTCGTGCACCCCCGCCCGATCCGGCAAAGCACCGTCAAGTAGTTCTAACTCTGCCGTTCATTGTTATAGATGTGGTGAGAAGGGAATAAATCACCTGAGTGTCGGAAACCTTCTTGTTAGAAGGGCAAGAACCTGATGATTGAAGAGATTGAGGCTGAGGAGGCTGAGGAACCAGTTTATGATGATTATGGAGATGATGATGAGGCTGGTGACGTGCTGATTGGGGATGCCATGCGACCCTCGTTGTTCGCAAGACTTTGCTGTCACTCAAGGATGAATCAAGGGACGACTGGCTGAGAAACAACATCTTTCACACCACCTGCACAGTGGCCGACAAGGTTTGCAAGGTGATCATCGACAACTGTAGTTGTGAGATCGTGGTGTCTGATGACGCTGTTCGGAAGTTGGAGTTGAAGACGGAGAGACATCCAAAACCCTACAATCTATCATGGCTAAGCAAAGGTACCAAGGTAAAAGTAGATCGGCGATGTCTCGTGTCTTTCTCCATTGGACAGAGATACCTTGACAATGCATGGTGTAACTTTGTGTCAATGGATGCCTGTCACCTACTACTGGGGTGACCATGGCAGTATGATTGGAGAAAAGTTCACGATTGAAGGAAGAATACCTATTTCCTCAGCATCAAGGGAAAAAGAATCGTGTTGGCACCCCGCCGGGAAGAAAATCGTCCTACCCCGCTAACCAATACTAACCTACTTTCTATGTCTAGATTTTTAAGCTTGATCGAGCAGGATGATGTAGCATATGCACTGTTACCTTGAATGCATAGTGCCACAAACATGGATCCAGATCTGCCAATATAGGTGCAGCAGTTGCTCCTGGAGTTCGTGGACTTGATGCTAGAGGAACTTTCCCCGGGACTCCCACCTATGAGGGACATCCAACACTAGATAGATCTTGTCCCAGGATCGAGCTTCCCGAACCGACCGGCATACTGCCTTAGTCCCAAGGAGGCCGAGGAATTGCAGCTGCAAGTGGAGGAGTTATTAAGGAGCGGCTACATCCGAGAGAACATGAGTCCCTACGCAGTTCCAGCCCTGTTTGTGCCAAAGAAGGATGGCTCGTGGAGTATGTGTATAGACAGCCGAGCAATCAATAAAATCACTATCAAGTATCGCTACCCCATCCCCCGCCTGGATGACATGTTGGATAAGCTATCCGGCTCAAAGGTCTTTTCAAAAATCAACCTGAACAGCGAATACCACCAAATCAGAATACGGCCTAGAGATGAGTGGAAGACGACGTTCAAGACACAACATGGACTATACGAAAGGATGGTGATGCCTTTTGGATTGTCCAACATCCCCAGCACGTTCATGCGATTCATGCACTAGATTTTGCGCCCGTTTATGGGCAACTTTGTGGTGGTCTATTTTGATGAAATCTATAGTCCGAGTTGGTCCTCACACTTGACCACCTTCTCACTGATGCGATACAACCGCAAGTGTATGGATCGTCACAAGTAATAAAGTTGACGTAAAAGTCGGGTTATTGATCCGCAGGAAGATGAAAGTCCTAGTACCCACTATTCTTCTACTATTTAGTCGATCCAAAGGTGGTTGGTTATACTAACTCTAAACTAATAAAATTGGAAAAACTAATGAGGGAATCGAGTTGCTCTTAAGGTCAAACAATTATAAAGGGGGAGATGCTCGGACAATTGAATCCCCTTTGGACTTCTAAAATATGAATGCTATTTTCTATCTCGACTCTTGGTTAGTTCTTAGCCAAGGGTTCCTATTGTGCTTTCACTCCCTCATCCCGAGGTGAGTTACTAATCCTAGTGCACTTACCGATTATGTTCTTGAACCTATTTCTTGGAAGGATTATGGGAATAATTCATCTAAAGGACTCGCTCTCCTTAGTACTTGGGTTCCCGGTAAACCCACAATCCCCTCCATTGGAGATGGTCTACACACGGGGAGGCGTTCGCTTCTTCCCCCATATGGATTATGAGAATCTCTCTGGGCTCTCGCAACGTAGAGGGATTCACTCACATTAAAACATCCAATAGACTCAATGAATATAACCAATCATTCAAGAATAGAAAATCAACATTAATTAAATCATGTCCAAGGGTTCATCATTCATCCAAGCATCTACAAAATTAGCCCTCCATGAAAGGGGGGCAACAATCCAAAACAAAGATGAAAGCAAACAAAGAAGACAAGATAAGTAAACCTAATGCAATCACCGTTGATGGCTTCTTGGTCTTCTTCCAAAGGTTTTCCTCCTCTTGCTCCAATAGCTCCGAGATGAAGATCTCCAAGCTTTCCCCCCAAGATTGGCCTCTTTCTTCCCCAGATCTCCCTTCTAAACCCCTCATTCATTGGCTTTTATACCCCTATGGTTTTTAGGGGTGAGATTTACCCATTTGCCTCCTTCAAGATCTGCAGATTCGCCCAAATTGACGATGTACGGGCCCGTATACAGGCGTATGTCAGCCCATATACGGGCCAGCCATTGATAAAGTTATCAAGGTTGTGGATATCGGTGTGTCACTGATAAAGTGTTGTGCTTGTGTGCACTCCGGGTGCATCCTACAGGACCTCATCTTTAAGGATCATGCATCTAAAGTCCATATCTCTATGGTACATTAGACACATTATAGGACAACACTCTATCACTATCATGGAATTGCCTAACCTGATCTCTCAGTGATAGGTTAAATCGGTGTCACTCCGTCCACCCTAATTCCCTATTCTACTCTCAAGCCTAGATTTCTCATAGTGCATGGAGTTAAAGATACTCAATCTCTCTCGACAATTGAGGAATGAAAAGAATAGATTCAAAGTCACATCCACAATCATGATAACAAAGCAAAGCCAAAGATAATATAGATTCAAGTCAAAGAGTTCATACAACCCTAGCAAAGATGTTCAAGCTACCATTACAAAGAAAGATTCATAATGATGCAACTAAGAAGGTAAACATCCATGTCTAAGTATAAAGGATGGATTAAAACACTAGAAATAAATAAAAAATAGGTTCTCCCTTTGCTTTGAGCTTCTCCCCAAAATATTTAGCCTTGAAACCCTCCGGATCGCCTCTTTGGAGCCCTAGCCGTCGCCCCCAAACGAGAGATAAAAAACTTGGCAAAACAGCCCCTTTTTATAGCCCAACACCCCCGACATCGTGATGTCGACAAGAAACATCGCGATCTATTTTTTTTGTGAAAATCGGCGCTCTGTAACGATTAACATCGCGATGTCCGTGATTAACATCACGATGTTATGCAGTCTGCATTACGATGTCTTCATCAACGCAACGATCGGAAGACCATTTCAACTTGGATTGAGCTAAAATTTTAACTGAGTATTCTTGACTTGTTTATCTTCAATCTGACCATAGGAAATTGGATTTGGAGACCTGTAGCTCTTCCAGTAAATTCCTGATCTCAACTGCTCTTTTAGGCTGCTCACGATCCTCTCTCCTTTTGCTTCTTATGCTCCTTTGTCATAGAACACCTATCTCTTTTGCTCAAGATCATACTTATTGCTATCCATTGCTCTCATCATCTATCAATATTAAAAACACTTGCATTAGTGCATACATTAATCCATTTAGTATAGAAATTCACTAAAACAAGTGTACATGCTAGTTGAGGTATAGTTTATATAAAATAACCCAAGTTGGCTCTTGAATAGATCATTAGATGGCCATATTTGGTCTCAACCTAGCATAATATGTCATCTAAATAGATCTCTTTTAAGAGCTATCAGTATACTAGCCTGTATTCCCTTCAGGACCAAGTATACGGCCATATGTCAGCTCATATTATTGCCTGTATAGGCACTTCTGGGTGCTTTGGGATCCCGGTTTCTCTCGAAATGCTTTCTTTCCTCCGGGGTCCTTATATCATGCCTTGTTGATTAAAATAAATACATTTTAAGTATCGGTGGGCAAAAAGTCTTCACAATTACATACAAAGCATATAGGAATATAATATAAAATTATGCTCAAATGAGTACTTATTAAATATCTCCACACTTAAAGGTTTGTTTGTCCCCAAGCAAAGAAAATCAATCAACAAAAGAAAATATATGTGTTCATCCTCTTGGCCATGAAATGTATGGCTCAACTCTTTTCAAGTTCACCACCCATGTGCTTTGTTCTCCCATTTCCACGCCAAGGCTTAATTCGATCTCATACAAGATGTCATTATGGTTCTAGACAAAGCTTACTCACTTCACATGCCATGTTCTCAAGTCTTAGCAAGATAAGCATGTTCTCAATGGACTCTAGAAGGTCCTTGAGGCCCTAAGAACAAAAAGAATTACCCCCTATTAGAAGAATGGTGGACAAATTTGAAGGAAACTTTTTTTTTCTTTTTTTCGGGTAGGGCATCTACATTAGATCCAACTTTCCCGTTCTAACGATCAAGGTATAGTGTAGTTCCTCCTTTTTGCAAGGTGCTCATGCTAATTAGGCACCAGAGCACTTAGCTACTAAGGTGGTTACATCCCTACCTAAGTGTGTTCATGCTAAGTAATGACTTTTCGAATTGAAGAACACTCTGATTAGGAGCCGGAACCCCAAACTACTTTGTCACAACAAGAAGCGAAACACCGTCTTTATTGATTGACAACTACTATATGTACAACTATTTGCTTCTCCTCTTACTTGTCCACTTGGTAACATTATGAGGGGTTAATAAGTTTGAACTAGTGCCACGAAGTTTCTTGGAGCCATTGGAAGTAATGCTTAGATATTAAAGTCAAAAGAACATGGCAATGGGTTATCTACTGTCTTTAAAGATCATAAGTGTCACAGAGATGTTCTTTATATGCCCATGGCGTTTCATAGGAGAGTTTGCCAAAATTATATGCTAAGGTGGTGCCATAGAAATCGAGTGTGCCAACATATTTCCTTAAGACCTTTGTCGAGGCATGCTAGTCATGAAGAACATAAAATTTGAAAAATTTGCAATGAATTTCATCAATAGTTTATTAATAGCTACCTATCTCCACACTTAAAGCTTTGCTATAATTGTACAACTAGAAAAGATAGATTGCTACCCAACTCCACACTTAAAATTGTACATTGTCCCCGATGTACGCAATAATTCAAAAATGAAACATGCATGGAGAAAGGTGAAATAAAACTTCCCCGGTTATTTTGGTGTGCCAATTGATTTTCATGAAGGTGATTCATGGCCACTACTGGGGGTGTTGATTCAATTTCCACTTCTGCAAAGTAAGGGAAGATCATTATAGCTCCACAAAAGATAAGAGAAAAGCAAGAGAGTCTGTAAAAGATAAACGAGAGGATGAGTGTAGCAGGGTGATGCCCTTGCTAGCCATACAAGGTGCGCAAAATAAAGCAAGAAGTCCAACAAAGCACGAAAATAAAAAGTGCACAATAAAATAAGTCTCATCAACATAAGAAGAAAGAGATGTGTCCAAGTCCTCAGAGCGCGGGGTCATCTGCTGGTGGTGCCTCAGGTGCTGCGCTGGAGGGTGCTTGTGCTGGAGGAGGTGCAAACGCTGGGTGCCTATGGATAAAGATAGACAGCTCCGCGAACTGGTCTCCCAAGAGGCGCTGCTCCATGAGAATCGTATCCTGAGTAGCACGAATGTCCGCGATCTGCTCCTCTAGGCGCTCGAATCGGCTTCGGCTCGCTGAAGATGGAGGCTCGCATGCGGGAGGTGGGGTGTCGGAGTCCTCAGAGTCGGACTCCTCATCATCATCAGAACTGTTGGCGCCCTGGCCAACAAATGTGTAGCGGCTTCCCGCGTGCTTGACGAGCTCCATCTGGCATAGTGTGCTCATCCACAGGGCGGTCATAAGCTGAAGCAGCTCTATGTCCTCCATCTTCTCCTCGAGGCCCATGCCAAGGATGAGGCGGGTAATGTAGGGCCCCGCAGTGATAGTCTTTAACTGGGTGTGGGTCCCTTGGTGCACCAAGTAATCGACAAGTACATATCCTAAATGGATAGGTACCCGCTCGAAAATGCTGTAAAGGATAAAAAGATCGCTGACGGTGACCTTCCAGGTGCCGTCATCTCACCCCGAGATGGAGCGGCTAACGAGTGCATGGATGAAGCGATGGACCGGATCAGACATGAGGGTCGCGTTGTTGTTCCCATGGCGCCCCCCAAGCTGAATCCAATAGCGCGTGGCTGTAATGATGTGGTAGGGGAAGGAGGTAAGGAGCTCCCGATGCTCCTGAGTATGGAAGGCCTCCATGTCATAGAAGCCCATGAGCATCGAGAATCGGGTGTAGCTTATGATCCTCTTCTCCCCGAAGAGCTGGAATGAGATCGCTGTGAGGGACCGCTCCTGAATGGAACTCCGATCGGCCTCGAACGTGCTGAGGACCTCCAAAGTCGCGTCCCGGAAGGTCTCGTGGTTGATGGAGAACACCTTATCCCATCCACCAACCTCGAGCATGCTCTGTACCCGGTCCGCCATCCCCAACTGGGTGACTATGCCCCAATCAATGTACCACGTTCGCCCAAAGGGCTCGGCGGTCAGCCTCTGGTAGAGGTGAAAGAAGCGATCCTCCTTAAAATGAGGTGTGGTGGAGGATCCTTCCCCGGTCCTCCTTTTCTTGGATGACACTACTTTCCTCGGCATATCTACAAAATAATTGAAAAGGGTGTTAGTGCTAACAAGAATCGATAAAAATTTAATAGAATGTTGTGCACTACAGCCTTCAATGGGCCCTATATGGGTTTCCATGCGGGCTGTATACCAGCCTGTATAGGGGCACCTGGGGGCCATACGGGCTGCTATACAGCCCGTATGCGTAGGGGCGCAGCTGCGCCAGCCCCCATGGCCTACAACCCTTCCTTTACAATTCATTCACATCCTAATCTCTTTCTAAACATCTAGACATGCCATAGATCGACACATTCAAGCAAAAACTCGACACAAAAAGTACAAATCCATTCAAAATGCATCCATTGACTCCCTAGGTTTCTAAACATGGTGAAGATGAACAATGTCGACAAAACAACGCATTAGAATGCATACCTAAGGGAAAATAGAGTTCAAAATCAAAGAAGGAGGTCGCCTCGGCGAGGAGAGGTCTTGGATTTTTGTAGAGAAGGAGTGTGGCGGCTAGGACTTGACAAAAGAGTGGAAGAATCGCCCTTTAAAACGCCCCAAACTTGGTTGTATACGGGCCCGTATACGGGCTATATAACTGCCCGTATAGGACACTAGTTGATGTATACAGCATAGTATACTGCCCGTATATCAGCCTGTATACTCCACTGGAAGAGCTATACTACCCTATATACGGGCTGTATATCAGCCCGTATAGGCTACTGGACCTGTCATACGGCCGTATGAGAGGCTGTATGACATCCCGTATGGGCCTGGGTCTGGCTTATGCAGCTAGATCATTGTGCCATTCGGGTCCTCCTCGCGCTCTCTAATGACAATCATGTATTCTAGGGCTATGAATGGATTGACAACCAGTAGGATGATACAAGATATCATAGAAATAGACATGATACATCTCAATCATTTATTCCAAACACACAATCTAACTAAAGAGGCTTGCAACCGGAAAGAAAGAAAAAGATTTTCAAGAGCTTGGGTTACCTCCAAGAAGTGCTTGTTTAACGTCACTAGCTTGATGTACCTTTACCTTACCTCATGGGGGTTCAAATACCTTGAAGCTTTCATTGGCTCCTCCCTTAAAATTTGCATCATAGTATAGCTTGAGCTGATGGTCGTTTGCCTTGAATGTACCCCTCTCATGTTGATGAATTTCCACTGCACCGTGGGGGTGGACTTTTGTGACGGTGAACGATCCGAACCACCTAGAGCGCAACTTTCCTGAGAAAAGTTTGAGCCTTGAGTTGAATAGCAACACATGATCTCCTCCCTTGAATTGTTTGTGATGCTTTAATGTTTGATCATAACGCTTCTTGACCCGCTCTTTGTATAATCTTGAATTTTCATATGCAAACAACCTCCACTCTTCGAGTTTGTTTAATTGAAGCTTCCGTTCAGCGCCAATGAGTGAGGTGTCAAAATTCAAGAATTTGGTTGCCCAATAAGTCTTGTGCTCAAGTTTGATCGGTAAGTGACATGCTTTGCTATAGATAAGTCTATAGGGGGTACTACCGATTGGCGATTTGTATGCGGTACGATAGGCCCAAAGTGTATCATCCAATTTGTCCGCCTAGTCCTTCCGATTATGTGTGATCGTCCGTTCAAGGATCCTCTTCAGTTGTCGGTTGGATACTTCCACTTGCCCGCTTGTTTTGGGGGTGATATGGAGTAGAGGTGCGGTAGACTACATTGTATCGCTTTAGTATCTTAGCAAATTGAGCGTTTCAAAAATGTGTCCCTCGAACACTAATGATGGCTCTTGGGGTCCCGAAACGGGAAAACAATTTTTTTAGGAATCCCACAACTCCCCTTGCGTCACTAGTGGGTAAGGCTTGTGCTTCCACCCACTTGGAGACATAATCCACCGCCACCAAGATAAATCTGTTGCCGCGAGAGGTAGGGAAAAGCCCCATAAAATCAATTCCCCAAACATCAAATACTTCGCATACTTGAACCGAGCTTTGTGGCATCTCATCTCGCTTAGATTGTTTATATAAAAAAAAATATATACATGTCCTTATCTTATTAGAATTAAAATTCTAATTCTGATAAATTTAATTTATCATAATCTTGGCCAAATCAGGATTTGATAAAAAAAAAAAAAAAAAATCCCGTGACAAATCAAGGGGTATAAATCCCATGATCATTTGAAAACAAATCTCAAGACAAAACAGCCTGGGAACACATATCCCGAGGCGATATCAAAACCCCAAGATCTACTGAGAACGGATCTCAAAGAAATCTCACCCGAGTGCGGATCTCGAGGCAACTCAAGGCATGCAAATCTCGAGGTGGTTAAAAATACGTATCCCGAGGCATTATTTAAATTGGTTAATTAGTTAATTAATTAATTAATCAATTCAAGAAAAAAGGGGATAATCCCAAATAAAAGAAAATCAAAGTCTTTATCTCCACCGGTGGAGCAAATCAAAACAAAAAAAAAAATCAAATTAAAGCAAAGTCAAACCAAAATCAAAACAAAGATCAAAATAAATCAAAACAAAAGGGAGAGATAAAAAAGAAGATAAAACCTAAAAGTATTATAAAAGGGCTGGAGAGGGGGATAAAAAAAAAAGAGGAGAGAGAGAGCAAGAGAAGGAATCAGAGGAGAATTGAAGAAAAAAGTTTTGAAGAAAAAAAAAGGTAATATATTATTACATTACATATAATTTTTTTAGTTCCCCTCTCCTTTGCACATCTCCACCCCGTGCCCAAGACCAAATTACCAAGAACACCACTCAACTAACTCACCAAGGCCTACCGCCTCATCCCCAAGTCGCCTTCTTATCGCCAGATCCCGCCAGATCCGACTGGGCCACCGCTTCGTGAGGCCGCTGCAGATCCTTCTCCAACTCAATGCGCTTCCGCGCGTCAAGGCCCCGGCTTCGGATCGACGCCATACGCCGATCCGGTGCATCAAGCGTCTGCGTCGCAGCGGCGCTACAGCGCCAGCGCTTAGCGCCAGCCGCGAGACGCAGCGCTGGTAGCGCTTCGGGCAGCGTGCACTCAGGCAGCAGCAGCGTACGCGAGGCTGCCAGCCTTAAGGCCAGCAGCGCCGCGGCCCAAGGCGTGCCGGCGCTGCTGTGGCCAGTGCTAGCGATGCTGGGCCTGCGACGCCAAAGACTGAAGGCCCCACTGCCACAAGCTCGCCTCGATCCGTTCTGTTCAAGGCCCGACTACCGGCTTCGCGCCTGTACCACCTCGGAAGCGATCCCCGCCACGGAAGATGTCCGCCCCAGGCCGCGCATCAACACTTCCGCCACCCTGCATCAACACCTCCGCCATCCTGCAAGATCGCGCCCTGCGCAGCCTCACGGCTCCGCCACCTTGCAAGAAGACTACCATACCTCAAAGACTGGCCGAAAGCACACCTACCGCAGCAAAGATTGTCTTCCCGTGATCATGCCACCGCCTCGCCGGAATTGATAGCAGCCCTCCGTTCATCATCAACATTCTGCAACAACACTCCAATTGCAGCCGTACATCTACATCAAAGATCGCCTTTGTCTACGCATCGGGCCAGCCCACAAATGCATAACCCTGTTTTGTCTCCAACAACACCTCGGACATCATCTGATCGTCATCAACAATCAGCAGCCCCATCTGTTCGTCATCAAATGATTGCTGTTCATCGTCAACAAATCGGGCGCAGCTTCGTCATCAAATCGTCGCTATCCATCATCAACAATTGACATCAGTTGGTTCGTCATCAACAATCGACAATCAGCAGCTGATTCCTCATCACCAACAAACATTGAAGGTCGTCATCAACAAACTTGAAGATCGTCACCAAAAATCTTGAAGATCGCCGCCAACGATCTTGAAGATTGCCACCAACAGTTTTGAAGATCGTCATCAACAATCATCAACAGAAATCGGCGTCAGCAACACAATTCTACATCAACTCATCTACATCAACAAATTAAGAACACATCAATGACCCTTGTTCGTCATCAACCCCGATGCTCGTCATCAAAGTTGCTATCAATTGTGCTGACTTGTTGAGCTGCTGAAATTATCGCCAAATGAGATTTATTTTGATGTGTATGTTTGAATTTTTTGAGATATGTGAATGCTTGTATAGCAAATGGGAGCCCCAGATACAGGGGAAATTATGGCAAATTTTTTTTTAAATACATATGAGCCGTTGTCACGAAGAAATTGTTGCAAAAGAAATGAAAGATTTAAGCTACTGGCTGCTGCAAAATAAACTACAGGAAAGATTGCAGAAACAAAATATAAATACGAAAGAAGAAAATGGTGCTATGAGATGAAAGAAGTGAAACAAGAAGAGATCGTGGAAAGGAAAGGAGAAGAGTGATAACTTTTACCATCGAAATCAATGAAAAGATGAAGTCGACGAAATACTAAATAGCGGGGCTGCATAATTTGCTAGGTGAAGCATTGCCGAGCTGATATTAAACGGCTGCAAATTACTGCTGCTGCTGCTGGCTGAAGTGTTGTTGCCAAAAAAGCTGTTGCTGCTGTAATAAAGGGCCATATTAAAAAATTCACAACATCGGCCAGAGAACTCTGATTGAAGTGAGGTCTGCGGCATTGGAAAATAGATATCTAGATCCACAACAGTTATGTACAACGCAAACTCGTTCGGTAGACCGATCAGTGCGTATTTTGATGGGGAAAAAGGATGAACATTATAGCTCGGCAAATTAATTCCTGAAACCTCGTCTGATTGCCCATATTCAAAAATTCATAACTCTGGCTCGGAAACTCCGATTGAGGCGATATCTACGGCGTTGGAAATTAGACACCTGGGTCTCCAACATTCATATTCAGTGCAGATCCTTTCGGTGGTCCGATCAGCGTGAATTTTGATAAATAAAAGGGTAGATTTCAGCATTTCTGCCGACAGCCATGCTGATCACCCAATTTCAAAAATTCACAACTTTGGCCTAGAAACTCCGATTGAGGTAATATCTGCGGCGTTGGAAATTAGACATCTGGGTCTCCAACATTCATATACAACATAAACTCATTCGGCGGTCCAATCGGTGTGGATTTTTGATAAATAAAAGGGTAAATTTCAGCATTTCTGCCGCTAGCTATGTTGATCGCCCAATTTCAAAAATTCATAACTCTGGCCAGAGAACTCCGATCAAGACAAAATTGGCGGCATTGGAATTTAGGCTTCCTGATCTCTCCAACCATATATAATGCAACTCCTAAGGGTGACTCAGTCAGACGCAGTTCTTGATAAAAGGGGAGTTAATTGGCGACCTAAACCTCGGTCACAAATCTCAAATGCAAGGCAACCGGTGGATTATGGATCCCATATGGCGGGGCACAGATCCTGAGGCGGGGCGGCGTCATAAATAAACAAATAAATATATCTATATATATAAACATATGCTGATATGTAACGAATCATATTGCAATAAAATAGACTATTCTTTGTCTCTACTTGTATTTTTGTCTCTTAATCGGAGGTTCCCACGACATTGTCTGGGGTAATTAATAATAGAGGCTTGCCTCTATTAGGAATAAAAGAACCCACATAATAAAAATATGATATTTGTGCTTCGATATATCGTCTGGTGTCTTCACGATGTCAGGCGCGTATTTTCGATCCCACATAGATATATTGCCAAATCGTTGACACTTCACAAGATTGAACATATCCCTGTGTATCGTGGAATAAGGTTGGCCAGTAACACTGCGTCGAGGATCTTCCTCGCTATTTTATTTGCACTGTAGTGCCCACTTGCAGGTCCTGCGTTACAATGCTCCAGAATTTTTAACCCTTCTTCCTTCGAGACACACCTCCTTATGACTTGATCGGCACAATTGCGAAATAAGTAGGGATCATCCCATGTATAATATTTAGTTCCGCGAAAAACTTCTTTTTTTGTGAATAGTTGTTGGATTTTTGAAGAGATCCAACAACTAGATAACTTGCAATGTCGGCGAACCAGGGTGTTTCCTTCTCCTCACTCATCACCGGTGTTTGTCCTTCTATCACTTGAAGGTTGTATAAGCACTCCTCCAGCAACTCTTCCTTGATATCCCTCTCCTTCAACAAGTCTCTATTTGGGTTTTCCAATCTGGATAAGTGATCGGCGGCTAGATTCTTGGCACCTCGTTTATCCTTTATTTCCAAATCAAATTCTTGCAACAATAGTACCCAACGGATCAATCTTGGTTTGGCGTCCAGTTTAGTCATGAGATAGCGTAGCGCTGAGTGATCGGTGTACACTACAACCTTGGAAAGTACCAAGTAGGGTCGGAACTTATCAAATGTGAATACTATAGCAAGAAGCTCCTTTTCAGTGGTGGTGTAATTTGCTTGGGTATCCGTCAAAGTCTTGCTACCATAATAGATCGGTTGGAAATGCTTGTTCTTTCGTTGTCCCAAAACCGCGCCGACGGCATGATCACTTGCATCGCACATGAGCTCGAATAAGAGGTTCCAATCTGGGGTGGTCATGATCGGGGCTTGTACAAGTTTCTCCTTCAAGATAGTGAAAGCCGCTCGGCATCCTTCATCAAACTCAAATGGAGCATCTTTTTCTAGCAATTTGGTTAATGGTTTGGCTATTTTGGAGAAGTCCTTTATAAATCTCCTATAGAACTCGGCATGCCCCAAAAAAGTTCTGATGGCTTTCACTGAAGTTGGTGGAGGTAGCTTTTTAATGGTGTCAACCTTTGCTTTATCCACCTCAATACCCTTGCTCGAGATTTTGTGACCCAAAACAATTCCTTCTTGGACCATGAAATGACATTTCTCCCAACTTAGCTCCAAGTTGGTTTCTTCACATCTAATTAACACCTTCTCTAGGTTTGTGAGACTAAAGTCAAATGAGTCTCCATAGACCGAGAAGTCATC
Organism: Dioscorea zingiberensis; assembly: GCA_026586065.1. Classification (NCBI taxonomy): domain Eukaryota; kingdom Viridiplantae; phylum Streptophyta; class Magnoliopsida; order Dioscoreales; family Dioscoreaceae; genus Dioscorea; species Dioscorea zingiberensis. Next base: position 26,005,175 of record CM048820.1, on the reverse strand, counting down.
CATAAATACCTCCATAATGTTCTCCACAAAGTCTTCAAAAATAGCTATCATACATCATTGAAAAGTGGCCGGTGCATTGTACAACCTAAAAGGCATATGGCGGTAAGCAAAAGTACCATATGGACAGGTGAATGTGGTCTTCTCTTGATCTTCGGGAGCAATGAAAATTTGGAAGTACCCAGAAAAGCCGTCTAGGAAACAATAATAAGAGTGTCCGGCTAATCTCTCTAGCATTTGATCAATAAATGGTAGAGGAAAATGATCCTTCCTGGTGGCATCATTCAACTTCCTATAGTCCATACATATTCTCCAGCCGGTGACAGTTCTTGTAGGGATTAATTCATCCTTCTCATTAGTGACCACCGTCATCCCTCCTTTTTTCGGTACCACTTGGACGGGACTCACCCATTAGCTGTCGGAGATGGGGTAAATGACTCCGACATCCAAGAGCTTGAGCACTTCTGACTTGACTACCTCCTGCATATTTGGGTTTAGCCTTCTTTGAGGTTGGATAGAGGGTCGGTAGTTGTCCTCCATAAGAATCTTTTGGGTACAGAATGATGGGTTGATTCCTTTGATGTCGGATATTTTCCATGCTATGGCCCTCTTGTGTCTCTTAAGGACTTATAGTAGTTTTCCCTTCTGTAAACTTGTCAGATTAGATGCAATGATAACCGGGAGCTTTGAGTCTTCGGCTAAAAAGGCGTACTCAAGATGACTACGTAATTCTTTCAACTCCAACTGTGGGGGCTCAACTACTGATGGTTTTAACTTCTTCAAGTTCTTATCCAGTTCTTCCAATTCTGCCTCTGATTCTATGGTGGATTCTTCTAAATCTGATTGTGTATTGTTGTGTTTCGCATCTTGTATGGGGTCGATGTTTATGGCCACTCGATCGTGATTTGGATTCTCTTCCTTGGCTAGTCCCTTTGAATGCAAAAAGACTTCATTCTGTCTATTTAGGAAGTCCATTAAAAAGCCATGATCTTACGGTGCATCTTCATCATATGATCCTTCTTGAGATGTCTCTCCTGATATCGGGCTAGTCTCTGATCCCCATAAGGCATATACCTTCACGAATGGGATGGTTTCCATCAACTGTTCCCGTGATGAATTCGTGGATAAAAATAAAATGATTAAAGTAGTAAATTCCTAACTTTCCTAGTAATCCAATTCTCCCCGGCAACGGGGCCAAAAACTTGATGCGATACAACCGCAAGTGTACGGGTCATTACAAGTAATAAAGTGGATGTAAAAATCGGGTTATTGATCCGCAGGGAGATGGAAGTACTAGTACCCACTGTTCTTCTACTATTTAGTCGATCGAAAGGTGGTTGGTTATACTAACTTTAAACTAATCAAATTGAAAACACAAATGAGGGAATCGAGTTGCTCTTAAGGTAAAACAATCATAAAGGGCGGGATGCTCGGACAATTGAATCCCCCTTGGACTTCTAAAAGATGAATGCTATTTTCTATCTCGACTCTTGGTTAATTCTTGGCCAAGGGTTCCTATCGTGCTTTCACTCCCTCATCTCGAGGTGAGTTACTAATCCTAGTGTCCTTACCGATTATGTTCTCGAACCTATTTCTTGGAAGGTTTATGGGAATAATTCATCTAAAGGACTCGCTCTCCTTAGTACCCAGATTCCCGGTATACTCATAATCCCCTCCATTGGAGATGGTCTACACACGGGGAGGCGTTCGCTTCTTCCCCCATATGGATTATGAGAATCTCTCCGGGCTCTCACAACGTAGAGGGATTCACTCACATAAAAACATCCAATAGACTCAATGAATATAACCAAGCATTCAAGAATAGAAAATCAATATTAATTAAATCATGTCCAAGGGTTCATCATTCATCCAAGATTCTACAAAATTAGCCCTCCATGAAAGGGGGGCAACAATCCAAAACAAAGATGAAAGAAAACAAAGAAGACATGATAAGTAAACCTAATGCAATTACCGTTGATGGCTTCTTGGTCTTCTTTCAAAGGTTTTTCCTCCTCTTGCTCCAATAGCTCCAAGATGAAGACCTCCAAGCTTTCCCCCAAAGATTGGCCTCTTTCTCCCCCAGCTCTCTATTCTAAACCCCTCATTCGTTGGCTTTTATACCCCAAGGGTTTTTAGGGGTGCGATTTACCCATTTGCCCTCTTCAAGATTTGCAGATTCGCCCAAATTGACGATATACAAGCCCGTATACGGGCGTATGTCAGCTCGTATATGAGCCAGCTACCTTCATGCGGGCCCATATACGGGCCAATCATCATCATACCAGCTATCATACGGGCCGTATACTGGCCCGTATTCCCTTCCGAAATGCGATACTACCGTATGTCACCCGTGATTGCCCGTATAGGCCCTTCTTGGTCCTCTAGGATCCTGGTTTCTCTCGAAATGCTTTCTTTCCTCCGGGGTCCTTATATCATGCCTTGTTGATTAAAATAAATACATTTTAAGTATCGGTGGGCGAAAAGTCTTCACAATTACATACCAAGCATATAGGAATATAATATAAAATTATGCTCAAATGAATACTTATCACGCACTGTCTTCGAGTTACTGAGAACGGAGCACCTGTTCGTCAGCTGAAAGAAGTGTTCCTTCTTCACCATTTCTGTGACCTTTCTAGGCTTTGTTGTTTCTACTGATGGTGTTCATGCAGATCAATCAAAGATAGATGCAATATTGGAGTGGGCCAGACTGAGGACCTTGTATGATGTTCGAAGCTTCCATGGGCTGGCCTCGTTTTATAGAAGATTCATTCGAAACTTTAGCACGCCGATTGCCCCCATCACAGAGTGTCTCAAGGGGTGTGATTTCGAGTGGTCTGATGAGGACGAAACTAGCTTCCACCCGGTAAAACAAAAGATGATTGAAGCACCGGTTCTAGCACTTCCTGACTTCGACAAAGTGTTCGAGGTGAACTGTGATGCATCTGGAATTGTCGTTAGAGGTGTTCTGAGCCAGTCAGGATGACCGGTAGCTTTCTTCAGCGAGAAGCTGTCGGGGTCAAAGAAAAACTACTCCACTTATGACCTGGAGTTTTATGCCATAGTTCAGTTGCTGTAGCATTGGCGCCACTACCTCATACAGAAGGAGTTCATCCTGTTTACCGATCATGAGGCCCTGAAGTACATCAATGGCCAACACAAACTGAATTGGTGGCACACTAATTGGGTGGCGTACTTGCAGGAGTTCACCTTTACTTTGAAGCATCAAGCAGGAAGCTTCAACTGTGTAACATATGCTTTGAGCCGCCGCAGTTCACTTTGCACCACAATGAGCGCCAAAGTTGCAGGGTTTGAAGCCTTCACGGATATGTATGCGGATGATCCTTCCTTCTGGCGTATCCTTTTGGAGGTAATCGATGGGCCTCTCCATGATTTTATTTTGCATAACGGTTACCTGTTTCGTTGCTTGTAGCTGTGTATCCCCGACTGTTCATTACGACAGCAGATCATGAGCGAACTCTATAATGAAGGGCACTTTGGTCGTGATAAGACCTACGCCCTCATAGCTGCAGACTTTTATTGGCCGAAGCTGTTTAGCTACGTGGCTCACTTTGTAGAGCGCTGATTTGTGTGTCAGCGGGCCAAAGGAGTTCTCACCAACGCAGGCCTATGCACCCCTTAACAGTCCCTGAAGCCCCTTGGCTTGACGTCAGTATGGATTTTGTTTTGGGTCTTCCTCGTACCCAATGGGCCTCAGATTCTATCATGGTGGTAGTTGACGAATTTTCCAAGATGGCCCATTTTGTAGCTTGTTGGAAGACTATGGATGCTACCCACATTACACATCTTTACTTTCGAGAGGTTGTCGGTTTGCATGGTGTCGCTCGCTCTATCATATCCTATCGTGACACCAAGTTCACCGGCCTCTTCTGGAGAAGCTTGTGGGGGAAATTGGGGTTGCAGTTGAACTTTAGCAGTGTATACCACCCCCAGACAGATGACCAGACTAAAGTGGTGAATCGGAGTTTGGGTAACCTATTGAGGAGTTTGGTTGGAACTAAACCGAAGTAGTGGGATCTGGCACTACCTCAAGACGAATTCGCCTACAATAGATCGAAGAATCAGACTACCGTCTTAAGCCTATTCGAGGTTGTTTATAGACAGAACCCATCAGGAGTACTTGATCTGACCCCCGTCCCTCGAATTGGTCGTATTCATCCCCGAGCTGATGAGATGGCTGAGCATCTTCGGGTTATTCATGAGATGGTCAATTTAGCTATTTAGGAGATTATTACCAAGTACAAGGTGAATGCCGATAAACGGTGGCGTCAGGTGCTGTTCGATGAGGGCGACTTAGTGTGGGATGTCCTCACTCAAGATCGCTTCCCTGTGGGTGAGTACAACAAGCTCAAGGAACGGAAGGTCGGACCCTGTGAAGTCCTGCAGAAGATCAATGACAATGCTTATCGGTTGTGCCTCCCCAGTCATTTGAAGACCTCAGACATCTTCAATGTGAAGCATCTAAGCCCTTGCTTTGTGGAGTCGACTAATACGAACTCGAGGGCGAGTTCTTTCCAACTCGGGGAGGCTGATGCAGGAGAGCCCGAGTCAGATGAAGCCGAGCTGTCTGATTACACCATGAGATCTTTGGCATACCACGACTTGGCGGACCAATGTAAAAGCGGAAGGTGATCGAGCCAAGTCCAGAATTGTGGAGCACTTTGGACACGTTTCGGTATTTTGGCCATAACTTTGGTTACCGATATCGGATTCGCGCACTCAACCCGAATTCGGAAAGCTCATCTCGACGCACACGTGGGGTCCATTAGCTTTGCTAGATGGACCCTTCCTTCATCTTCAAATTCCACTTTTTTCCCCGTCGTTTCTTCGTTTTTCGGTGTTTTCTTTTTTCATTTTTAGTAATACTTCGTATGCAAATTTAAGATAGGATATGAATCTGATTTGAACTCGGATTTTTAGGAGTTATCTGATTTGTTTAGCTATTTTATAATTAGATAAGTTTTTCTATTGAACCAAAATTTGCCGATTTGGGCAAATTTGGATAAGAAGATAGAATTTCTAGGTTATCTAGGTTATTTTTTTTTTTTAGCTATTTAAACCCGGCTTGTGGGTTGAATTTTATTCATTGATTATTGAGTTATATTTTCCCTTTAAAGTTTAAGAGACTTTTTTCTTCTTTGTTTGTCTTCCCCTTTCTTGGTCTTTTGTTAATCCTCCCTTGTTACCACCTCCCGCAGGTTAATCACTGCCCTGCCTAGGGTCACCTAGCTACCAATGCCTTCGTTGAGCGCCGCCTCCCCTGTTGAGAAGAAGGAAGGAGGAGAGGAGCATCGGTGGGCCGCCGTAGACTAGAGAAGGATCGTTGGGCAGCAGCGGTTGCCTTCACCGGAGTACGGGGTATGCTTCAGTGCTTCACCGTGAGGAGTTCGACAAACGGCATTCTCCGGTGAGTTGCTCTGCCCCTGTTTTAGTTGAAGATTATCATGTATACATGTAGAGTACGGGGAAGTAGCCTCTGTAGGACTGGTGTTTGCTTTTTGCTGAGGATTTGAATGCCAATAAGTGTGGATCTCGGCCGAGAGAAGGTGCACTCCAGCGATGGGAACCCAACCGCCCTCTACTCTGGGGGACAATCATGGTGCACATGCCATTTTCGAATGGCGAAACCTCAGGATGGAAGGGCTTGTCGTTTACTGGCGCGTCAACAACAACCATCGCGCCACCTCCCTCTATGATGAGGCTCAGTCCGGAGGAAGATGATTGTCTGGGTTCGTGTTTAACACCAAACGAGTTGAGTTTGGATCTTTTTTTTTAATCAAACCGGTTTGGGTGGAGATTTTTTAGAATCGAACCGGGTTAAGTAGTTAAGTGGTTTGGGTTGGATCTATGTTAAAAGCAAACCAGGTCAAATGAGTTAATGAGTTGGGTTGGACCGATTTTCTTTTAAAACAAATTGGGTTTGATCAAATCAAGTTAAGTTAAGTGAGTAATTTGATTTGGGTTTGATCAAGTCAAGTCAATGGGTAATGGACTTGGGTCTCGTCCGATTAGACTAAGTCAGTTAGGAACTCGGTTAAGTTCAATCAAAATCAACCGGGTTTGGGTTCAGTCAAGATTAAATAAGTTGGGTTAGGCCGAGTCAACTTAAAAGATTGGGTCCTTTTGATTTAAAGGGTCGTGCCCAACCAATTTAGGGGGCTGGGTTCAGTAAATTTGGATGTAACCAATTAGGTTCGTTTAAGTTTGATGGGCCATGTTAGTGGGTTAGTGAAGTACAAAATGAAAAAGAAGAAATATTGTAAGTACTGGGATTCAAACCCAAGCCCATAACCATAGTGGGAGATCTTAACTACTAGGGCACAGTACCCTATCTGGCTGAATAGTGATGTTTGGCAAATTGAGGATGAACTCACATGTAAATACAAATAAGGTTAGGTCAAGCCATGTCCAACTGATTTGGTGGGCCTAGTTCTTATGGAGTCTATTCAACTTGAAGTGATCGAATTCAACCAAGAATAATTAAATCAGTAGGGATGATTATTGGATTCAACCTAAGTCAGGTGGATGATTAAATTAATTAGTAGACTTAGGTTAATCAAGTAAGGGTTGAGGATCAACCAACAGACTCACTTTAGAGAGAGAAAGGGAATATTAGATAAATGGGTTGTACTTTAGGCCCATTAGTTACTCAAGCCCATGTGTGACAAATAAGTTGTGGATTCACCACCCAATAAGAGGGACTTGGTTAACGGGACCCATTTATTTAGCCTATGGTCTATTAGTGAGTCATACACGTGCATATAAACATGTAGGGTTTATAAATCCTTGCATTACTAATATAGACTCCAATACCAGATACCGACGTAGAGTGTGGAGATACATCAAGAGGAGTCGCGTGAGTTTTTAGTCGTTTCGAATTGATGTAAGTACTCTTGCCTAGTTCCTATCCAACTATGGGTTTTTATTGACTTTGCTGTTTGCTTTATGTTGATATGCCCTTTTGTTGATTCCTCCTTTATTGTTACATACACATAGTTGTTACTCGTTTTGTTTGGATTGTTCCTATATTGTATGTGTATGCTTGTTTCCTGTAAGATAGTAATTACTATACATGCATGTCCGTTGATCGGCATGTGGTCATGGAAACACATGAGCCTGTGCTCCGCCCTGATAGGAGTGCATTAGTATTACTGTCTATTGATGAGTATTTGCTGGGCATACTCACCTGTTGATCAGCACTTGACCATGGATACATGGGTTCTTGTGCGCTCGCCCGGTGTGTGTGTGTGTGACAGTCTTTTGCTTGTTCTTGTGAAGTCTCTTGGTTAGTGCAGATTTAGTGCTGGAGCCAAGGGGGAGGACACCCTAGCTATCCACCTATCAGTGGGATGATACGCTGGCTATGTATGTACATGTAGGGCTTCATGACTCATGGGTCTATTTTTGCTTGTTCTTGTGGAGTCTCTTGGTAAGTGCAGATTTAGTGCGGGAGCCAAGGGGGAGGACACCCTGGCTATCCACTTGTTAGTGGGATGATACGCTGGCCATGTATGTACATGTAGGGCTTCATGACTCATGGGTCTATTTTACACAGAGGTCAACGATCGGGTGAGGTCGATGACTACCGTGGAGATGACTTGAGAGCTTTGGAATACCTTGTTGTTCATCATTTGAACTCTCAACCATTTTGTTGCATTCATTTGATATGTTGAGACCTAGATTATGATCCATATGTGTTTGGTTTGCCATGTTCGTGATGTGTTTGTATTACTTTTCCTTTGTTGACATTGTTGACTTCGTTGTATTCCCCGTGGGGGCACTTACCGAGCTTTCCTTTCGAAAACTCATTCTACTTGTTTCTTTTTTTTTTCTTTTCAAATCCTGAGGAGTAGTTGTCTCGGGCTCAAGAGCGGTACGTGGGATTAGGGACACCATAACAGAGGTTCGAGGACCTCATGTGTTTCTTGGAGTGAAATTTACGTTTGTAGGACCCTTGGGGATTAGGGACACCATAACAGAGGTTCGAGGACCTCATGTGTTTCTTGAGTGAAATTTACGTTTGTAGGACCCTTGTAGGGCCTTAACTTGTGTAGGGTACCTGAACGTAATTTCTATTTTTCAGTTGTGAAACTTTGATTCATTATTTAAGTGATTTTAATTTGTTATTATCTGTTACATGTTTTAAAATACCTAGGACTTGTATCTGGGTGAGATGCGCCTCTACTTGGGTACGGCCGGTCTGTGCACATGCCCGAGACCTGGAACTCGGGTCGGGGTGTGATAAATTAAAGTGGTATTAGAACGTTCAGATAACGGACACCCTAGTTTCCCTAGTAACTTAGTCAAATAGGATAGACTGAGTGTTGGGTTGGGTAGACCAGGACTTTGAAACAACTAACTGATAGTGTTGTTGTTAGAGAAGTGCTCTAAAGACAATCACCTTTGGCACTTTATGTACAAATTTATTTATTTAATAAAAGGCTTCTTCATTATTTAGATGTTCACTACTATGAATTTGATATAAGATCTTAAATCTAATTAATGAAGTCCATGATATAACGCATAGCATGAAGGAAATTATGATAGAGATCATAATGTGGGATTCCTATCATGTGTAATTATGTACGTATCTAAATATCCCTAGTCGAAGGATTAATGAGACGGGACATCATTGATCCATCAAGACTAGCATATGTTATGCTCCTTAATCTGATCAAGCAGTTGTTCTCACAAGCTGTAAGCATGAAGATGTTTTGAGTGAACATATGGATGCTTGCTAAGGGTAGCAAGTTCATTGGATGACCTACCATGAGTCTTCATATGGTTATCCTATTAAAATGTCAGTGAAGATCTCATTGCAGCAATGGTGTAAATATCCTTAGACTTGAGGTAGACAAGTTATCTTGGATATGGATCCTGTGCTTTGACGTCATTCCTATGTTTCCCTTCAGGGGTTACTTATAGGGTCGTGATTGGGTACAACTTTGAAGTATTCGAAGGTATTTGGGTAGCCAATAGAGGATGTACCACTCCTGATAGAAGGAGAGTATACCCATGGCCACTTGTCGGGTCATTACTCAGGAATTTCTGGCCAGAGTAACTTGTCATGAAGATGGTCTTCGATGACATAAGTTTTGAGTAAAGGATCCCATAGGACGAGGAACTAATACTTGGACTAGGTGTGACATAGTCAGTCTAGTGGGAGTTGACACATAGGCCATACTCAGAACCAAGGTTGTATAGATGGTAAATAGCAAATTGCACACTAACATAGGCTGCTGAAAGTTCCAAGTCAGACCACCTGACTTTCTGGTCAATTGGGGGTCATTAAGTATTGCTAGATGCCACTAATGATCTATTTGTAATCAATGGTTGATTATGAATGGCCAATATAACCGGGAACCTAACGGGTCACACGCATAGAAGATATCAATGAGGTATAAAATAGGTTTTTAGGAATAGATCCTCAAACGAGAGAATTAAAGGGAAGAGAAAGATTATAAGTCAAATATGATTATAAGTCAAATTTGATTGTAAGTCGAATTTGATTATAAGACAAATTTGATTATATGTCGAATTTGATTATAAGTCAAATTTGCTTAGAAGTCGAATTTGATTATATGTCAAATTTGATTAGATTATGAACCAAATTTGATTTGGGCTTCAATCAAAGTCCCAATCCGAAACAAACCCTAATCTGATTAGGAAGGCCTATAAATATGTGATACTCTAGGCCATAAATACATACAACTTCTTAGTAATTGATAGAGATCAATAGTCTTTTCTCTTCTCTCCCAAATCCTCTCAAGAACTTCCACCATAGCTAGCACCTTGCGTGGAAGATCACCCCATCTCCTTTGAGGTTGCTTCTGCATATCTTCGCGTGGATCACCGTTAGAGGCACTCTATCTACGGACTGCTGTGGTTGACGCAACGTCTTCTCCGACTTAAAGAAAGGAATTCGGTACAGATTTCAAAAGGTACATGTCCTTCAACTTTACTTGCTTGTGTTTTAATAAACGTAGGGAGATCCGTTTGGGCGAGGGTTTAGAAAATTTTAATTTTTCCGCAGTGCCATGTATATGATACATGCTTTTGATTTTCTACAAAACCCTACAGTTGTTGCCTGCTAGCCGATTATATTCGACGAGGAGAGTTTGTAGGAGATAGAGGTAGTCCAGGAGGACTCTATATCACCGGAGTCGGAGGACGGCTTTGGACCAGGGCCAGACAGAGCGCCCATACTACCTGAAGTAGGTCGATGTGCACAAGAATCCTATGTACTTGTGCATGTCCTTTCCGATTGTAATATAAGACTTACCTAGAGGGTGAGGTGGTACATGCGGAGGATAAGCGAGAATTGGATCTTGGATGATAACAAGAGGTGACTACAACCAGTGCTTCAAGCCCGAGACTTTCGCAGATACTCTAATCCTTTCTACATTTCCCTGGAAAAAGGACCAATGCCTAAGGGGAAAAAGAGGATGAGGTGTGATTACTATGGAGAATCTCGCCATGACCTGACCAAGACCATTTGTGTGGCGGAGTGGTGTCGTCGGTGTGGGGGCATAGGATACCGAAATGTTGATTGCGGACATCCTCCTCCTAAGTATTATCGATGTGGTTACATGGACAACCACAAACTCAATTGCCTAGAGGGTCCTTTTGGGTCAAGCCGGCGTAGGAGGTCATAATTCAAGAGGCAGGGTCCACGTCCTTGAGTAGGACCGTTGCCTTGATGCAGCTACTGACATCCCTAAATTGGGATAGGGTTAGGAGTTATGTTAGTTAGCGAGGGTCGATTGACAACCAGGGTTGATGTACTAGTATTTCACATTAGATTTATCTATATTCAAACCTATTGATTTTTACTATGATGTTTGGTATGAGTAATAATGTTCAAAAAAATTTTGATCTCTTCGATACATCGCAGTTATCATGAAGCATGGGGGTAGAAGACGCAGACGGCCTCGCCGTGTTGAGGGGCTACAACCTCCGATGGAAGAGGTACCCCCACCACCTGAAGACATGGAGGTTGAGCAGGAGCTGCCTGCTCAATCTGGTGCTTCAAGGCCGCTAGCAGCGGGCCTAAACATAAGGGGGGAGGCACCTTCCATTAAAATGATTGAACTAATGAGAGAGATGCTGGGGCTCATCCAGGAGCATTACGTATAGATTCCCTCATTGCTTTAAATCCCTCTCTCGAGGCGATTAATACCTAATACCCTTACTATGTCTTATTCCCACAATCTTTCCAAGATATAGATTCCCTAGATTGTAATGCAATGAGGGTATTAGGTAATAATTGCCTCGAGAAAGGGATTTAGTACACTTTAGGAATCCTTGGACAAGAACCTACCAATTGTCCACATAGAAATCTTTATCTATCTTATAGAGTAGAAATCCAAGGGGGATTCATACCTAAGTATCCCTTCTCATGATTGATTGCCATTAATGTTAATTCTTGATCCCATAGCTTAAGTTTTTTAATTTCCTTATTCTAGGCTTAGTTGACAATCACCTATCTTTGGATCGACTATATAATTGATGAATAGTTGATACCTAACTTTCATAGTCTACTTTATTACTTGATACAACCAATACCCTTGGGGGTTGCTACTCATCAGGTTTTTGGCGCAGTTGTCAGGGATATTAGGACTACTAGAAAGGCTAGGAGTTTACTACTTTAGTCATTTTATTTTCTATCTTTTTTTTGACTTTTTGATTGATGTTATTTCTTGGATACTTATCTTTCTCAATATATTTCGTTGCAAGGTGTTAATGCATGACCAGCAAAAATCCTAAAGGCTTGGTTGAAGCAGATAGTGAGATAGGAAGGAATTTACATCGAAGACCAAGAGAAGTAGAGGAATCAATTTCAGGATCTTCTTTTGAGGTAGAAAACCCCATATCTTCTGAATTCATTGTTGAGGTTAGAGAAGTTCCCATCATGGCAGAAAGGAGACAAACATTATCCGAGTGCGAGAGATATTATTACACCGGGGAGGAATTCAGCATTCATTATCCAAATGTCAATGTGAACAATTTTGAGATCAAGGCTAGCACAATGAACACGATACAAAAATTGGCTCAATTTGATGGAAGGCCAGATGAAGACCCCCATGCCCATATAGCAAAGTTTGTTCAGATATGCGACAAGTTCAAGATTAATGGGGCTTCCGATGATGCAATTAGATTATGGCTCTTCCCATTCAGTTTGAGAGAGGGAGCTTATAGATGCTTACTTCAATTCCCGCGGGATCCATTAACACTTTGCCGAGATGCTTGACAAATTTCTTGGCCAATATTTTCCACCAAGCAAGGCCTCCAAGCTTAGATTGGATATCTCCGCTTTCAAGCAAGGTGCAACTGAAACATTCTTTGGAGCTTATGAAAGATACAAAGATTTGCTTCGGTGTTGCCCTTAACATAGCCTAGACCCTTGTGCAAAGATTCAAACTTTTTATAATGGGTTTGATAATACGACAAGGTAACTAGTTGATGCCGCCAGCGGTGGATCATTGGGAAACAAGTGCTCGGAAGATGCTGACCAAATTTTTGAAGATATGGCTAGCAATGAAGCTCATTGGTCTACAAGAGGCAAACAAGTTAAAACAGTTGGCTCAGTGGATGAATCTACTGTTAAAGATGCTGTTCTTGCTTAGAAATTAGAACTATTGATAAGAAAGATTGAGTTGCTCACATCTGACAGTAGTTCAAGACCAACCTCAGTTATGTTTTGCAACACATGTGGAGGAGGGCATGAGGTATCTAATTGCCCTATTGCAACCACTGAAATGGTTCCTATGGAGCAAATACAATACATGGGCAATACTCAAAGACAAATGGATGGTCAATACAAGGCATATGTTCCCAAATAGAACAATCCCACACTTTCTGATGGGATTCCACAAGCAGGAAAATACTCGCCTGGCTTCAAACATCCTCCAAAACCACAAGAAAGAAAGCCTACCATAGAGGATCTTTTAATGAAGTATATACAAAACAATGATACCATAATCAGGAACTTGCAAGCTACTGTTTAGAATTTGGAAAATCAAGTGGGGAAAACTAAGGTTCTTTCAGAAAGACCCCAAGGAAGCTTGCCAGGCAATATAGAAGAGAATCCACAGGAGTAACTCATGGCCATTACATTAAGAAGTGGGAAAGGGGTAGAACTTCATGTTGTGAAGCCTCAAGATAAAGGCACCATTAAAGTTGAAGACTTTGAACACGTTGCTAGTTCTGAAGGGAAACAAAAAAGGAAAGAGAAAGTAGTGAAGCAACCATCATTCCTCCCTATCAACCTCAAGTTCCCTATCCTGCGAGGTTAAAGAAAGATAAAGAAGAAGCTCAATTTGCGAAATTCACGAGCATGTTAAAGCAATTGCACATTAATTTACTATTGGTAGAAGTCCTACCTCAAATACCAAAGTATGCAAAGTTCATGAAGGAACTTTTGTCCAACATAAGGAAATTGAAAGATGCAGTTGTTGTCATACTGAATGCCCAATGCTCAGTCGCCCTGCAACAAAGTATACCCAAGAAACTGAAAGATTCGGGAAGTTTTGTTATCGCTTGTGTACTTGGCGAAGGGAATCCAAATAAAGCATTAGTGGACTCAGGGGCAAGCATCAATATAATGCTATACAAGTTGTATATGAAGCAGGTATTGAACAACCAAAGCCCACGGGGATAAACTTGCAACTCGCCGATAGGTCGGTGAGGCGGCCTAACGGGTTAGCTGAAGATGTGCTCATTCAGATAAACAATTTTGTCTTCCCAGCTGATTTTGTACTTCTAGATGTTGATGATGATGCTGATGTTCCGATCATCCTTGGATGTCCCTTTATTGCCACTGCTCAAGCACTTAAAGATCACACATAAGGGAGATTGGCCTTGAGAGTTGGAAATCAAGAGGTAGTCTTCAAGCTGTCCGATGCTATGTGACATACTATGTCTCAAAATGATACTTCATATAGTATCGATGATGTTGACATACTCACCTCTTAATGTATTGAAGAGTTATTGATAATAGATCCTCTAACCCAATGTTTGAAGGAAATTGAGGGGGACCCCAGAGAAATTAACAAAGACTCTGCTCTGTTAACTATTGATCAAGAAGCCAAGTTAGGAGCAAAGAAGAAGCAGAAATCTACTCTCTACACAAAAATCTGGAAGAAGTTTAAGGAGAAAGGGGTAAATGCAATTTTCTCAGCTCACAATGTACTAGGCCAAAGGTTAGGTATGAAGGAATGTTATTGTCCTATCTATGCTAACTTGGGATTGCTATTGTTTGGTAAATGTTTCAAAGGAGGAGCTAGTGAGAACTTTCACGTATTTGAACCCCCTTGAGGTAAAGCCAGGTATGTCAAGCTAGTGACGTTAAACAAGCGCTTCTTGGGAGGTAACCCAAATTCTTGCAACATTTCTTTTCTTTGTGCAATTTTCTTTCAATTACTTAGGATGTTTGAAATAAATTGATGATATGTCTCATCTCATTGACATTACCTTGTCTCATCATGCTTGATGTTCTTACAATTAGCCCTAGATTGATAAATTCTAGTCAGGTCACGCAATGAGGTCAAGTTAATAGTATTTGGTGTTGGCTGCATATATAAGCCAAACCCAGGCATGTGCGGGGATTCATACGGCACCTATAGGGACTATATAGTCACACCAGAGGAGTAAACGACATAGCATATGACCCGCATTGGAGTCAGTATGAGTTATAAATACATCATTTGAAATCCCTAGGTCCATACGGAGGCCATACGACCTCGTATGTTAGGTAGTATTGTTGCCGGGTGCGACCATACTGGAGTCTATACGGCCGACTGTCAGACCGTATGAACCCCACTGTCCCCCTTCACATTACGAATCCCGAGGAGTACAGTCTAACCTACGGCCCGTACAATTTGATCTGTGAAGTATGAGCTCTAGCATAGGGCCCGTACGCGGGCCCGTATGTGGTCGGACAGTACAAAACTAGAGGCGGTTCGCATCGTGCCCTTTCGCATTTTTAAAACCCTCTCACCGACCCCTCTTTTCTCCACTTAGACTCTGGCGTTCCCCACACTTGTACGACCTCTTCCGTTGCATTTTGGTACCCATCTACCCAAGGTATGTACCTCTTTGTTGTGATTTATCGATGAAATCCTTCTTTGCAATGTTAGAAACCTAGGGCTTGCTTTGGATGGTGTCTAAGGTGAATGTATGCATGTTTGAGCCAAATTTGGTTCGCAAAACTAAGTTTAGAGGCATGAATAGAGTATAGAATGAGAAAAAAGGGTGTATAGGCCACGAATGGACCATACGGCGCTCGTCAGCGTTCGCACAGCCTGACGTGTATGGCCCGTATGAAATCCCGTCCGGCTTGCACTTGGGATCATACGGTCTGACATACGGCCCGTATAAGATACCGTATGCTAGCTAGTTATTATGCATGTTTTCATTTTCTTTCTCAATCTTTTGCATGCACTTACATCCTCTTCAATTGTTTCACAGATATGCCTCGTAAGGCAATAGCTTCTGCACCTAAAAAGTGCAAGGTGGGAGAGGGATCCTCCTCCGGCTGCCCCTAGTTCACCGAGGAGCTCTTTCGCCATAGCAATATACGCCTCGTTGCCAGACCCTTTGGACGTACACGTATCATCAATTGGGTGGTTTTTGATCAGCTTCGGATCGCTGACAACGTTTGTAAGCTTATTTTCGTAGGTGGTTGGGATAGAGTTTTCTCCCTCAACTACAAGTTATTCATGAGCTACACTCAGTTTGCCTTGTACATGGATTTCTATGATCACGAGTTTTTTTTCAGCCCTTAGTATGAGGAGCTCCTCAACGTTTTCCCGGAGCATATCATTTCTTCAACACGGTATTGGTTGCAGCTTGGAAGGCGCCACGACAACAATAAGGCGTCCCTGATGGTAGACCTAGTGCATCATTACATTCATGCCTTGATCAGTCGGATAATCGCTGGTCGAGATGATAGCACCGGTGTGGTCAACGTCACTGATCGGTTCCTTCTATATAGTATTTTGGAGCGAGCACAGATCGACCCAGGATATGTGCTCGCGGACTACTTGGCACCTCAGGATAGAGGTCCTGTCTCAAGACCATCGATGCGGGACCTTACATCACCCGCCTGATCATTGGGATGGGGCTAGAGCTGAGGACAATGGATGCATAGTGGCTAGAGCTTATCGCCACACTCATCATGAGCACCCTCTGCCAAATGGGCCTCATCCAGCACTCAGTTAGCCGCTACATCCTTGTTGGCCAGCTGTCTGGGAGCTTAGATAGTAAGGAGTCCGGATTAGAGGATTTTCCCCCATCACCGACCACTAGTCGACGTCCCTCAGCCTCCAGGAGCCGATTTGAGAGATTAGAGGAGCAGATTACTAAGGTCCGTGTGGTCCAAGACAACATCCTAGAGGAGTAGTGCCAAATGCAAGCCCAGTTCGCTGAACTCTTCACTTATCTATAAGGACAGGTCCCGGTTGCATTTGCACCGCAGCCATCTGGAGCATCTTCTCCACCTTCTCCATCTCAGGCGCCCACCACTGCATCTCCACGGCACCAGTATACAAGCAGCCCCTACGGAGGATTAAGACTTATTATCTTATTTGTGTTGATGTATCTTTGTCTTTATTTCCTTTATATATGCATTGTTATGTACTAGTTAGCAAGGGCCCCGCCCTGCTAAACTTCTCCTTATTTTCTTTTTTGTGGCTTCAATTGATTGCTTATTTTGTGGAGTTATGCTGATCTCTCCTCTGTTCCAGATATCGAACACGAATCCACAACTCCCAGATATACACCCTCATAGTCAATCTATGTGACTCAAGCGACACATTGAGGACAATGTATATTTTTAAGTGTGGAGATGGATGGCTACCTACCACTCATAGATCTATTGCAAATTATTAAATGGGGAAATAGGTAGCTATTATTGAAATTCATTACACATCTTTATATGATAGCTCATGTTTAGTATACACCGATGAAGGCCTTGCTAGAAAAACGTTAACGTATTCTATTCATAGTGCACCATCTTAGCACACAAAATTTTTAAATTCTTCTATGAAAAACCATAGGCATCTAGAGACCGTATAACATTCATAATCTCTAGAGACAATAGATAACCCATTTCCATGTTCTCTTGACTTTAATTACTAAGCATCATTCTCAATGGCTCCAAGAGACTTCATGGCAATAATTCAAACCTCCAACACCCCACAGTGTAATCCAGTGGACAAGTAAGAGGAGAGAATAACATAGCTCTGTACATAGTAGTTGTAGAACATTAAAGATAGTGTTCCGCTGCTTCTTGTGATAAAGTAGTTTGGGGCCTCAATCCGAAAAGTCACTATTTAGCATGAACACATCTAGGTTAGGTTGTAACCCTCTGAGTAGCTAAGTACTCTAGTGCTTAATCAACATGAGCACCCAACAAAAAGGAGGATCTACACTCTATATTGATCTGAAGCACGGGAAAGTCAGATCCATTAGGGATTCCCTGCCCAAATAAAAAATAAATAAAATAAACCTTTAGTGTCCCTCAAACTTGTCCAACACACATCCAATAGAGGTAGTTATTTTAATCTTAGGGCCTCAAGAATTCTCTAGAGTCCACTGAGGTTATGCTTGTCTTGTTAAAACTTTAGAACATTGCATGTGCAGTGAATATATCCATCTAGAGCAACGATGAACCACCTCACAAGATCAATCTAAGCCCTAGTGTGGAAATAGGAAAACATATATTTTGGTGGTGAACTTAGAATAGAGTTGAATCATGACTTCTATGGCTTGAGGGTGAACACTTATCATATTTTGTTAATTTCTTTCCTTTTCTTGAGGACAAGCAAACTTTTAAGTGTAGAGATATGTTATAAGTGTTTACTCAGCGTAATTTTATACCATATTATTGTATGCTTTACATGCTATTTTGCTGAAATTATAGCTTGTCGGTACTCAAAAAGGGTTAATTTTGATGAACATGACATAATATTGACGCACCTGGAGAAAGTAAGCTTTTAAAGGGAAATTGAGGCCAAAACGAAGCAATTCTAGAGAAATCAAGATGGCATACGGGCTTGCATATGGCCCATATGAACCTGGAGATTGAGATGGCCTCTGCAGTTAATCTCCGTAGACCATATACAACCTGTATGAAGCCATAAGGGTGTCGAATAGATTGATAGACGGTTGTACAGATCGACCTGCATTCCATACTGGCCCGCTTACAGCCCGTATGAACCCTCGTATGGCATAAGTTTCCCTGTTAGTGCAGACCCAAGCAGGGGAAAAGTTGTAAATGGGCTCCAAAGACCTAAAGGAGGGGATATAAATATGGAATAATTAGGGCTTTGGAGGGTAGAGCCACCTTGCGAAATGGGAAAATCATGGATCAGGGATTCAAAGCTCCATCATTAACCCTTGGAGAGGGAGAAGGGAAAGGCATAGGAGGAATCAAGAGGGTTACCAACGGTGTATGTAACAGGTCACCATCATTAACTCTTTATGGTTTTTTTGATTTGTACTCTCTTTATGTTGGATTAATGTCTTCCATTCATGGGGAACTAATTTTTTACATACTTGAGTATGATGAACCGTTAGATTTGTATTAATGTGATGTTGATTTCTATGTTTGAATGCTTGGTTTATTTCATTGAGTCTATTGGATGTTTTGATTGATGTGTTAATCCCTCTACGTTGCGAGAGCCTAGAGAGATTATCGTAGTCCATATGGGGGAAGAAACGAGCACCTCCCCGTATGTAGACCAACTCTAATAGTGGAGATTGTAAGTATATCGAGAGCTCGGGTACTAAGGAGAGCGAGTCGTTAATATGTCTTCTTCCGACGATCTTTCCAAGATATAGATTCTCTAGATAGTAATGCAATGAGGGTATTAGGTATTAATCTCGTCGAGAGAGGGATTTAGTATACTTTTGGACAAGAACCTACCAAGTGTCCACATAGAAATCTTCATCTATCTTATAGAATAGAAATCCAACGGGGATCCATACCTAAGTTTCCCCTTCTTATGATTGATTGCCATTAAGGTTAATTCTTGATCCCATAGTTTAAGTTTTTAATTTCCTTATTCTAGGTTTAGTTGACAATTACCCATCTTGAGATCGACTAGATAATAGATGAATAGTTGGTACTAGTACTTCCTTCGCCTTGATAATCGATACCCGACTTTCATTGTCCACTCTATTACTTGATATGACCAGTACACTTGTTGTTTGCTACGTATCAGATATGCGTATGACTAATACTTATCATTAATCCCAAGCCAGTAGCGATGACAAATTTATAGCCATATATGCATAAGGATATGCGATGCACTTAGAAATGTACGTGACACTTCTCCCGTAAGTATACGGGGTTGATCAAGTAGTAAAGTACCCAAAGGTAGGGTAGTCGAATCCACAGGGACTGGTCACTAGTACGAGTTGTCCTCCATCATCTAGTCCAAACTATATAATAAATTATGTGATCAATCTGGTTGAATATCCTAACTAAAAGCTAATGTGAACTATTGGTATATTGAGGGTAATCAAAGATGAAATATGGTACCTCGGATCACAATCCCTCTAGGATTTCCTTGCTAATGATTGATTCCCTTTTACTGGCTGGTTGCTAATAACTCCTGGAGGATGTAACAATGTACTTCTCCGTGCAACATCTGATCTCTCGTGATGCTCATGCACACCCTAACACCTATGTCCGTATAGAACCTATCTAAATGAATCCCCGGGCTAATGCGATATTCTAGCCATTCTGAATCACTGCATAAACACTTGTGGTGCTGGATGCTCTAACCTAATAAGGTAGATAACTCGAGGCTCACACATGGAAAAACCACACAAATATATCTAGAGAGATAACAACTCTGGGCTAAAGAAATAACAACACAATCATCCAACATGAACACTAACGTGCTTATGCTATCCCCTGAGGGAATGGATGATCGGGCTCATGCATGGAAAACCACACAGAATTGTAAGCACAGACAATCAAGATGCTACAAAGAAATTATTAATAATACAAAAACCAAAAATAATAGGAAATCAATAACAAGTTCATCCTAGAGTTCTGGTATTCGAGGCACCATAGAAGGTTAGCCTCTCATGCTATGATCTATCATAACTAAGATATAAGAGAAGGTTATACGATTAAGCATAGATCCCTTCCCTTGATAACGCCTCCTCCGCCTTCAATTTCCTCTTGTGAAACCCTAATCGTAGCTGTGGAACTTGCCTTGAGACTGGACGCCAAAAGTTCTTTTTGTTAGGGTTACGTGGATGACCTTTTATAAGGTTTTTTTCAAATCTCTAAAGTACGACCGTGTTGATCTCAAACATGCCCGTGCTTCTCTAGCGCCTGAGTCAACGCGATTTCAATCAACAGAGAGTTACATAGGGTTGAACACGCTGGTGTTTTATCAACATGCCTGTGTTAAGTAAGAGCACAGCCTTGCTTTTCTCTACATTTGCAATATTTCATCCTTTTCACTCCTAATTGTTTGATTGATATTCCTTTTGCTCCCAGGTACCTATTTACCTGTCCAACCACATAGAAATACCCAAAGAAGTATAAAAATAGAGAATTGATGCTAGGAAAATGGCATAAGTGCATGTGAATATAAGGGAAATTTATGAATAATCATGCACTTATCAATATGTTTGTATGGAGGGTATTAGCATCATAGGGTTAAAGTCCTGGGTAACAACTCGGTGTATTGTGACATAGGGATATGTTCGAATATACATGGTCAAGGCATAGTATAGGGAACAATAACGCCGTACTCGACCCATAAAGATATGTGGAAGAGATAGTGTTCGTATTCCCTAGGGATCGGGAATCATCATCTGGGCTTTGCCTTTGAGGTGCCCTATTGGTCACTGAACGACCCTTGTCCTTCACAGCACCACCTTTACAAAACATAAGAGAAAACCATTTACAAGTTGTAAGAGACATACAACCTTGGAATCATGATATCTGGAGAAATCCTCAGCTCCCTTCATCACTTTTACTGTTTTTATAGGACATAGACAACCTCTTAATTAATTGATCGACTAACTAACCGAGCAAATTAGTAGGTTAGTGCTCATCTAGAGCTAGGAATTCTTCACCGTGGATTAGACCCAATAGTTACCGCAATTTATTACTTTCGACCACGTGTGCTTACATGCGGAGGCATAGTATTTGCACTTATCGATGGTGAACACAATCCTTGTAGCTTGGAGGTGGAAAGAAGCCAGCTAGTTTGCTAACCTGATCTTTAGACTTTGTATGTGCATGGATTAGCCATAGGAAATGGTTCTAAAGTCAGCATAATTTTGATGTCCCCTAATGAGTGGAAGACTTCTACTGCCCTTAAATTTAAATTTAAGGCGATGAATAATGAGACCGAGTATGAGGGTTTAGCGTTTGTTGGAGCATAATTGGCCTCAGCATAGGAGTCCAAAGCTTGTGCGCCTGTTGACTATCGACTATTAGTGTGAACACTCAAGCCGTCGCATGCAAGCGTACGTCGTCGTAAGTAATAAAATTTCGATAAGTAACAGGTTGAGACCTCAAAGAATGGTGAAACTAGGTCTAACGTAGCAGAAGCGTACTAATTTGCTCGAAGAGTCAGTTAATCCAATATTTGGAAGATAGATAAGTCCTAAGAATGCAAAAGAAATACGAAGGTTGCTTTAGTTTAATCTCTTGATAATAAGCTTCTAGGGTTGTATAAATCTAATAACTTGTAGAGATGTTCTCCTATGTTTTACAATGATATTGTGGCTTTGGATATGGGTTAAACAATGATAAGTACTTCAGGTGCAGTCTACAAGTTCTCTATGTCTAAAAAACATGCTTCAAGTCCTCCCTATATGTCTATGTGGTAAGGTGAATCATTATAGGTCCTAGACTCTATTATCACTTTGGGAGACCAATGCCTATGTCCAAGCTAAAGGCGTCTACGGTTGTCACTCCGCTCATCCATCCTAAGAATCTAATACGATTCTTATATATATATATCTATACATAGAGAATCAAGATTTGTCGTTTCCCATCGGCAAACGATTAGAGGTAGTATTAGTCATAGCAGAACCATAACAACTCAATCAATACAAACATAGGATAATGAAAGTATAAATTTATTGAGTTCATACAACCCTAGAATAGATGTTTAAGCTACCATTACATAGGATAGATTCATAACGACACAATGATTAACATAAACATCCATGTCTAGCTAGAAGAGAAGGAAATAAACATTCAAGAACAAAAGATTAATGATTACCCCTCTTGTGTTGAGTAAACCTAGCTTCAAATGATATTGAAAGCCTTTGGATTGTCGCCCTCAACTCGCAACCGCTCGTAGAGAAAAGGATAACAAAACCTAGAAAATCGGGTACCTTTTATAACCCCTCAGTTATCCACATCGCAATGTTGGGTCGAGCATCGTTATATCGGTGAAACCTAGAAATCTCTAATGGTGGTATCATAATGCCACCTGTAGACATCACGATATTGCTGATATTCCCATGAAGCTCCCAAGTTTGGGCATTGTGATGTGACCTGCAGGTATCACGATGTTGCCCCCAACTCCGAAAACGGTTCTAAGTCTCGATATCGCGATAGCATCGCGATGTCCCAGAATTCTCGAGAAGTGCGATTAGAGCCTCCGCGAACATCGCTATATGACCTAAAGGAATCGTGATGCCCAAATTCTCCCGAGAGTTTGCTTAAGTCCTCTGTAGACATCCCGATTCCCACTGCAGACATTGCGATGTCAATACTTAGTTGCTCAACTGGAGATCTGCTTTACCTAATATATAAACAATTCACTCGATTTAGCATCTATAAACATAAAACAGATGGAAAACACGCATAAATCACATGTGGTAGCTAAGTTGGCCAATTAGCACATTTTAGGACTAAAATCATATAATGTACACTAATCAAAACCACATATATTGGCTCTAAACATATGATAAATGATGTGTAAAATCTGCAAGTATACGGGTCGTATCAAGAATAGAGTGGACTAAAAGGTCGGATATCACTCCTCAAGGACAAGGAAGTACTAGTACCAACTATTCATCTATTATCTAGTCGATCCAAAGATAGGTGATTGTGAACGAAACCTAAATTGGAGAAATTAACAACTCAAGCTACGGGAATAGGAGTTAACCTTGATAACAATTAATCATGAGCAGGGGATACTTTGGTAATGAATCCCCCTTGGATTTATATTCTATGGGATAGATGGAGATTTCTATGTTGTTACTTGGTAAAGTTTAGGCCAAGGGTTCCTAAGGTGTACTAAATCTCTTTCTCCAGGCAATCAATATCTAATTCCATTAATTTGCATTACGATCTAGGGAACCTATATCTTGGAAAGATTGTGGGAATAAGACATATTAAGGACTTGCTCTCCTTAATACCCGAGCTCTCGGTATACTCACAATCTCCTCTATTGGAGTCGGTCTACACATGGGGAGGCACTCGCTTCTTCTCCCGTATGGATTGCAATAATCTCTTCGGGCTGTCGCAACATAGAGAGACTAAAACAACAATCAAAACATCCAATAGACCCACAAAGCTAAACCAAGCATTCAAACGTAGAAATCAAGATCAAATTAATGCATAATCCAAGGGTTCATCATACCCAAGTATCTAGAAAATTAGTTCCCCGTGAATGGAGAACAACAATCTAACAAAAGGAAAATATAAGTCAAAAGAACCATAATGAGAAATACCGTTACATACCGTTGGCGGCCCTATTGACTCCTTCAATGCTTTGTCCTTCTCTCCCTCCAAGAATGGAAGATGGGGCTCTCAATCCCTAATCCAAGACTTTCCTCTTCCCCAAGCTAGCCCTCCTCCTCCAAAGCCCTAATCATTCATATTTATACCTCCTCTTAGGTTTTTGGAGTGCCATTTACAGTTCTGCCCCTCATGGGTCCACAGTGTAAGGGAGACTTAAGCTATACGTACATTCATATGGGCCGTATGCGGGTCCATATGGAATGCAGGTCGATTTATATGGCCGTATAACAGATCGTATGATACCCTATATGGCTCCATACGAGCTGTATATGGTCCCGAGAGACTCAATGCAGAGACCATTTAAATCTCTAGGATCATACGGGCCATATAGAAGCCCATATGCAATTGTATCTTCTCCAAAATTGCTTCATTCCTGTCTCAATTTCTTCTTAAAAGCTTCCTTTCTCCCGGTGTATCTCTATTATTCCTTGTTCATCAAAATCAATACTTTTTAAGTACTGGAAGACTATAATTTCACCAAAATAGCATGTAATTAAAGCATACATAAATATGGTATAAAATTACGTTCAATTGAACAGTTATCAATAAATGCCATCTAAAATAGCTCTCATTTGAGAGCTATCAGCGCCTACACAGATTCCCAACTAGATGTTGGTGATGCGTGAGGAATATGAAGCCTAAGATAGAAATATGGCCAGATACAAGGCTGTGTTGAAGGAACTCTCTTTGAAGTTCAAGCAGTTTCAAATTATAAAGATTTCTAACTCAACCAATGAGGAAGTTGACTTTATTTTGAAGCTTGCCTCCTTTCAATGTGTCGCTCTGAGTTAGCCAACCAATCTTCAACACTTGTCTTGCAAAAGTATTGACGGCTAACCTGAGAATAGGTCTAGAAGATATAGAAAGAGTCGAGTTGGCTCGAACCAATCTGAAATTACTTGACAAGAGGCACTCTACCAGCTGACCAAAAAGAAGCTCAAAGGACAAGAGGCACTCTACCCACTTCATTGTCATTGATGACAAACTATATAAAAGGTTATACTCACTGAGATGTCTATGCCCCTCTGAAGCAGACTATGTCCTTTGAAAGATTAATGAATGGATCTGTGGCAATCATCTTGTAGGAAGGTCACTAGCTTACAAAGATTTGATGGAAGGATATTATTGACCCACACTAGCGAAGGACGCGCTGGCCCTTATTTAGAAATGTAAGGTTATACTCAATGCCGTAACTACATAAAAGGTTATACTCAGTGCCATAACTAAGATGTGTACGCCCTTCTGAAGCAGACTATGTCCTTTGAAAGATTCATGAATGAATCTATGTCAATCATCTTGTAGGATGGTCACTAGCTTACAAAGCTTTGATGCATGGATATTATTGGCCCACACTGGCAAAGGATATGCTGGCCCTTATTTAGAAATGCAAGTTGTGCCAATGTCATTTGCAGATTCAGCGTTGACCTACCATACAACTAATTTTCATTGTAATCCTGTGTTTGTTTGCAATATAGCGGATAGATATCCTCAGACCCTTCCCTATGTTGATCCGTCACCTGATGTTCCTGATCGTCTCCATTGTAAAACCCAATACTTTTGCTATCTCTATTAATGCCATCAGGAAAATATCCAAAGAAAGGGAGGATTGTTTCATAAATTGCATCTTTTAGTAAATCTTCCTTTTGAGAGAAACCCATCTTTTAGATAAACCTAGATTTTTCTCTTTGAAATAAACTCTAACCCTCTTTTTGAGATGAAACCAAATTGTTCTCCTTTGGATTCTCTCACTTATATAAAGGGGGGCTATCATGCTTAAAGAAATCACAGAGGCAATTAGGCTTTCTAGTATTGTAGATCTAGGCAACTTTGTTCCTAGTTGCTTGGTCATCATTAGGAGATTAGAGTGATCATCTTGCATTCTTAGCTTGGTATAGCTTTTGGGAATTTGCATCTTCAAGGTATGTAACCTTTATATTTAATTACTATTGAATCATTAAATTATATGCAAGTAACGCATAGACTTTGTATAAGCCACACATTTATGACTAATAGAATCCTTAAACACTTTGTTAAGCCTAGGTTGATTATTCCTTTGCTCTGGATTAATTTTATTTAAGAAAGGGTTAAAATTCTTAATAAAAAAGAATTTGTGAATAAACCCTTGAAGGAAGGGTTGAATTGCAAATGATATGTATAGAGCTTACTTGTAAAAGTCATATGACCGGGAGGCTTGGGCTAAATTGCAAGGGAGGGACCTCATGGCGTATGGCTAATGCGGACTTGCATGTAAGCACATCAGAGCCTTGGGTTTTAATGTAAAAAGCCATCATCTCATGCATCAGACAAGGGCACGTGACCAAAGTTTTGAAAAGCAAAACTGGAGAAAACTTCGGACTGAAATGCAAAAGCTACATCTCACTCTGAGTATGAAAGCTGAGCATCAGCCCTCAACCTTCTTCAGCCCTCAGAGTGATCTGGAATAGTGACCATACCCGACCGATAGGGAATCCGGAGAAAGACGACTAAATCATAGTTGTGTCGTCCTAGCCTCATGGAGAGACTTAAGGGTTGGTCACATCCTCAAGTGGTCAAAGAAAAGCTGACAAGTGATGCGCAAGGGAGTTGGATTTTAGATGGGAAGAGAGTGGGTGAATGTCGGGAAAGATCTCCTTCGCCTTGTGCATTCACAGGAGGAGTCCATTTCGGAGGGGAGAAGTGCCAACTACTCCATATAACCGACCCCTATTCCTCATTTCCCGGGAGAAAACCTACAAGACCTCCCAATCACCAAGCACACTTGTGGTGTTTTCCACCTATTAGCTTCTTACCCAAACACTGGTATGAGAAACAACTAGAACTCTCATCCTACGCACCACTACCTGAAATGCCAAGAATGGTAGCGTCAGGAGTTACATGCTAAGGGACTGCACCGTCTATGCTTTTGAGTTAACACCAAGCTCCAGGAGCAAAAGGTTGCGGCTCATCTACTGGTGAATCCTGGTCACCTTGGACCGCTGGACTACTAGGAACCAACCACAACCGTGTGACTTGACCCCGCTATGCAAATAGACTTACGGCCGGAGCCACTAGCAACTATGAGTAGAAGCTTGAGGGGCTAGCTATAGTGGGAACAAGATACGATAGTTCTAAAGATCAGAAGAGCCATGGTGAGGAAGATCCTGTTATAAAGCACTGAATCACGATAGGAGAGTTAAATCTTGATTTTGCTACTCCTAGAATACTGTAAGTATTACCACAATATAAATCATACTATAAGTATTTTTATAAATGTAATATTTTCTGAAAATAAATACTTGATTAATTGCCTATTTAATCTGGATTAATTTTTATACAAATACTGAAGTCATGCTTGCCTGGATTTCCTCACTTGTGTACTATTAATGATTTCATGATTCATGATTTTCCTGGATCTTGTGTTATAACCTGATTTATGCACGTCCTGTTTGGAATTTACATTTTGATATGTATTATGCCTGTCAACCATGTCCACCCAAGAACCAGCCCTTATACGTGAGTATGTAAGCTAGCCGGGTCAACATGTGTTATTCTTGTATGTTTTTATATCTTAGTTTTGTTCATCTCCCAACATGGCATTCTATTTATACCCCGCCATTTCGGAGTGAACGCTGGCATCTTTCTTGCAATCTTTTTGTGCCATGGCGATGTGGAGTGAATGGTGACATCCTCCATGCAATCTTTTGTAACCTGCCAGTGGGGAGTGAATGCTAGCATTCTCTTTACACCTCGCCGGTGGGATAGAACGCTGGTCGTATCGAGACTTCTCCCTGATAGTAAAGCTACCCGATATGCATGTCCGCATCGACTGCGGTCAACCCCGGCTACGACCGTT
Organism: Dioscorea zingiberensis; assembly: GCA_026586065.1. NCBI lineage: Eukaryota > Viridiplantae > Streptophyta > Magnoliopsida > Dioscoreales > Dioscoreaceae > Dioscorea > Dioscorea zingiberensis. The sequence continues at coordinate 25,977,528 of CM048820.1, read as the reverse complement.
GATCTGTCTGCTGTCGTGACTTACCTAATCATGGTTTGATAGCCATAATATGTATGTTATGTGATTTATTTGCTTGACTTGCAGTTTTTCTTGTTTCGTGTGTTTTTAGATACTTTGCTTTGTGTTGATGCCAAAAACTGGTCCACCTCCCCCTTTGGCTACTGTTGCCTCGTGATCTGATCTCAGCCTTCGAAAAACGGTTGAAATTTATAGTTGGTATAGACATTTACTTCAACTTCAGAACAAGGAATGCCGGGTAGGCTTTGGAATTCCGATCGGAATTATCAGCTCTTGGTCGGAATTATCAACTCTTTTTCTTTGGGGTGAATCTGTGATAAGGAGAAGGGAGCGATCGGAATTGGGCCTTTCTGCCCTGATTTAACTCCGATGCTTAAGTCAGAAAGCTTGAGACAAAGAATTCTTAAACGTAAGTTAGCTCTTTGTGTAATGATTTTTCCGCCCCTTGTCTTTCTATTATTGCCTTTCTTTTATAGCAGCTTAAAGGCGGTTTAAAAAAGGCGGTGGGTAAGGTGGTAAGTAAGGCGGTGAAGTAAATATCTTCTAAGGCGGTAAGAACATATCTACCTACTGCGTAGGTGCTACGTAGGTAAGTAGAAAATATTTGCCTACTGTGTAGAGGCATGTGGATAAGATCTACTTACTGTAGAGGCGTTAGATATTTTCTACCCTAGGTGGCTATAAGCACCTTATGAGATCCTCACACCTTGTGGATAAGAAGGTTGGAATTAATTCCGACGATCTTGTTTGTGGGATTGAACCCTCATTTTTATTTGCCTTTGCCGAACGGAATTATACCAGGATATTTGGTGATATTGCCGCGCGGCCAAAGGGACGTAGTCCTGTGTATGACAGGTGGCTATTTAGGTCGATGACACGCGTCTTAGCAAATATACTCGTAACACTAGTCCCCCCCAAAGTGTACTTGTTTGAAAAATCTGAGCAAGGGGTGAGTTAACCGCACTTCTCGCTTGGTTCGAGAGCAAGTATCTTTCTTAGTTGGCATGCCCATGTAGGTGTAGACCTTGTCTAAGGTACATGTGCTTTTAATAGGTAACTGACGTTTACTTTGTCGTTGTTCTAATCGAGGTAGATTTTTCTCCGGAATTTTCGCCCATGGTGTCACTAAGTTTTTTCTATTTAAGGAGCTTGTAGGGGTAGTGTTTTATTCAAAATCCAAAGATCTTTACAGTTTTGTATAATGGCTCAGCGTTTGTCTTTCTACAAATTTTTCACTTTCAGTCAGTGTTCTCGCCATCTGCGTATCCCAAGTTCCTTTTATGAACATCTGGCGGACTTAAGGACAGGGATCATCCATTTGGTAAGGCCAAATGGCTGTGTATGGCCCTCCCTTCTGCTTATTGACAGGGGCGTAGGTGAGATAAGTATTGAGGAAGGGTGGGAGACCTTCCACGTTGATTATGATATAGAGGCGGAGGACCTTTTAATTATCACTTATGCGGGGGGTGTACGCTTTGAAGTTGAAATGTTTGGCAGCGACTCCTGCCGTGGAGAAGTGGGCCCCCATCTTCGCCCGCGTGCTGTGCCAGGGTTTCCAAGTGACAATGAGGATAGTGACGGCTGTGGAAGTCCGTGCGTCTCCTTTGAATCTTATCCGAGCGGGTCCTCGGATGGATCCATAGATTGTTAATTAGGAAATTCCGTACGGAAAACATGTTTACAAGGGCTTGTCATGTTGCTGTTTTTTTTTTTTTTTTTTTTTTTAAATACCGCTATCGTTGTACCCTGAAATAAAGTTTATCCTTTTGTTCATAAAGTCTTCGATTTCTTCAAGAAGAATGATCGCTGGCGATCCTATGTTGGGGTGTGTGTATTTGTCTCTTATGGTGTTGGTTCTTTGGTACAGTGCCCATTACTCCCAGAGAGACACGTGTCTCTCACACTGTGTCGCATTTAAAGGGAGAGGATGGCACGAGGTGCGTGGCGTGCGATTTGTCAATAGCATGATGGGCGCGGCTATTTATGTGTGTCAGGCGGCCTTTGGTATGCTGACGTGGATAGAATTTTGAATTTCATAAAGAGAAGCCATGATGGTTATCTGAACGGTCCAGATTTGGGGTCCTTTGGTTTAATGGCTCGATCGGGATGCAGCTTTAGGATCTAACGGCCAGGAATTCATCTCCTTTGTATAGAAGCGAAGGTACAGGTGAAAAGGGTTTTATCTCAAAAGCTAAGTTGCGTCTTCTTCCCATAATCTCTTCTTCTCCGGTGAACCCTATTCTAAAGTTCTTGCGTTTTTTCATCTTTTTTCTTCTAAGGTACGGCTAGCGCGTCTTCTTCTTCTGATTCTTCTCATGAATCTCATGAACCTGTTGCTTCCCTCCCCCTTTCGATCCCTTCTCAGCCTGAACTCATGGTCTCTGTTGCGATTCCAGACGAGTCAAGGGACGTTCCAGTCCAGGGTTCGCGGGTTCATCCCGCTTCTAGGGCTATGGGTAGAGGGTCTGGCACCTTCATAAGCCTCCTGGGGCAGAAGGATGTCGATAGTTTGGTAGAGAGGTATGAGATAGACCTTTCTCTGTTTGAGGTTAGGGTTCCTTATTCTGGGGAGAGGGCGAGCTCTCCCAGGGAGGCGGAGATAGCCATCTATCAAGATGCGCTATTGGGTGGCCTTAGAATTCCTTTTTCTGATTTTGCTAAGGTGATTTTGGAAGAATGCCACTTATGTCCTTCACAACTAACTCCGAATTCTTCGAGGTTGTTGAACAGCTTTGTTATTGTTTTTAAGAACTATGGAGTAAATCCGAGCGTCTGTTGGTTTCGTATGCTGTTCAGTCTATGTCTAGAGTCTAATGACGACTGGTATTATTTCTCGGCTCGTTCCGGGAGAAAGTTTTTAGGGAAGGTCCCCTCTTCCATTAAGCGATGGAAGAGTAAGTTTTTCTTTGTTAAAAGTAACTCCGAGTGGGGTGTCCGAACCAAGTGGGAGGTTCCCCGAACGGACATTGCTTGTGAGGAGATGACACAAGAAGAGGAGATTCGTCTTAAGTCAATGACGGGGTTATCTAAAGTTTATATGGACGACTTCTTGACCAAGGAAAACCTCGTTAAATGTCGTTTAATAGTAGCTGCCTGTAGGACTTATTCGCGCATTTAACGTAGTTTATTCTTGAATCGTAATGTCTAACTTGCTTCGAAATATATTCTTGCAGAAAATCCGATGGAGGATGAAGATTTGAGCTACGTTAAGGGCCTTTTGGCCTCTTTCGAGGGTGAGGTTCATCCGCCCTTACCTCGTGGGCGGAAGAAGAAGGAAGTAGCATCTAGTAAAGTTGCTGACACTTCCAAGGAGGAGAAAAGGAAGAGGAAGAGGAAAGAGGTCGACTCTTCCAAGAAAGGCGACCCCGCTGCAGGGTCTTCGTGGGAGAGGAGGACCAAGAGAAAGAATTCCTAGGACGCATTGGGTCCCGGAATTACAAGTGAACAGGCGAATTCGCCCCAAGAAGAGGTCCACTCGGAGGAAGTCCGCCCGGCTTTATCGCCGATTTCAGAGGGTCCTTCTTCTAGTCGTCCAGAGGATATCCTCCTTATGGAGGTAAGAACCTACTTCTTAAGGGTATGGTTTTACTAAGAACTTCTGACTTGAGGCTTATTTTGTAGGCGGAGGTAGGAGAGGTGGCCCTTTTGGACAAACTGAGGGCGACGGACTTAACTTTAAGGGGCAGGCAATTCAACGAAAGGAATTACCTTTCGAGGATATTCCTTTTCGAGATGCCAGGTCCGTAAAGGGTGTTTTGATGGCTATGAAGCCCGAGCAGCTCTCCGCGAAACTTTGAAGGGCTGGGAGGGAAGAGACCACTTACCAACTTTTCCGCTCGGCCATGCTGGTAAATGCTATTCTTATATTTCTACTTTCTAATTTGGCGTTATTGTCTTTAACTCATTTGTTATTCAATAGACTGCTCAATGGGCGGACCGAGTCAGTAATCTTTGTCAAGAAGATTTGGCAAAGATGGAAGTGAGTAGGGCAGATATTGCCCAGTTAAACTCTAAGGTGGCGGCCTTGGAGGGAAGGGAAAAGGAGCAGCTCGCTGTTATCCAGGTTCTCGAGAGGGATAAAGCCGAGCGGCTTCAACAGCTGGCCGTTATGGAAAAAGAGAAAATGACTTAGCGGCTAAGCTGGTTAATTCCGAGGGCTCGCTTCATACTGCTGAGGAGAACCTCAAAAAGTTACAGGATAACTCTAGTAGTTTGAAGGAGGAACTTAACTCCGCTCAAAATGAGCGCGCTGAAGCCCGATGGAATTTAAAAATGAAGGTTGCTGAGCTTGCCGCCGTGCAAGCTGAGTTGGAGGAAATAAAGGGGGAGCGGGACATACTTACGGAAGACTTAGCTTCCTGATTAAAAACTCCTAGATCCGACTCGCAAGAACTCAAAGATTTAATAGAACGAGCGGATAAGCTAGAGAAGGAGGTCGCTCGGCTTAGAGCGAAAGCAAAAGAAGGGGCCACCCGCATTTATTCTGTAGTGCAGCAGGTGGGCCACCATGTTCCTCCTACGGAAGTTTTGTCTATGGGGCTTGCTGGAGTCTTGAAGAAATTTACGGAGCTAAAAGAGCTACAGATTATAAAGACTCCAGAGGCCCCTTCTGAGCCTCCAACTCAGACTCCTCCAGAAGCAACTGACCGCCCAGAAGGCCTTAGTTCTTAAGAGTTTTTATGACATGTTTTGTAAACACTTAGTCATTTTGGAATGTAATTCTATTTATATGAATGAAAAACAAACCTTTACTTTGGTGAAGATTTATTTCCGAGTGATGATTAAAACCATTGTAAGAAGTCTTTCGTAAAGCCTTTCTTTCAACATTTGGCTCGTAAATTAAACTTCCTGGCAGTTTCTTCTCTTCTTAGTCCAATCATGGGACTTTGACTTGTTGAGTAAGAATCTTGCCCTTGTAGATGAGATTGTTGCCTCATATTTCGATCGGGATTTTTGCCCCTTATATCTGGATGAGAATTATCGTTTATCCTTGTAGGATAATTCCGACTCATCTTTTAGGAATGGGATTTTCACCTCATTTTTGTGGAATGAGATTTTCACCTCATTTTTGTAGAATGGGATTTTCACCTCATTTTTATTTGGGAAGGACTTAACTTTATTTCATGAAACATTAGGAGACAGCTACAGGATTTACTGATAGTAGCGTCGCAGGTGTTCAGCATGAAATGGACGCTTGAGCGCTTTTCCTTCCATATTCACCAGATAATAGGTGCTCACTGGACAATTCTCTCAGATGGCGTAAGGGCCTTCCCAATTAGGAGTTAAGCTTCCCGTTCGGCCTTTGTTTCCCTGGAACTCATTTTCTCTTAAGACCAGATCACCGATTTGGAAGAAGACTCTTTTCACCCTTGTGTCATAGAACCTTTTTACTCTTTGGCGATAGACGGCGGCCTTTGTTTCCGCAGCCTCTCTTCGCTCTTCAAGTAAATCGAGTTCTGCTCGGAGATTCGTCTCATTTTCTTCTGATGAGAAAGTTTGTTGTGTCCGTAAGGTAGGCATTCCTATTTCTGCAGGGATGACAGCTTCTGCCCCATAAGTAAGGGAGAACGGAGTTTCTCCTGTGGGGGTTCTTGTGGTTGTCTGATGGGTGTGTTTTCGCAAGTATACGGGTCGTGATCAAGTAATAAAGTGGACTATGGAAGTCGGATGTCGAACCCACAAGGAATAGAGATTGCTAAGTGTAAACCAAGCTTTACTAACCTAGTCTAAATGGTAATTTGGGGGGTTTTGGTTTTCAAAACTAAAGAGCTACAAAGGATTGCAAATAAGAACTGAAAATTGAGAATTGATTTGGGGTGAATCAATGGCAAGAGAGGATACTTGGGTATGTATCCCTTTTGGATTTCAATTCTAAATATGAGCAAAGATGTTTATGAATCAACGTTGGTATTTCTTGTGCCAATAGTCCCTGAATTATATCCAATCCCTCTTCCAAGGTGATTGGATAACTAGTCTCCTAGGACTTGATATGAAGCTCAAGGGATAATTCCTAAATTACACCCAACCCCTCTTCCAAGGTGGTTGGATGACTAGTCTCCTAGGACTTAATATGAGGCTCAAGGAAATTTATCTATATTGGAAAAATCATGGGGGTGAATTCGTATAAAAGAGTCGTTCGCCCTTCTAGCACCCGATTCCTCGGTATACTCATGAAACTCTCTAATGAAGCAAGTTCCTAATACAAGGAGGCGCTAGCTCTACCCTTGTATTGCACACAAGTAATTTCTAGTGATGAAATTACAATCAATACATAACATTCATTAGACATTCAAGAAGGTACCAACAAATCATCATAAACATTCAATGCTATTAATGCTCAATCCAAAAGTTCAACATACCCAAGTACCAATAGATTAGTTCCCCATGAAAGGGGAACTCAAACCAAAATGGAAAAGCTTACAAAATAATGAAAGATTAATGGAGAACACCATTACCTCCAACGCTTGCAAATCCAAGGGTTCTCTACTCTTAAGATTTGGGGGAGATGACCCCCCAAGCCCTAATCTCTCCTCTCGCCTCTCTCCCAAGCAAACCTCCTCTCTAAACTCTCATACTTAACTATTTATACCCATGAATTAGGGCTCCACTAAAAAATTACAACATTGCCCTTGATTGGGCCCATGAAACTGTAAAAGTTACGATGAACGGCCTCGTGAACGCGGCTATCATCAAATTCGCTCACATTCACGTACTGCTCGAATGCGGGTAGTGAACTGGCGGTTCATCAGCCGGTTCACCTCACAGCTTGCTTTGAACCGGCAGATGAACGGCCATTCACAAGGCCGTTCACACTCTCTTTGTGCCCAGGTGTGAACGGCCGTTCACAAGGCCGTTCACCCCCTATTTACTTCAAAATGTCTTCGTTTGGTCTTCATTTTGTTGATAAATGCTTCCTTTTCGTCGGGGTGACCTATTTATGCCCTGTTTACAAAATATGAAGCATTTTAAGTACCGGCAGGCTACAAATCATTGCATTTGACATGAAAATAAGTATATATATGGTATGTAAATATGCTCATTTGAACGCTTATCAAATATCCCCACACTTAAGCATTTGCTTGTCCTCAAGCAAACAAGACAATGAAAGGACAAGTAAAAAGAGATGATAAGTGTTCAACCTCCGGCTATAATAGTAATGAATCTGCTCTATCCCAAGTTCACCATCGAAGTGTGTGTATTCTCCTACTTTCACACCGGGACTTAGAGTTTGTATAATGTCATCGCGGCTCTAGATGAGTGTTTTCACTCCACATACCATGTTCTAGAGTCTTAGCAAGACAAGCATTCCCTCAATGGACTCTAGAGAGTCCTTGAGGCCCTAAGTTTTATGCTAACCAACCCTCTATGGAGAAAATGGTGGACAAGTTCGAGAAGTTTTTTTTTTTTTTTTTTATTCGGGTAGGGCATCTCTAATAGATCCGACTTTCCCGTGCTAAAAGATCAACAGTAGAGTGTAAGTCCTCTTTTCTTGGGATGCACATGCTGTTTAGGCACCGTAACACGGGTACTTAGAGGGTTACAACTCTACCTAGATGTGCTCATACTTAGAAGTGATTTTTCGAATTAAGGAACACCCTGATTAGGGTCAGGACCGTAAGCTACTTCATCACAACAAGTAGCGGAGCACTATCTTTATTGCTCTAATGACTCAACTACTATGTACATACTATTTTATTTTTCTCTAACTTGTCCACTAAGTTGAATTATGAAGGGTCAGAAGCTAAACTAGTGCCACGAATCCTCTTGGAGCAATTGAGAATAATGCTTAGCAATTAAAGTCAACAAAACATGGTAGTGGGTTATCTATTATGACTAGAGCTTTTGAATTTCATGAATGTAATCTCTAGATGTCCATGGTGTGTCGTAGGAGAATTCTAAAAAAATTTTGGGTACTAAAATGGTGAACAAAAAGTAAAGTGAAACATTGCATTTCCGAATAGTGCCATCATAGGTCCATGTCAAACATGCTTCAAATAATTAGCTCCCTATCCCCACACTTAGAGTTTTGCAATGAATTTATCAATGGAAGGGAGCTACCCATCCCCACACTTAAAATCGTACATTGTCCTCAATGTACACAATTAAATTGAAAAGTGCGTAATATGCAATAATAACAAAGGGGAGGGCAAACTGAAACTTCCCCGGTTATATTTGGTAGATGGTGTTGCAATTTGGTTTAGACGTGAGAGCTTTTGCCTGGGTGTTCCATCATGAGTATCTGCAAAATAGAGTGAGAGAGGAGGGATAGATCGAAAGGAGATAGCATAGTGCAGGAGATAAACACACGAAAAGGAGTTCTGTTAACAATAAATCTCAATGATCCGTATGTAGTTGCTCATCGGATGCTAGTGCGGCCTTAGGCGAAGGGTTCAAGACTGGCGCTACAGTTGCTTGGGCTCGTGTGGTTGTCGCCGTGTGAATGGTCAAGAGAGTAAATGCGTGGGTGAGCTCAGCAACTGTGTCTTCCTCCTCATCATCTTCGATGCACGGGCGTGGACCTTCCACACGAGGTGGTGTGGACGGAGCTGCAACTTGGAAATGTTGGTGAGGAAGAAGTAGTAGAACCCTGATGCGCAAGTTGAGTTGGGACATGGTGTACTGAGCAAAAGGTTGGTATTTCAGGTTTGCCTGCAAAAACTAGCCCTTTGAGAAAAAAAAATCATTTAGAATGTTTGCAGAACAGTATTGTAGTATTGCCAACCACCATGTGAACGGGCCAGTGAACGGCCGTTCACTATCCAGTACAAAGACAAGTATGGTTTAAATCCAACATGCTGGTTCCATAAGGCCCAGAGTTTGAACAAAACATTAGTGCATACTTAGCATGATGAGTCTAATGATGCAAATGCGGACAAAGGAATTTAATGTCAATAGATCTCATGAGTTCTATCACTATAAAGCAAATAATACAAGGAGACAAGATTGAAAAGAAATTTTCGACTTGGTTTGCCTCCCAAGAAGCGCTTGTTTATCGTCACGAGCCTGACGTACCTTAATTTTACCTATGGGGGGTCATATGTGAAGAGGCATCCATCAGTATTTTTATAAAAACACTTACCAAATAGAATCTTTCCCAAATTATCATATATGGAGCAAGTGTGAGAATTCATACCAGGGTCACCTTCATTTAGTGGGTGAGTTGAGGAATTAGGGGGTACCCTTTTTCTTCTCCATACATAGCCACCGGCAATGAGTTTCAGCTCCTTCCACTTTGTCTTTCGTGACAACTTTGGAGGTTGAGTTGAGATAGTGCCAACATTCATGAGCTCTTCATGTTGTTCGTCAAGTTCCTCCAAACATTGAAATGCTGGATCAGTATGTAAAAAGTCCTCCAAGCAGTCAGTTGTGATCTTGTCAACTTCATCGACACTATAAGAGGTGTCATCGTGATCCATTGTGTGTCGCATGGCTTCAGGCAGCTTGAAAACCACTTCTTGGTCCCCCACTCGAAGTGCCAATCTTCCATGAGCGTGGTCTTCCAAGGCTTGAGCTGTAGCCAAAAAGGGGCGACCGAGTATAATCGGGACATCCACATTATCATCAACATCTAGAAGGACAAAATCAGCCGGGAATACAAATTGATTGATCTGAATCAGCACATCTTCAGCTAGCCCCTTTGGTCGTTTCACTGATCTGTCGGCTAGTTGAAGTGTCATCCCCGTTGGTTTTGGGGCTGCAAGCCCTAATTGCATGTACAATTTGTAAGGCATTACATTTATGCTTGCACCAGAGTCTGCTAATGCCTTTTTCACAACACCTTCACCAAGTGTACAGGGGACTACGAAGCTCCCACATCCTTTAGCTTCTTGGGCAGCTCATGTTGCAATATTGCGTAACATTGAGCATTCAATGTGATAAAGACTGCATCCTCTAGTTTCCTTTTGTTGGAAACTAGTTCCTTCATAAATTTAGCATACTTTGGCATTTGGGCAAGGACCTCCACCAACGGTAGGCTGATGTGCAGCTGTTTGATTGTGCTCATGAATTTTGTGAATTCAGCATCTTCCTTGTCCTTTCTAAGCCGCTCCGGATATTGAATTTTGGGTTGATATGTGCTTTGGGGTGTTTGATCTACCCCTTTCTCTTTCTCTACTGGCTTTCCTGTTGAGTTTTGTTGGGGCTCAACTTCTTCAACCTCCACAGTACTTTCAATCAGCGGTGGTGCAATGGGCGACTGCACTTCCCTGCCACTTCTCAAAGAGATGGCCTTGCAATGCTCCCGGGGGTTTGCCTCCGTGTTTCCCGGGAGGGTGCCTTGTGGCCTTGTTGAGACCTCCTTTGCCAATTGTCCCACTTGGGTCTCCAATCCCTGAAATGCTGCTTGGAGATTTCTTATTGAGGCATTAGTGTCTTGCACAAACTTCAACATGGTTTCTTCGAAGGTGGATTTCTTTTCTTGCGGTAGCCTTGGCATCGGCTGAAAACCGGGTGGATATTGTCCCGCTTGGGGGTTCCCATATGAAAGCGCCGGGTTGTTCCACATTAGGTTTTGCGGTCGATACTGATTATTTGGCATTCTCTGTTGGTTCCCCATGTATTTGACTTGCTCCATAGGTGATGTTTCAGCATAAGAGATCGGACAATTTGATGGCTCGTGGCCTCCTCCACAAGTAGTGCAAAACATAACTGCAACCCGACCCGAGCTACTACCAACATGGGAAGCACCACCCGCGGTTAGGCGGTCAATTTGTTTTGACAAGGTGTCCATTTTCTCAGCAAGGAAAGTGTCTATAGACGGAGGGCCTTCTACCGATCCCACGAGCTTAACTTGCTTATCTCTCGTGGACCAATGGGCCTCATTCCCGGCCATGTCCTCGAAAATCTTCTCCGCTTCTTCGGGGTACTTGTTGCTTAATGAACCTCCTGCAGCACAATCCACCAAGACTCTATTGGCATTGTCTAATCCATTATAGAAGGTACGGACCTTCTTTGCAAGCATCTAAACCATGCTTTGAGGGCAACGACGGAAGTAGTTCCACTGAACCTTTCATAGGCTTGAGAGAATGTTTTCACCCCCATTCGCCTCAAGGCATTGATGTCGGATCGGAGCTTTGCGGCCTTGCTTGGTGGGAAGTAGCGGCCGGGGAATTTCTCTAGCATGTCAGCCCAAGAGCGGATGGAACCCGAGGGCGTGTGAGCCAACTATAGGCCCCTCCTCGTAGACTCCATGGAAAGAGTCGCAATCGAATGGCTTCATGGTGACTCCATCTCGGCTTAGAAATCTTTTGCCAAATTTGAAGGAACTTTGCTATGTGCGCATGAGGGTCTTCATCTGGCCTCCCATCAAATTGAGCTGAATTTTGAAGCATATGCATTGTGCTTCCCTTGATTTCAAAAGTGTTGATATGAACATTCGGAGGGTGGATGCTGAATTCTTCTCCGGTGTATTGAGATCGCTCATAGTCAGCTAATGTACGCCTTCTTTCGGCCATAATGGGCATTTTGCCGGTTTACATTTCAATCTCAATCGCGGATCGAAGTTTTCCGCCGTAAGAAGGATCCACCGACGAACCTTCTAATCCTCTCAAACGTCGGTGAAAGGTTCTGTCAATCTCACTATCTCTTTCCAGTAGACCCTTGGGGTTCCTTCGGGTCATGCAACGATTCCTCGCACGAAGAGATAAAACAAAAAATGAGTATATAAAGGATCAAAATAAAATAAAATAAAAGAAGAAAAAGCAAACAAGAAAATAGGAGACTAAATTAATAAAATCCTAGTCTAACTAGCAATCCTATTCCCCGGCAACGGCGCCAAAAACTTGATGGGTGTGTTTCCGCAAGTATACGGGTCGTGATCAAGTAATAAAGTGGACTATGGAAGTCGGATGTCGAACCCACAAGGAATAGAGATTGCTAAGTGTAAACCAAGCTTTACTAACCTAGTCTAAATGGTAATTTGGGGGGTTTTGGTTTTCAAAACTAAAGAGCTACAAAGGATTGCAAATAAGAACTGAAAATTGAAAATTGATTTGGGGTGAATTAATGGCAAGAGAGGATACTTGGGTATGTATCCCTTTTGGATTTCAATTCTAAAGATGAGCAAAGATGTTTATGAATCAACGTTGGTATTTCTTGTGCCAATAGTCCCTGAATTATATCCAATCCCTCTTCCAAGGTGATTGGATAACTAGTCTCCTAGGACTTGATATGAAGCTCAAGGGATAATTCCTAAATTACACCCAACCCCTCTTCCAAGGTGGTTGGATGACTAGTCTCCTAGGACTTGATATGAGGCTCAAGGAAATTTATCTATATTGGAAGAATCATGGGGGTGAATTCGTATGAAAGAGTCGTTCGCCCTTCTAGCACCCGATTCCTCGGTATACTCATGAAACTCTCTAATGAAGCAAGTTCCTAATACAAGGAGGCGCTAGCTCTACCCTTGTATTGCACACAAGTAATTTCTAGTGATGAAATTACAATCAATACATAACATTCATTAGACATTCAAGAAGGTACCAACAAATCATCATAAACATTCAATGCTATTAATGCTCAATCCAAAAGTTCAACATACCCAAGTACCAATAGATTAGTTCCCCATGAAAGGGGAACTCAAACCAAAATGGAAAAGCTTACAAAACAATGAAAGATTAATGGAGAACACCATTACCTCCAACGCTTGCAAATCCAAGGGTTCTCTACTCTTAAGATTTGGGGGAGATGACCCCCCAAGCCCTAATCTCTCCTCTGGCCTCTCTCCCAAGCCAACCTCCTCTCTAAACTCTCATACTTAACTATTTATACCCATGAATTAGGGCTCCACTAAAAAAATTACAACATTACCCTTGATTGGGCCCATGAAACTGCAAAAGTTACGATGAACGGCCTCGTGAGCGGCACATTCATCGGTCCGCTCAACTCCACGACTGTTACGAACCGGGTAGTGGGCTGGCGGTTCATCGGCCGGTTCACCTCACACCGCTTGCTCTGAACCGCTGATGAACGGCCTTTCTCATGGCCGTTCACACTCTCTTTGTGCCTGCCTTTGTGCCCATGTGTGAACGGCCGTTCACAAGGCCGTTCACCCTCTATTTACTTCAAAATATCTTCGTTTGTTCTTCATTTTATTGAGAAATGCTTCCTTTTAAATTGGTGGCCTATTTATGCCCTGTTCACAAAATATGAAGCATTTTAAGTACCGGCAGGCTACAAATCATTGCATTTGACATGAAAATAAGTATATATATGGTATGTAAATATGCTCATTTGAACGCTTATCATTGTCCTATAAGCTCACAGGGCGCTCGGAATTTCCTCAACCTAGTTAGTTCCATTTTTGGAGACCCAGGTTTTGAGAGCTTGGAGCAAGGTGCGATTTGTCACTTCTACTTGGCCATTGGCTTGAGGATGTGTTACGGAAGTTAACCTAGATTCAATTCCGAGCTCGGAACAAAAGCCTTTGAAGGCCCTGTTGTCAAATTGTCGCCCATTATCGGAAATGAAGGCGACCGGAATTCCGAATCGACAGATAACCGCTCATACAAGAATCCTGACAGGGCTTTCTCCTGCGGATCTTGGCCAAGGGCTCAACTTCTACCCATTTGGTTAAGTAATCAATAGGCACTATCAAAAACTTCATTTGTCGAGTCGAAGTAGGAAATGACCCTAGAAGATCAACTCCCCAGATAGCAAACGGGCTAGGGCTGATAATTGGTGTGAGTAATATTGGTGGTCGTCTTTGAATCTTGGAATGCCGTTGGCAAGCATCACATTTTCAGGCGAACGCCATCGCATCTTGAGTTAATGTTGGCAAGTAATAGCCTTGTCGCAGGACTTTGTAACTCAAGGCTTTGCCTCCTATATGCCCTCCTCCAATACCTTCATGGATTTCTTGAAGGATATACTTGGCTTCTGTTGGACGCAAGCACCGTAAGAAGGGTTGCGTATAGGACCTCTTGTATAGATTTTCGCCAATGATAGTGTACTGAGCGGATTTATAAGAAATCCGTCTGGCTTCCGCCTTGTTGGATGATGTAGGTCCACCTTGCAGGTAGTTTCTAATGGGATCAATCCAGCTTGACTCTTTTGCTGTATTTTGTACTTATCCTTCTAGCCCTTCAATAGTTTTTGTGGGAAGATACTGTAGGTTGAAAGAGGATTCTGCATCTCTGTTGGGTGCAGTGGCTTTTTTAGATAAGGCATCAGCTTCTTCATTTTGTGCTCGACAGATTTTTTCGATCTGGAAGTGAGCGAAGCATGGAACCATCTTTTTCACCACTGCCTGGTATTTAATCATGTTCTCCTCCTTCGCTTCAAAATTGCCCAATGTGTGGCTCATGACTAGCTGTGAGTCGGAATATACATGCAGATGTTGAATTCCGAGCCCCCGAGCCAAACGCAATCCTGCGATGAGGGCTTCATATTCGGCTTCATTATTGGTCTCTCGGAATTGGAATTTGAGCACTGTCTCAATTTTCCATTTAGAAGGAGAATAAAGAACGAAGCCGGCTCCAGACTTTTCTTCCGTTGCTGATCCATCAACATATAAGGACCATGGGATGCTTGGGCATTCTTCTAGGTCCTGTGACGGGAGTTCATCTCCCTCTGTGGGAATGGTCAACTTCACAATAAAATCTGCTAACACTTGAGCCTTGATTGCCGTTCGGGGCTTATAAGTGAGATCAAACTCACCCAATTCTATCACCCACTTGGCTAGACGTCCGAAATTTTCAGGCTTATGGAGGACTTGTTTTAAAGGCTGGTCAGTCAATACCGTTACTTTGTAAGCTTGAAAATACGGCCTCAATCTGTGTGCAGATGTGACAAGAGCGAAAGCTAATTTTTCAAGTGGTAGATACCTTGACTCCGCATCGTTAAGGATCTTACTTGTATAATAGACTGGCTTTTGAACCTCATTGTCTTCTCTTAAAAGAACTGCACTGACCGCTCGAGGAGCAGCGGCCAAGTAGATGTAGAGTTCTTCCCCCACTTGTGGCTTGGCTAGCAATTGAGGCGATTAGAGATAATCTTTAAGCTCCTGAAAGGCCCTCTCACATTCTTCTGTCCATTCCATTTTTGGTGCTTTTCGCAGGGCTTGGAAGAGTGGGAGGTTTTTCTCTCCGGCTTTAGAGATGAATCTCCCAAGAGCGTCTAGGCGTCCATTAAGCCATTGCACCTCTTGAAGGCTTTTTGGTGATCCCATATCAAGGATGGCTTTGACCTTTTCCGGATTTGCTTCTATTCCTCTTTGAGTTAATATAAATCCGAGAAATTTCCCTGATCGGATACCAAAAGCACACTTGTTCGGATTTAGGCGCATGTTGTAAGTCCGAATCGACTGAAAGGCCTCTTGTAAATCCGTCAGGTGCTTATCGGCTTTTCTGCTCTTCACCAGGATGTCATCCACATAGGCTTCAACATTTCTGCCAATTTGCTCCTTGAAGACTGTATTTAAGAGTCTCTGGAAGGTATCTTCGGAATTCTTCAGGCCGAATGGCATCACCTTATAGCAATAAGTTCCTTTGTTTGTGATGAAGGATGTTTTTTCTTCATCGTCTTTGGCCATTCGGATTTGATTATAGCCTGAAAAGGCGTCTAAGAAACTCAGCATCTCATGCCCCGCCGTAGAAACCACCAAACCATCAATTGAAGGTAGAGGGAATGAATCTTTTGGACAAGCTTTATTTAAGTCCGTAAAATCCACGCACAATCTCTATTTTTCGGACGGCTTTTTTACTAGAACCACATTAGCGAACCAGTCTGGATAGTTCACCTCTCGGGTAAATCTGGCCTTCAAAAGGGTTGATAATTCTTCTTCTGCGGCCTTCTGTCTTTCTGGGGCGAAATTCCTCCTTTTTTGTTTGACAAGCTTGAACGACTGATCTACGCTGAGGCGGTGTTCAATGACATCACGTTTTACGCCTGGCATGTCTTCTGATGACCAGGCGAAGAAATCAGAATTTGTACTTGAAATGCTTTGCCGTAGAGATTTTCTTTAGCGTCTTGTCTTGTCGGATCCGCACCAATACGCACAGCACGCTCCACTCTAGTTGTATCTAGGGGAACTGTAAGTAATTCTTCAACTGGTGTGGGGCGAAGCTCTTCATCTTCCCGTTCGGCTATTTTGTTGATCAACATGGCTTCCGAAACTCTTGTTTTGCCTTTATTTAGAACTTTTCCTTTGAGAGTGGAAACATAACATTGCCCTGCCAAGGGTTGATCCTCTCTTACTTCTCCACTGCCACTCTCGGTCGGAAATTTGAGGAGAAGATGGTAAGTGGAAATTATTGCTTTCAAGGCGTTGAGGGTCGACCTACCAAGAATCACATTGTAACTTGAAGCACAGCGTACAACTAGAAAATTTGTTGTCACTGTTGATGATCTTGGTGAGTTTCCTACCGTAACTGGCAATGTGATCATTCCTTCTGGCTGTACAACCCCTCCGAAAAATCCCACTAAAGATGATTTCACAGGGAGCAAATTGTCTGCATCGTACCTCATTCTTTCGAAGGCCCTCCAAAAAAGAATGTCCACTGAACTTCCACTGTCTACCAGAACTCTTTTCATTTGGAAGCTGGAAACCATGATGGCAATGACCAAGGCGTCGTCATGGGGGTGCCGAACCCTGCTGACGTCGTTTTCATAAAATATGTGGGGGCGATAGGCCGGGACCGTCTTTGTGGTGCTTCTGTTTCCTGCGCAACCCCCACCATTCGGGCATAGCTTTTTCGAGAAGCGGAACTTTCGCCACTACACCCAGGACCCCCACTAATAAATCCGACCATCTTCCCTTTTTCTTCTTCAAGCTGTGAAGTTTCAGGCTCCTCTTGGACCTCAATATTGATATACTGCTCCAATTGTCCCCTTCTAACGACATCTTCTATGGCATTCATCAAATGGGTACATTTTTCTGTGTCATGCCCTCTAGCTTGATGAAACTTGTAATACCTTTTGCTGTTCTTTTGTCTTTCGGGATTCTTTGCACGTTCTGGCCATGTCAAGAGTTGTTGATCCTGGATTTGCATAAGAATATGGCTTCTAGTCTGATTTAGTGGGGTATGGTGATCGTATCTAACAATTTTCCTTTCTTTTGAAGATTCTCTAGGCTGTAGCATATGTCGCTGTGGGCGTGTTGAAGTTTCCAGACCTCTACTCTCACCCTTACGGTCCTTGCGTGATCCTCCCTCCTTTCGGATTTCTGCGGGCCTTCTATTGACATTTTGATGGGCTTTTCCCTTCTGGATTTCCCTAGAGGCACGTCGAGCCTCCTCTTCCCAGCCAGTATAAATTTCATCAGAATTGATATACTTTTGGGCATGGATCATGAGGGCGGGGATGGTTTTCGGCGGATCCAAAGTGAGGGAAAAACTAAAAGGGGATTCTAGCAAACCCTCCATCAGGATAGTTACAGCCATGCGCGAAATAAGGTCTGCAACATTTGTGGCTTCGTCTATGAAACGGTTTAAATAGGCTTGGAGTGTTTCACCCCCTCGTTGCTTAACGCGCATAAGGGTAGACGGAGTTTTCTTTTGCTTTGAGTAATTAGCGAAATAAGCTAAAAAGCGATCTACTAGAACTTGAAAGGAAGGAATCGTGCTAGATGGAAGATCGACAAACCAGTTTTGCCCTTTTCTTTTTAAAGTAGCGGGAAAAGCTTCGTAAATTTTATCTGGCGTCGATAATTCCGGCGGCATCTTAGGAAGGACTTTAAGTGACGAGACGGATCGGTTTTGCCTTCATATGCGATCATAGCAGGTGGCCGGAAACTATCAGGAACTTGCTCCTCCAATATTTCCTTTATAAAGGGTGAGCATATGTTAAGAACATGCCGTTCGGATTTCTGTTTTCCTCGAGAGGGATCTTGTCTCTGTGTCCTTCTGTTAACAGTAGGAGCATATGGACTATTCCGTTCCGTTCTTGTTCTTTCGGTCCTTGTATGCCATTCCGTTCTTGTGGCAGCTTGCTCTCGACGTCGAACGGAGGGAGGTTCTGAACTAGCTGAAAAGGCGGTTCTCTCCCTTCTTTCCCCATGAGTGCGAGTCCTTGTCCTTCCTCTGCTTTCGGAATGGGCTAGTGGGGCTGTTGGCACATTTGGTGGAGTTCGTGTGGAAGGGAGTGGCGGATGAGTCAAAGTATGAACAGCTTGAGTTAACTGTTCCAATTGTTGCTGTTTGTTAAGATAAAATTCCGGGACGGACTCCAGGCCGAGGTGGGATGGAAGGATTTTCTGATGGAGGTAAGACAAAGGGATTGTTTGACGGAATCGCCTCATGCCATCAGACTTCACCAGGTCCTTCAGGATTACTAGGTGCTCCTTGTTCTTGGATTCGTTTTGATCTTATGGTAGTAATCATTTGGCTTTTTGTAAGGGTCCCCACGGACGGCGCCAAACTGTTGATGCCAAAAACTGGTCCACCTCCCGCTTTGGCTACTGTTGCCTCGTGATCTGGTCTCAGCCTTTGACAAACGGTTGAAATTTATAGTTGGTGTGGACACTTACTTCAACTTTGGAACAAGGAATGCCGGGTAGGCTTTGGAATTCCGATCGAAATTATCAGCTCTTGGTCGGAATTATCAACTCTTTTGCTTTGGGGTGAATCTGTGAAAAGGAGAAGGGAGCGATTGGAATTGGGCCTTTCTGCCCCGATTTAACTCCGATGCTTAAGTCAGAAAGCTTGAGAGAAAGAATTCTTAAACGTAAGTTAGCTCTTTGTGTAATGATTTTTCCTCCCCTTGTCTTTCTATTATTGCCTTTCTTTTATAGCAGCTTAAAGGCGGTTTAAGAAAGGTGGTGGGTAAGGCGGTAAGTAAGGCGGTGAAGTAAATATCTTCTAAGGTGGTAAAAAATATCTGTCTACTGCGTAGGTGCTACGTAGGTAAGTAGAAAATATCTGCCTACTGTGTAGAGGCATGTGGATAAGATCTACTTACTGTAGAGGCATTAGATATTTTCTACCCTAAGTGGCTATAAGCACCTTATGAGATCCTCACGCCTTGTGGATAAGAAGGTTGGAATTAATTCCGACGGTCTTGTTTGTGGGATTGAACCCTCATTTTTATTTGCCTTTGCCGAACGAAATTCTCCCAGGATATTTGGTCATATTGCCGCGCGGCCAAAGGGACGTAGTCCTGTGTATGACAGGTGGCTATTTAGGTCGATGACACGCGTCTTACCAAATATACCCGTAACACTTTGTTTATGAATTACCGCAGTGATGCGATGCATGCAGTATTTTCCTTAAGATTAATTCCAAGTATTCGGCGTGTTGCATGGTGATTTTGATGCTTCTACGCTTGCCTTGTAATTCCTGTAATTTGATGCACGTATTGTTTACAGTATTATTTCTAATATTACTTTTATACTTCTTGTTTCGTTCCTATAAAGTATAGTAGTTATGTATATGTTGTTATTTCTAAAGTACTCCGGGTATGTGTTTATCTTTCCTAGTATTCACTTTTCGACGCATAACTTCACGTTTTTTTAATGGGTACTTACAAAGCTCCCCAAGCTGATCCCCCCCCCCTATACATGGCCTTATTTCTCTCATTTCAGGTCGCGACGAGTAGCTAGGAGTGGGACTTAGGAGGGAGTTCCCTAGGGATAGCATAGCAGTACCTAATATTTGGAGTCGAGGTCTGTGAATCTCGTTTCTATTCTGAGTGACGATCCTGTATATAGTTCTTTATACCTCTTACATTGATTTTCTCTATATTTCTTTTGATTACTTAGGTTAAATTAATATTTGTATTTGATCCTAAGGCCTTACATCCGGGTGGGACTAGTCTCTTCTCGGTTGTGGCCTGTTTGTCAGCGTCCCAAGCTTGATTCAGGGCATGACAGACTTAGTCAATGTTTTATTTTCATTTTTATATTTTAATGACTTACATGCTTTATTAAATCCCATATTTGAATTATGAAAAATTTTCATATTTTTGTATAGAGTATTCTACCTTGAATTTTGATGTTTTGTTCGATTTCTATAAAAAAAAATTTTATAATATTTTGAATTTTATAAAAATATCATTATGATTATTTTATAATAAGTAGTTTTTATCACCTATGAGTCTATAACTTATATTATCAAATTAATATTTTGATTTTTTTTTTTTTTTGGTATAAGGTGCTTTATTTTTTAACTTTGATATTTTGAAATTCGAAACTTCATTCGATTTGTTATAAAAGGTTTTGAGCCTTTAAAACTATACCATACCGCCTTTAATACAATAACAGTTTTTAACCCTATTTGAGCCTTTAACCCTATACCTTACTATTGGTAATAAAATAATGGTTTTTCATTGTTTTGACCCAATATCATACTGTCAGTAATAAAATAATATTTTTTTATCCTTTTGACTATTACGGTATCATAGATAATAGAATAATGATTCTTGAGCCTTTTGACCCTAGACTATATCGCCAGTAACATAAAAGCTTTAATAAGGAAGAAAACACAAAAAGAAAAACACTACTGTGATTTTATTCCTCAGAATCAATGATAAGATACAACCTTGTGGGTTGACTATTTATTCTATCTTAATAGAAACAGAATAGAAATAAAATTTCCTAAAAAATAGGAAACTAACAAACTAACTACAGAGAAGCACAACAACACTCCCCCTCAAGCTTGACTATACAAATTGTACATTCCCAGCTTGTCTAACATCTTTTCAAACATTGGTTTCAACAAAGCTTTAGTCAGAATGTCTGTAGTTTGTTGAGATGTTGGTACATATGTCAAACTAATAATCATTTCATCTATTATTTCCTTGATGAAATGTCTATCAACTTCCATATGCTAAGCACGATCATGACGAACGGGAATATGTGAGATGGAGATAGCCGTCTTATTGTCACAATAGATCTTCAGTGGTATTTGTTTTTTTTATTTCCAGTTCCTTAAGTAACTTCTTCAACCAAAGGGCTTCACAAATTCCATGAGTTGTAGACCTCAATTCTGCTTCTGTACCACTTCTCGCAACCATAATTTGCTTCTGACTTCGCCATACGACTAAGTTCCCCCAAACATATGAGTAATAACATGAAATGTGTAACACCCATCTCCAAATAGGGAACAAGTGTCACATCAGCCAGGTCAAGGGGTGAACCTTGGGCCTAAGGCTGTATTAAGCTAATAAACTTATCACATAAGCAAACTCTAATGTCATAAATACTCAAACAATTGAAATACAATACCAATTACTTAAAGTTATACAGACATAAATCGAACAAGGAGTTCATGTGTATCCTAAATCAAGTACACAATAAATAACATCATAGCAACGGGATGGTCAGAGCCAACTAAAGATGACAGGACTCTCTCCTCGACTCCAGATATGATCGAGTACCTGTCTATCTCCTGAAGGATGAGCTACTCGATCTCAGTGAGGAAAAAAGTACTATCAGGTATATTAAACCTGTATGAAATCAAGTAAAAATACTCTGAAATAATTTCTTAACATATATAAGAAATATAAGTAAAAAAAATAATGTATTTCCAAAATATTATGTCAATCTATGCATTATCTTCAATCAGATATAATCATGCTAGTTTTCATAAAATCATAAGTAAAATAACGTGCATGATCATCTTATTTATTTCATCATCGGTTCCGTGTATGATTCTATATTTTCCCTTGGTGGATAAATATCGACACCAATAGCCACCACGGTTCTCATATGGCTCCTGTGAGGTGGGATGTACAGTAACATATCTCATATCTCAATAGTATTAATTTCACCTACACCTCTACTTCAATAATTGCGGAACCAGTGTGAAATCAAGATGAAACCTCCTTCTCGGTCCTCTAGGGCTCCCATTGGGGTACCATCTCTGCCCTCACGGTTCTACTATGGCTCCCATGAGGTGACTATCTCTAGGATAGGATATACGCGTACTAAGCACTCTACGAATAAGGAAAGAGGGTTTTATTTCTTGAAAACAAGAAGTTTTAAAAACAGAAAGTTTGGACTTTTGAGAAATACAGAGTTTAACAATTCACCCCTTCCCTACCTAGTACCGTACTAACTAACTCTATCAAAGTACCACCATTGGTGCAAGCAAATACGATAGTACGGTGCAGAGAATTATTACTTCTAATTAATCTCTTTCTATTTCATATTTCTTTGGTTGAACCCTTTCATGAATATCTCAAAATTCATTTCTAAAGGAATCTTTCAAAAGCATAATATGGTTTCCAAACTTAGGAAATCTCATATAAAACACCATTTCATGCTTTTCAAAGTAGAATCAAACATTTCATAAATACTACGACGAAAATACGGAAATGTCTAGTTTCGTTTCCTCACCTGAGTCTAGTAGAAGCTTAGGAATGGCTCGGTCAGCAGCGGCTGACTTGCCTTCGCCCTTCCCTTTATCTTTTCCTAAAGATTGAAATACGAAAATTCATGAATACGAAATCCGTATCCTTAGCTTATACTCTTACTTAAATTCGAATATTTCAATAATTTCATTAACTTAACTAGAGCATGCTTCCAATTAACATGCATTTAGGTATTTCTAAAGAACATGAAAAATATGGAATTTCCTAGAAATTGAATACTTGCTATCTTTGTCCTTAAAATACCTGAAGAATTTAACATGCTCTTAAAGGATTAATCATAAGCGATTCATAATCATGAATATTTAATCGTGTATAATTTTTAAGAAAAATCGGGCGGCATCTCCTCTATTTCTAGGGCTCCGAAATTATACAAACATACACATTACCAATCTAGCTAATTTCAGAAATTTACAATCATTCAATCTGTATAATAAGGTAAACTCATGATCCTTTAGTAGTAATCAATTCCACTACTCTAATCCCCTGACATCAATCTACTTTTTAACATTTATATTATAAGCTCTCACAAAGCTCACCAGAATTCTCTTAGGTTATGCTCTGGTTGTTTAGTTAGGAGTCGAGAGGGCTTCAAGGTATGCTATGACCACTGAGGGGCTTTTAGTCCTTACTGCACTACTACAGCTCACAGTCGATGCTTCCATGCAGCTCCAACGAAACTCCTCATGGGTTCTCTGCTACTCTCAGTCTTTGAGCTCCTCAAGGTTGAATTCCTCATTGCTGTAATCTCTGATTCCTAGCTGGAGGTGTTTCAAACATTGTAACATCCCAAAATTTCATAAGTAAAATTCAGTGAATTTCTGAAATTTTAAATGAGGTTAATTAACTTTAAACAGATTAATTAGTATTAATCTCAAGTTAAAGAAAATTAGAATAAAATGGACTGAAATCCACTCTCGCAACTATAGGGCCGAGAGAGGCCTTAATGGGCCAGGCCAGAGTTATATAGAATAGTTGGAGATGGATGGTCAGCCGAGTTCGATTAAGTAAATCAAAGATTATTTAAATATTAATTAATCCAGATTAATTAAGTAGGAATATCGGACAAAGTTAGAGTCCCGATAAAGTCGATCTGGCTTAGTCAAAAGCCGAGATTCGCGGATCCGGGTCGAGAGAGAAGGATGACCGTGATCTTTGCCGGTCGGTAGTGTCAATAACGGTCGTCTCGGACCGGATTCCTTGGATCTGGAAGAATTATTGGTAATTATTAATAAAATAATATTTTTATATTGTGAGGTGACATAAAGAAAAAGATAAAGTATTATAAAATATTTAAAAGATAATACTTTTAAAAATAAAATAAAATAAAATAAAAAAAAAAAAGAAAAGAGTAAACCTCTGTCTTTAAAAAGACAGAGATGAGAGAAAGAGAGAGAGAAACAAATCTCTCTCTCTCGATCTCTCTCGTTCACACGAGACCTCCGAAGTCACGCTGAGACGCCGCCGTCCCCGTCGCCGCTAGCGCCACGGACAGACCACCGCCTCGACTTCGTGACACACGCCCCGCAGTCGACCCCGCGCCGCCACGTCTTGACCCAGTGTAGCCTGCCTACCAAGATCAGCCACCATGAGGCCGCCGCTCCCGCCATGGCTGGCTCAGCACCTCACCACCGCTTCACGGCCAGCCACCGTGTCAGCCCTCCTTGCAGCCCTACAAACGCTTCACCTCCAATTGTGAGCCCTTGGGATTAACCCTACGATTAATTACAAAATTAAGGGATTAAGTAAAGGGAAAAAGCCCTAGTTGAGATCATAGGTTCATGTGTAGGGCTGTGAATGTTAGAAATTGTAGGTGTATTAAGTCTTAATTAAGATATGTTTATGTGTGTGAATGATTGTAGATTTTCGGGGCCCTTCAATTAGAGGAGGTGCTGCCGAAATTTTGATGAATACTTTAGACTATCAGTGTCAATTTTAGCAAGTCATTAACTTAGAGAAAGCATGTTAAGGGCCCTTAATCTCTATGATATGCATGCTAAGGTTATCAATTATATTAGTGATGAAAATGAGAATTATTAGATAGAAGGGTTAATTTCGTATTCCCATCGTATTCTATTAGTTTATATTAGAGTACGAGTCAAGAATACGGACTCTTTATTTATAGAATTCTTATTTCAACCCTCAGGTAAGGGCAAGGGAAAGTCTGTCGCCGAAGGACCGAGCCAGATCTAAGCTCGAACCAGACTAAGGTGAGGGAAATCTACCTGTACAGTTTGCTAGTTTTACCGTATTTTTATACGCATACGCTTTTGATTTTAAAAGCGTGAACTTTGGGTTTCATAAAAGTTTATAGAGTTTTATAACCATTTCATGCTTAGTAATCAGTAACAGAAAAGAGAACAGTTACAGATACAGAAAGACTACATTCTATTGAAAATACTTGTATAGACCAGAGTGGCTCGTGAAGAGCCAGAGAGTACGACGTTGAGTTATGAGAGGGTGATTTAATTCTCTTTTCAAAAATAGCGAACTATCTGTGTTTACTTCCTTTTTATAAAATCAAAACCCCCTTTCCATCCCTTTTTGGGATGCTCAGTGTACGTATATATACTCAACCTCAGTATCAGATATACTCGTTGGTTGCTGGCCATGCAGTATTGAAGTAGATGTGTAGTCAGAGAATAGTCTTGTGTATCAGATGATGCCGCGTTCCTCGCCTTCTAGAGATAGAGATCATCTCGAGGAGAAAGAGGGCACAGTGTACGATTACCTGTGTGGGAATGTCGGTTTCATATTTGATTCACAAGACAGAGAAACAGAAACTCAGATATGCATTTTTAAGAGAATACACTGATCAACGTTTACTTGCGCAAAGATTCGCAATGCTTTTCGTGATTTTTAATTCAGTATTTTCTATTCGTGTTTACACGCTTTGATTTTACTCTACTGACTTTATTATTTTATACTGGTCTGATTATACCCCGGGTTGTTCTCGCTTCACCGAGCTCCAGTAGCTCAAATTCTCTTCTTGACATTAATCAAGTTGCAGGTCGTTAGGACAGAGTACTTCTAGCGTGTCGCCCTGATCACGAAGTTAATGATGATGCCCCCGTAGGCTGGCTCAATTCAGATGTCTAGTTTATGTTTATTTTGTTTTCGAGTGTTGTGAGACATTAAGATTAAGACAATGTTTATTTGGCTTTGTATTAAATTCAGATTGAGTTGGTGTTTTAGTTATTTAGTTTGTTTATTACATTCCGCTTGTTGTTATTTTCCCAGTTAATTAGCAGATTCTGTACCTTTAGGTTTAGGGTTCATTCCCTAAACACTCGGCCGCGTGACACCCCGGTCCCTGGAAAAGATAAGGGTGTTACAAACATTGTTGAGGATTGTGCAGCAAACAAGCAAAGAAAACAAGAAGAAAAACAATAAAACAAGAGAATTAACGTGGTTCAGCAATATGCCTACGTCCACGGGAGCGAACGGAGGAATTTCACTATATTTAGGGTTACATCATAGGTATTTATACTAAAACCCTAATGTACGGAAATTACAAAAGTACCCTTTTCGCATGCAACATGCATGCAAGGGCGTTGCCCTTGCACCCCCAACCCTATTCAAGGCCCACTCGGCTAAGATTTGCCTTTTTTGCAACCTGTACTTTCAAAGAAATATGAGCCATACTTTAACAATCTCCACCTTGGAGAATATTTACCACCACTTAGGAGATCAACATATCCTGAAACTCCACCTGGGACTAAGGGTTGGGGGCATCTCCCATCTAGCAACTGGAGATATTAATTAAGTCCAAGTAGTGCTTGAACTTATCTGTGGTAATAGGCTTTGTCAACATATCTGCTGCATTCTCAGAAGTTTGAACTCTCTCAAGTAGTAGTTTACCAGAAGACACCAACTCTCTGATCTTGTGAAGCCTCATATCTATGTGCTTGGTCCTTGCATGATAGATCTGGTTCTTCGCCAAATAGATGGCACTCTGACTGTCACAATGCAACTGAACTCCACCTTGCTGAACACCCAGCTCCTTGACTAACCCTGTAAGCCACAATGACTTCCAACAAATAGGGCCTCCCGCAAGGGTGAACACATATCCTGTGGTAGACCTCCTGTCATCCAAGTCCCCTGCATAGTCTGCATCCACATATCCCACAACTGAAGGATTATCACATTTATGCGCTAAATATAATGCCATAGTCCAAGTACCCCTCAAGTATCTCAAAATCCACTTAATGCACCCCAATGTCGTCAATGCGGATTTGATAGAAACTTGCTCACAACACTGATAGCCTGTGCCAAATCTGGTATTGTGCAAACCATAGCATACATTAAGCAACCCACAACACTTGCATATGGAACCTTTGACATGTCTTGAATCTCATCTTCTGTCTTTGGGCACTGTATAGTAGACAATCTAAAGTGATTCGACAATGGTGTACTCACCGGTTTTGCATTTCCCATGCTGAACCTATCCAACACCTTCTTAATATAGCTATTCTGCAATAACCATAATTTCCCAGAAGTTCTGTCCCTGCGAATCTCCATCCCAAGAATTTTCTTGGCCTCACCCAAATCTTTCATGTCAAATTCCTTGCTCAACAAAGTCTTCAACTTGTTGACCTCATTCATACTCTTTGCAACAATCAGCATATCATCCACATAGAGTAACAGAAAAACTAATGAACCATCATCAAAACTTCTCACATAAACACAGCAATCATACTCACATCTCCTGTAGCCAATCCTGATCATGTAGGAGTCAAATCGCTTGTACCATTGCCTTGGAGACTGCTTCAGTCCATAAAGTGACTTTTTCAATTTACAGACTAAATGCTCTTGCCCAGGATACTTGAACCCCTCTGGTTGTTCCATGTAAATCTGCTCCTCCAAATCACCATGAAGAAAAGCTGTCTTTACATCCATCTGCTCCAAGTGCATGTCTGAATGTGCTACCAATGCCAACACAGTCCTGATAGAACTGTGTCTGACCACTGGGGAGAAAATCTCATCATAGTCAACACCCCTTTCTCTTGTGAGTAACCTTTTGCTACTAGGCGAGCCTTGAACTTTTTACCCTCCTTTTCTGATACTGCTTCTTTCTTTCTATATACCCATTTGCTACATATCGCTCTCTTCCCTTCTGGAAGCTCCACCAGATCCCAAGTCTGATTCTTATGCAGAGACTCCATCTCCTCTACCATAGCATTCATCCATCTACTTTTCTCTTGACTAAGTGTTGCTTCCTGAAAAGTAGTAGGATCTCTACTACTAGTGATAAGTGCATAAGAGACCAAATCCTTAAACCCGTACCTGGTGGGTGGCCGGATAGTGCGTCTTGGCCTGTCTGTAACTGTATTATGATGCTCCTGATTCCTTGAGCCAGAATCCTCTGAACCATGTGTACTAACATTACTATCATGGGTCTCTAACTCCACCTGCACCACATGCTCATTGTTGCTGCAATTTTCTGGCACCTATTTCTCAATCTCTTGAGTACACTGCAATATTGATTTTTCATCAAAAACCACATCCCTGCTGATCACCACCTTGTTTGCCTCTGGATCCCACAACTTGAAGCCTTTTACCCCTTACTGATAACCCAGAAAGATGCATTGTTTGGACTTTGCATCAAGCTTTGATCTGTCCTCACTAGAAACATGCATGTAAGCTGGACATCCAAATACTCTCAACTCTGAGTAGTCTACTGCATTGTTTGTCCACACTTCCTCTACTACTTTCCCATCTAGTGCTGCTCTTGGTGATCTATTAATCACAAAACACGCCATACTCACTGCATCTGCCCAGAAATTCTTTTAAGCCCTGCATTCAGCATGAGACACCGAGCTCTTTCAGCTATCGTTCTGTTCATCCTTTCTGCTACACCATTTTGTTGTGGTATCCTGCGAACTGTGAAGTGTCTCTTAATTCTATGCTGCTCACAAAATTCCTGGAACTTTGAATCTATGTACTCTGTACCATTATCTGACCTGAGGCATTTAATCTTTGTCCCTGTCTGATTCTCAACTTCAGCTTTCCATAACTTGATCTTGGCAAACTTTTCTGACTTGTGTTGCATGAAGTACACTCAGACTTTTCTGGAGAAATCATCAATAAAACTCACAAAATATCTGTGACCTCCTCGTGATGCTACACTGACTGGTCCCCAGACATCTGTATGAACATAATCTAGAAGTCCTCCTCGCCTTGTGTGTAGGCTCGCCTTGAACGCTACTCTCGCTCGCTTTCCAAGAACACAATATTTGCAAAATTCCAGTTTGCATGTCTTGACACCCTTTAATAAATTCCTCTTATGAAGCTCTTCCATCCCACGCTCACCCATATGACCCAGCCGCATATGCCACAAGACAGTGTTGTCTGCTTCAGATTCCACAGCAGCAACTCCACCTATAATAGTGGTACCTAGCAGTCTATAAATGTTTCCTGGTAGTTTCTGTCCTTTCATCACAGTCAGTGCACCTTTACTCATTTTCATCACTCCACCTTCAAATTTGTAGTTGTAACCATTACATCTAAAGTGCCCAATGAAATCAGATTTTTCCGAAGATCCGGTACATGCCTGACTTCACACAACGTTCTAACCACACCATCAAACATCTTTAGTCTGATATTTCCTATTCCAATAAATCTGCAAGATGCATCATTGCCCATCAGAACAGAACCAGAACTTACTGACTTGTAGGTGTTAAACCAATCTCTGTTGGCTGTCATGTGATAAGAGCATGCTGAATCCAAAATCCACGAATCTGCTAGGTGATCTGAACCAAATGAAACAAAAAGCATGTCATCATCACCGCTCTCTGTGCCTTCTTCTTCCACTATGTTTGCAAACTTTGAGGGACCTTCTTTGTTCTCCGTCTTCCCTTTATTCCACTATGGACATTCACGTTTAATGTGCCCCTTTCTCCTGCACTTATAACACATGATGTCCTTCCTGATTCTCGATTTAGACTGGCTTTTGTTGTTACCCGATCTGAACCGAGACTTGCTTCTTCCATGTTCCTAGTTACCCCTCACCACAAGCCCTTCTCCTTGTGAACTCTCATCACTGGCTTTCTTCCTTTGATGAAAGCCTAACGAGGCACCTGTGACATCCTCCAATTCTAGGGTTTCCTTCCCCCACATAAGGGTCGTAACTAGATTCTCATACGTCGGGGACGATGGTAGGGAATTCAGCAGCATCAACGCCAAGTCTTCATCTTCAAAGTTAACATCAACCCGCCTCAGATCGCTGAGAATCTGGTTGAATATGTTGATGTGCTGCCCCAGATCTGAGCCCTCTGTCATCTTGAGATCGAACAGCTTCTTCTTCAGATAAAGCTTGTTCGTCAATGACTTTGACATGTATCGGCTCTCCAGTTTTAGCCAAACTGCTGCCGGTGACTCCTCGTCCATAGCATGGTACATCACCTCATCCGCCAGGCAAAGTCTGATTGTTGTCACAGCCTTTGCTTCCAGTTCCTTCCACTCTGACTTCGCCATAGTCTCTGGTTTCTTCTCGCTCAAAACCTTAGTCATACCCTGTTGCACCAACAAATCCTTCACCCTTCTCTGCCATAACCCGAAATTACTACTTCCGTCGAACTTGGTAATATCAAACTTGGCAGACGAACCCCCAGACATCGTAATTAACCTGGAGCTCTGATACCACTTGTTGAGGATTGTGCAGCAAACCAAGCAAAGAAAACAAGAAGAAAAACAAGAAAACAAGAAAACAAGAGAATTAACGTGGTTCGGCAATATACCTACGTCCACGGCAGCGAACGAAGGAATTTCACTATATATAAAATTAGGGTAACATCATAGGTATTTATATTAAAACCCTAATGTACGAAAATTACAAAATTACCCTTTTCCGTATTGTACTGTACCGCAAGGGCGTTGCCCTCGCACCCCCAACCCTATTTGGCATCCCCTGCATGGCAGATGCCGGAGTAAGCGTTCGCTCCGCTCACTCCGGCATCTGCCCTTTTGCCACTGTGCTCGCAGCAAATATGAGCCATACTTTAACAAACTTCATAGAGAGGAAGGATACCGCCAAGCCGCGGAACTACAGCTCAGTTAAGAGATGGGGGAGCCTGTGGTCCTTCTTCTTCTTTCCTTGATGTTGTATTGTTGCTCTTACTTGAGAGGAAGAAGAGAATCTCCTTTCTTGATAACTTCTCAACAGTGTAAACCCATCAATTGTAGGAGAAACACAGGAGGGTAGCTGCCATCACAGTAATGTTCTGCACAACATCAACACCAGTAGCTCTGCCAGTTCCGCAGCTGGGCATGAGGAGAGAGACCGTAAGGGGTCCTGCAGCTCCTTTGCTCGGTTGTATGTTCAGATGGGGAAGAAGGAGCCCCTTGTTCTCTTCTTTCTACTGATTTCACGCTTGGCCCCTTATCGGCGCATTGGAGCCCTCGGAGACTATGGACTACAAGGTGACGCTTGACTGAGAAGAGGGCTAAAGTCAAGCTCTTGGTTTAAAGTCTAAAAGAAAGAAGGGATCCGGTATGGGAGAAGATGGAGGCATGTGTTTAAGGATATCCTTTTCTCCTTCTCGGTGGTTGTGCCGGGAAAGATTAAGTGAGATTAACGTCTTAATCCACACTTAAGACCTTAAGCATATTTTATTTGATATGGGCAATAATGAAATCTCAAATAATTTAGTAATTTATGTATTTTAATTAATCTTTCAAACATCTCTCATATGTAAGTCTTTTATTTTCCCCGAAAACTTCATCAAAATTATCGGGTGTCGAAATATCGCCCATACATTAGTATTAATCTAACAAAGACACAAATACTAAACCGGACAAAATAAATAATGTAAAAAAAAATTTAAATTAAATCTCTCAAAAAATTCGGGTCGTTACAAAATGTATCGTCTATTAGTGGTTGACCTTGCCCAATCTGCATCAACAAAGACTTCTACTCCTTGTTCTTCTTGTTTCTTAAAAAATAATCCTCGACCAGGAGAGCCCTTCAGCTATTTGAGAATCCAATATGCTGCTTCCATGTGAGTTCTTGAGGGAGAATACATAAACTGATTAATGCAACTTACTTTACAAGCAATGTCTGGTCTTGTGTGTGCTAGATCAACTTTCCAGCAAGTCGTTGATACCGACCCTTGTCAAATAATTCCTCTTCTAGTTTGACTTCAAATTTTGTAGTTGGATTCATAGGGGTGTCCACTGGCTTGCATCCCATCATTCCAGTATCTCTAAGGAGATCAAGAATATACTTTCTTTGTAAAACTGTAATTCCAGTATTTCTTCTAGCGATTTCCATAAAAAGAAAATATCTCAAATTTCCTAGGTCTCTCATCTCAAATTCATTGGAGAGTCTCTCTTTAATTCTAGTGATCTCAACCATGTCATCTCTGGTTAAAATAATGTCATCAACACAGACAATTAGAATAGCAAGCTTACCATCCTGTTGCTTATAAAAGAGAGTGTGATCAGAGTGAGCATGCTTATATCCATGCTATTGAATAGCTTTAGTAAAGTGATCGAACTAGGCCCTTGGTGATTGTTTTAATCCATGAGGGATTTCCTTAATCTGCATACTCTTCTCTACTTGCTCTCATCATCAAAACCTAGTGGTAGATCCATGTACACTTTTTCTTCGAGGTCACTATTCAAGAAAGCATTCTTTACATCTAATTGTTGGAGAGGCCAGTCTAAGTTTGTTGCTAGTGATAATAGGATATGGATGGTTTTAATCTTTACAACCGGAGAGAATGTCTCTTGGTAATCAATCCCATATGTCTATATGTATCATTTTGCTATGAGTCTAGCTTTGTAGCATTCAATTGTGCCATCAGCCGTATACTTCACCATAAAGACCCATTTGCATCCCATGAACCACTTCCCATATACCATTTTGTCTGAGCGCATGTAGTTCTTCTAATATTGTATTCTTTCAATTCTGGTTTTGTAAAGTTTCTTGTACTGTCTTTGGGATTTCAGCTCTTGAGAGGTGAGTTACGAAAGGCTTCATAGACTTGGATAGATAAGAGTATCCAAGAAAATCCGAAATTAGACCCTTAGTGTAGGTTCGAGCTCCTTTTCTTATAGCAATAGGAATATCAAGGTCATCAAGCTGGGTAAGTTCATTTCCTGAAATCGGATCAGATGATTGAAGATGAGGAGGGTCTGGTTCATCTAGCTGTTGAGAAAGCTTTTTTTCTAGAGTAAGTTTTGGTAAACGACATGATAGCTCCATTAGAAGAACCTTCTAGATTAGGCATATTTTCTTGATTTGGTGGAGTAGAATTGGTTTCCTGATTTGATGGAGTAGAATTGGCTTTTAAAATTTGAGGATAATATAAGGAAGGTTGGTTTAAAGTGACCGGATTTGATGGAATAGGATTCCAAAAAAATTCCCAAAGCAAATTATCCAAAATTTTAAAATTTGAATTTCCTAAATAATCTAGATGATCGGGATTTTTAAATTTTTAATTTCCTAGATTATCAAGACAATTTGATTTTGAAATTCCTAACTTATCCTTACCCCATAAATTTGGTTAACCCAAAATCGGGACTTTAAGCAGATTTGTGGGAAAAAAAGGCTAATTTTCAAAAAAGGTGACATCCTAAGAGAAAAGATTTTTACGATTTTCAGGAGAATAAAAATGATAGCCATTGTTTGTGGAGAAGTAACCAGGGAAAATACACTTCAAGGAACGAGGGTTTAAGTTGCTATGATAACGAGCATGAATGTAAATAAACACCAAGCGCCCAAACACATGCAGGTCAAGATCTAAAAACACACAGGAATTAGGAAAAGGTTCATGTAACATAGAGAGAGGAGTTTTATAGCCTAAGACACAAGAGGGAAGAAGATTAATTAAATAACAAGCAAAGAGAATAGCGTCCGCACTGAAGGAACATTTGAAGTGAAAAGTAAATAATGACCAACTTCTAATACGTGATGGTTTTTACCCTTAGACACCCCATTTTGTTGTGGTGAGTAGACACAAGAACTTTTATCAATTAGACCATTCTTAAGTATGAAAGTGCTCGAGCAGAGAATCAGGAAAAGTATTGATTGCCATTATCCTAAAGAGATCAGATATTCGCATCATATTGTGTCTTTATCATGGCATAAAAATATTCAAAAACTTGTGCAACTCCAGATTTATTACGTAAGAGGTATACCCAAAAAACACGAGCATGATCATTAATAAAGGAAAGAAACCATCTTTTATAAGCAATCATAAAAACATGAGACATACCCCAAAGACCACTATGAACAAGAGCAAAAGGTCTAGAGGGATGGTAAGGGTGAATAGGAAACAAAACACGTTTATGTTTTGCTAATTGAAAAATCTGACAAGAAAATGATCCATTATTATGAAACAAATTTGGAAACAAACACTTTAAATAAAGGAAGCTAGGATGACGAAGGCAATATTGAAAAAGGTGGACTTATTAGCTTCTTGAAAGGGAACCAAAACTAATAATCGTGTGGCAACTTTTACCAAAAATAGATTACCAACAAAGTAGTATAAACCGGAGACCTCCTTAGCACTCCCAATCATCTGCCCAAAAAGCTATTCTTGAAACACACAAAGTTTAGGTAAAATTTTGACAGTTCAATTCAAGGCAACAGTGAGCTAACTTATAGATAGTAAGTTGCATGATAGGCTAGGTACATGAAGCCCATTAGAAAGACATAAATGAGGATCAAGAGAAATAGAACCAATGCCAACAACACGAGTAAAAGAACTTTCAGTGAGTTAACAAACTGATCACCAAAGTAAGGTGTATATGACGAGAAAAAAAGATGATTGCCCATAATATGATTAGAAGTTGCAGAGTCAATAATCTAGTCTTACTTAGTTGTTCATATCGGCAAGGGAAGATAGGGGAGTACCTTGTTGCACTATAAGTGATGATTCATGAGTGCCCTAGATGGAGAGAAGCTTCTTTAGTTGATCCAATTGAGCCGAGGAGAAAGGAGCATCAAAAGAGGATTCAGGAACGGAATTAGAGACTGCAGCGTGTGAGTTCTTTCAATTGCGTTGACTCCATAGAACCCAATTATCTGGCTTTGGATTTTCTAGTAGGTAGAATTGGTGTGATAAGGCTTTTGACAGTGATCGTACCATAAGGGACTTCGATGATTCTTGTGACCATCTGAAGAGCGAGCAACCCTGGCAATAGGATCAATAGAAGGAGAAGAATCATTCATAAGCTATTTTCGATGTTCTTCACGCCCAATTTTTGCAAATATCTCATCAATGCTTGGTAATGGTTTGAGACCAAGAATGTGGCCACGAACTTCATCAAGGAAGCTGTCAAGGCCTACAAAGGAAATCATATGTGCACTCTTGCAGAAGCATCTTGTAGTAAATTTCAGCACCTACCGGATCATGCCAATTGTGTTGATTAAAAAGGTCAAGTTCTAGCCACAAACACGTCAAAGAGTTGAAATAGTGAGTGACTGAATCAACAGCTTGGTTTAGATTATGGGACCATGTGCAGAAGGCAAACTACTGAGATGCATCTACAAGATCAAAATACGCCAACATTACTACATCCCAAATACTTTTGGTCACAGGATATAATAGGTAGATTTCAGCAATAGGATCTTCCATCAAGTGAATTAGCCACGACATTACGATCGAGTTGTTGATATCCCAAGTAGGTTAATAATAATCATCTGTGGACGGTTTTGGAATGGAACCATCTAGGTAACCAAATTTTCCATTATCAAGGATCACCATCTGGATAGATCTAGACCAATGAAGAAAGTTGTAACCATTGAGCTTGAATGAGGTGACTTGAAGGGAGATAGAATTATCTAAGGTAGCAGAGGGAGCAATTGTAGAGGTAGGTTGAGAAGCATCTGTGGACACCTCAAACCATCACCTTCGCTTGCTCCGACCATGGCTATTTTTTTCATGTCTTCCTCAACTTAAAAATGCTTTTAAAGCTCGGATACCATAAATGCTTTAATAAGGAAGAAAACACAAAAAGAAAAATATTGCAGTGAATCTTATTCCTTGGATTTAATAATCAAATACAACCTTGTGGGCTGACTATTTATTCTATCTTCATAGAAACATAATAGAAATAAAATTTCCTAAAAAAATAGGAACCTAACAATCTAAATCCTTACAAACTAACTACAGATAAGCACGACCCTATATCGTATCGTTAATAATAAAATAATAGTTTTTGATCATTTTGACCTCATACCGTATCGTGGGTAATAAAATAGAGATTTTTGACCTTTTGACCCCATATTGTACCATGGGTAATAAAATAACAGTTTTTGACCTTTTGACCCCATGTCGTACTACTAGTAATAGGATAATGTTTTGATAATTGATTTGAACTCTTATATTTTTTGTGTAAAGATAAGACTTCTGTTTTATGGATCGACCAAACCTTATTTTGACATTTAGCATATAAATTTGTTGTTTAGCAAATTTGTGAATTTTGTTTCTTGCTTATTTGAATGTCAATCTATTAAGAATAATTTAAACTAGATACGTTATTCTATTAATTAATATGTTGCGATGTTTACTAAGTTATTGAGGTCATCAAGTTGCCTTCTTTTCTCAGATCAACAAGAGTAGTAGTTGAAATAATCCCTTTGAAGAGTTTAGTTTCTAATGAGTCTTGTAGTTCTCAGTAAGTAGTAACCTATTTCATTCAACAGTTTGAAAATCTTGTGATTTGTGGTTAAACCTATTATTTTTGGATCCTATCTAGATCATTGAATCTTATTATAGGTTAATGAGAATATTATATAGTGTTTATAATTGCATTCAATATGTTTTGTTATAAGGCCTTGCAAGCTAATGGGCCAAAACCCCAAGAGCTTGCAGTCGGTTTGCCATATCCCGGGTTCAGGCCGTGATAACAAATATTACACTAAGTATGTAGAAGTAGAACTTTTGGCCAATATTAAAATGTGATCTTGCCAAGACTTCATATGGAAGTCCATCATTTGAAGATTTGGCATCTAAGTCACTTTCGTTACAGACAACAAATGAAAGTTTGACAACGAGAAGTTTAGAGCATTATCATGGTGAGTCTGACCTCTAGGACTCATTCTCAAGCAAATGGGAAAGTCGAGGTTACCAACAGGACTATCTTTTAGAGCTTCAAGACCAACATCCTACAAGCCAACTCCAACTCGGTGGAAGAATTGCCCAGCATCTTGTGGGCATATAGGATGACCAAATAGACTCCAACTAAAGAGACTTTATGTAATCTTAATATCTTAGTAGTAACAATGATCCTCATGGAGATCAGGATACCGACCTATCCAACCCAAGCCTTTGACCAAGGAGCTAATGATGAGGCCCGTCGAGGAGTGTTGGATCTCTCATAGGAGAAACAAGACAGAGTTTAGCTCAATGGACTAGCCTACCAACAATTGGTTCGATGATTCTATAACTCAAAGGTATGAGGGTCACATTCCAACCAGGAGAACTCATCTTATGGAAGAACATCTCCCAATGAAATAAGAGTCAGATTCGGAAGCTTACTCCCGATTGGGAAGAACCTTATATTTTTATAGAGATTGCTCACCAAGTACATACAAGCTGATAGACTTTGGGGACAAATTGCTTAAAAGGGCATTCCATGCTGACTACTTGAGGAGCTATTATTAATTATTGTATAGGAACTTTTCCTGAAATCAATTCACTATCATTTTACATGTGTGATTCGACAATACTTGATTGGATCCCAAGCTTGAGAGCCTCTGCTCATTAAGGTTGAGAGTCACTGCTCATTCCAAAATTGAGCAGATCGATCATAGCTTCTTAGAACCCATTTTCGATACTCAGGGATTAGATCGCCCCGCGCCCTTTCAAGGCACTCAAAGGCTGATTGTTAAAACCCTTAGAACCCCAACACCGATTTAATCTTCTAAGATCAAACCTCCTCATCCCCTTTCAGGGCACACAGAGGTTGATTGATGACACCTTGAAAACTTCAACTCAAATTGTCCTATTTAGGGAGCCCTTTTCAGCGCTCGACCATATGATCCTTTTCAGAGCACATATTCATCTCGGGGGATCAGATCGTCCTCATCCTCTTTCAGAGCATGCAAAGATTGATTATTAAAACCCTTAAGATCTCAACACAAATTTGATCACCATAGATTAGATCACCTCCATCCTCTTTCAGGGCACAAAAAGGTTGATTTCTAAATCCCTGCCATCTCGACTCGGACGACCCTTTTCAGGGCTCAATTATTTTTCCCTTTTCTTGGCTTTTTTTCAAGGTACAACACTAATCCTCTAAGGTTGAATTGTCTTCACCCTTTCCAGGGTTAGATTAGATGAATTAATAAGTTTATTAGATTTGATTGTTTTCATCAAGACTTCATATGGAAGTCGTTCATTTGTAGATTTCGCATCTAAGTCACTTTCGTTATTGACAACAAATGAAAGTTTGATAACGAGAAGTTTAGAGCATTATCATGGTGAGTCTGACCTCTAGGACTCATCCTCAAGCAAATGGGAAAGTCGAGGTTACCAACAGGACTATCTTTTAGAGCTTCAAGACCAACATCCTACAAGCCAACTCCAACTTGGTGGAAGAATTGCCCAGCATCTTGTGGGCATATAGGATGACCAAATAGACTCCAACTAGAGAGACTTTATGTTATCTTAATATCTTAGTAGTAACAATGATCCTCATGGAGATCAGGATACCGACCTATCCAACCCAAGCCTTTGACCAAGGAGCTAATGATGAGGCCCGTCGAGGAGTGTTGGATCTCTCAAAGGAGAAACAAGACAGAGTTTAGCTCAATGGACTAGCCTACCAACAATTGGTTCGATGATTCTATAACTCAAAGGTGTGAGGGTCACATTCCAACCAGGAGAACTCATCTTATGGAAGAACATCTCCCAATGAAATAAGAGTCAGATTCAGAAGCTTACTCCCGATTGGGAAGAACCTTATATTTTTATAGAGATTGCTCACCAAGTACATACAAGCTGATAGACTTTGAGGATAAATTGCTTAAAAGGGCATTCCATGCTGACTACTTGAGGAGCTATTATCAATTATTGTATAGGAACTTTTCCTGAAATCAATTCACTATCATTTTGCATGTGTGATTCGACAATACTTGATTGGATCCCAAGCTTGAGAACCTCTGCTCATTAAGCTTGAGAGTTACTGCTCATTCCGAAATTGAGCAGATCGATCATAACTTCTTAGGGCACATATTCGATACTCATGGATCAGATCGCCCAGCCCCCTTTCAAAGCACTCAAAGGCTGATTGTTAAAACCCTTAGAACCCCAACACAGATTTAATCTTCTAAGATCAAATCTCCTCATCCCCTTTCAAGGCACACAGAGGTTGATTGCTGACACCTTGAAAACTTCAACTCAAATTTGATCCATTTCAAGCTCGACCATATGATCCTTTTCAGAGCACATATTCGTCTCAGGGGATCAGATCGTCCTCATCCTCTTTCAGAGCATGCAAAGATTGATTATTAAAACCCTCAAGATCTCAACACAAATTTGATCACCATAGATTAGATCACCTCCATCCTCTTTCAGGGCACGAAAAGGTTGATTTCTAAATCCCTGCCATCTCGACTCGGACGACCCTTTTTAGGGCTCAATTATTTTTCCCTTTTCTTGGCTTTTTTTCAAGGTACAACACTAATCCTCTAAGGTTGAATTGTCTTCACCCTTTCCAGGGTTAGGTTAGATGAATTAATAAGTTTATTAGATTTTATTATTTTTCGGTTTTTTCAGGATATGAGAAGATGACCAAAAGGAGTTGATGGCCCCTATCCCTCAAAAAGTACAAGTCATCTCATCAGAGAATGGAGAGATAAACTCCCAATTCATATTCGTCATAGTCAGATTCAATGATATGAACACCAAAGCTTATAAAACAAATTTACTTTAAAACTGGTCGGGCTAGTAGGAACTAACTCTTAAAGTTGACGACCAAAGGAGTTCACTACTTAGTGATACTTCAAGACTCAAGCAGGATTAGCTCGGAGGAAAGGAAAACAAGACCTTCATTCAAGCAAGAAAGAATAAGGCAACTCAAAAAGTTCTTTCTTTATTAATTAAATTACTCTTTTAAAAAGTACAGGTACAAATATGAAGAGTAAAATATACAAAGTACAAAAGTTTATTCTTGAGGAGTTGTTGGAGGTGCCTCGACCTTGGTTGGAGTTGGAACCTCTGGCTGCCCTTTAACCTCAACTTCGGCATGACTGACGTAGTCCACAAGAGTCAAAGGAAGGTATTGGAAAGCACCCTCGAAATCTAGAGAGGCTATGTCCAACTCTACGTGGTCAAGGATGATCTCTTTGAATATTTTGAAGCCTTTCTCGGCTCCCCCAGTAGCGTGGTCACTGATTTCATCTTCAAACTCTTTTGAGTTCTTGAACTCGATCACCCTTTGTATAGTTCAAGTTGTAAGCTCCTACGAGAACTCCAGGGAGTCCTTAAAGTTCTCCATAGCTTCATTATTGAAAGCCAGTTCTTCGGCACCCTTAAGCTCAGCTACAACCTTCTCCGTAACTCCTCCAGCAATGCATCATGTCACAACCTATACTACCTCCTTTAGGTAATGAGCGTACACGTCTTATTTCATCAAGAGCTTGGAGTCTCCCACTCTTCTTAGACTCGACCTCCCTCTCTAGAGGTTTTACTCAAGTATGGAGGTTGGTCACTTGAAGCTTGAGCTCCTGGTTCTCCACCCTTGCCTAGGTCAAGTCAGCCTCAACTTTCTTCAAAAATTCTTTACGAGGTTCCAGATCATGGCCTCCTCTCTTAGCTGCTTGGTCATATGGGCCATAAAAAGATCCGACATGACAATGGAAAAGTATCATATTAGCATATGAGTAGAAGTTACCACATAGTAAAAGAAGATAAGACAATCGACATATCTTCATCCCTAACAGAGTTAACTATGAGGCAAACTCTTTATTATTGAGACCGCACAAAGTTGCAAGGTCCGACTCCATGGAGATGGCCTCGAAGGCTTCTTTTGCAGCTACGTCATCAGTAAAAAGAGATTTCATCTCAGCAGTGCTAGAGATCAGGAGGTTACCCTGAGAAGAAGAGGGGCTTCCCGGTTTTGAAGTAGCGGGAGCTTATGTAGTGGCGGGCATGTCCAACTCGACGTCTACGTCTACTTCTACTGGCAGGATTACTATCCGACGTCAACCTCGGGGAGCTAAGTTCACAGAAGTATTTGGCTCCTCAACTACTAGAGTTGTCAAAGTCGCTAGGACATCAGGTGAGGCTCTAGGCTTCTTTGTAGAACTGAGCTGCTCCTTCGGAGGATGCTTGGTCCGACATGGATCAAGGAGCGTGATCGACTTCTTTTTGAGTCCTTGTAAATGTACCCATATATCCATTCAGTTCTCTGCAAAAAAAAAAGATATCAGTTGGATTAGTTGTGCTCTGATTGAAGAAATTTATGGATTCACAATAAAAGATGCATCCTATCCACAAAAGAGATAAGCCCGACCATGCGAAGGTTTTCTATGGTCACTAAGGTAATTAGAGAAGAAGAGAGAATCAACATACCTTTATATTGTGAGCCATAAGAAGATCGGATTATACCATGGAAAAGTATCATGTTAGCAGATGAGTAGAAGATACTACAAACTAAAAGAAGATGAGAGAATCAACATACCTTCATCTATGACGGAGTTAACTACGACGCCAACTCTTCATTGCTAAGACCTCGCAAAGTTGCAAGGTCTGACTCTAAAAGGATGGCCTTAAAAGGCTTCTGCTCCAGCTACGTCATTGGTGAAATGAGATTTCACCTCGGCAGCGCTAGTTGACCAAGTTTTTCAACTTAATCCTACGAGGGGGAAAGATGTCAAACAACTAGAGAAGTAGTATTTTGGTTCCTATATATAAAAATAAAAGAGATTAAAAATTACACTAATTACCGTGGCATTAAGTTAACGAGCCACACGATGAAACTTTGAGAGAGGGTAATAGAGCATCGACTAAAGGATATTACGAGGTTATCAGAAAACTAATTTGGCTTTATGCCAGGTAAATCTATAACAGAAACAATTTTTTGTTAAGGCGCTCTATGGAGATCTACAGAGAGAAGAAGAAGGATCTCCATATGATTTTCATTGACATAGAGAAAGCATATGACAGAGCACAGAGACAAGTGCTTTGCTAGCCTTTAGAGA
Organism: Dioscorea zingiberensis; assembly: GCA_026586065.1. NCBI lineage: Eukaryota > Viridiplantae > Streptophyta > Magnoliopsida > Dioscoreales > Dioscoreaceae > Dioscorea > Dioscorea zingiberensis. Next base: position 25,936,052 of record CM048820.1, on the reverse strand, counting down.
AAAAAGACATTCATGTTAAATATATAAATGTTATTGAGGTTATTACGAAGGAACAGTTATGTGCGTGAGAATAGTAGGAGGATATGTGGAGGAGTTTTCCACAACAATTGGTCTACATTAGGGATCAGCTTTGAGCCCATACTTGTTTACTCTAGTAATTGATGAGTTAACTAGTTTTCCATAACTAGTTGTATATAAAGTTGGATCTTGCCTTTGCACTACAAGAAAAAAGTCACATTACTAACAGAATATTCCATCACTGAAAGCTAAAATCCCGTTGGTGATGACCTACACCGATGGATATTTTTGTTGGAAACTTCTGTCGCGAAATACCGTGTCGCTGATGATATTCCGTTGGAAAATAATTTCTCATCGGTGATGCTTCAACATCACCAATGGATTATTCTATCATTGATTCTAAATAAAAACCTAAAATTAATTAAACTAAAATATATATCACCGACGGATTCGGTCACAGATACCCTCGCTTCACCCACGGAAGTTCGTCGACAAATGCCTTTAATTCTAATGGAATTCTGTCACTGATAATTTTTATTACCCACGGAATTTTGTCCCTAAAAAAATTTTCACCCACCTTTTTATGTATTTGAGGCTCTTTAGAAGCAAACGAATTCTGTCACTGATAGCTTATTACCCATGGAGTTCCGTCCCTAAAAAAATTATCACCCACGGAATTATGTATTTGAATCTCTTTACATCCAAATGAATTCTATCACTGAAAGTATACATGACCAACAAATTTTCATCTCTGAAGGTCTTTTATTATATTATAAATTCTATTTATCCTGCTTTATTTTCTTGTAGCAATACATATAATAAAATTATTTCCATCTGACAAACACACAATATTGTCCAAAGTCAACTGCATATAATTAAATATAAGTACAATACTTAATGTACAAACATCACTGATAATTAACAAGTCGTAACAATTGTCTTCTAAATAACATAGTTTAGAGACAAGTACTGAACATATATAAAGATTCAGTACCATATGCATGCAGATATCAATCTTCATCAGAATCAAAGCTCCCTTCTTCTTGTTCTTTATCCTTTCAAGTAGGCTGAGAAGGTCCTATTAAAGAATATGAAACATTGTTGCACGATTTAACATCTCTATCATTTGGTGAAGATATGCCTTGATTTCACCGTGGAGCCCACTAAATTCTGTTGAGACTGCTCTAGGTTTTGTAGTTTGTCCTTCACAAGCGTCACTTCTTCACGTAAATTTTCAACTTCTGCGGAAGATTGTGCATGTTCAAGAGTCGGACGACTGCAAGCTAAGTATGATGCATCTCCAGCATTATTGGGAGTAGATAATAAATTCTTGCCATGTGGTGTTGTTCCAAACCCATAGATATGAGTGTGTGTAGTATCTAGCCCTCCAATTGCACCATACCAAACTTGTGGTCAAACTCGGGATGACAAGATTCATCAGAACCATACTTTTGACTCATTGAAGAAGTATAAGATTCCTATAAGAAATATCAATAGAATTAGTTCCACATATACATCGCACGAGAGATATAAACTGATACTACTATATACATCACAGGAGAGATATAAACTAGCTAGTTGCATTTTAATTGAAATTAAAATCAATGATCCAACGTTATAACATGACAATGATATTCTCTACTATAAACATCAAATTCTTAAGCACTTAAAGAAGAATATAGGATTAGCTTAAATTCATTGAAAAGACCAGTTATAAGACCAGTTATTGAAATATAGACAGTTATAGGATTAGCTTAAATTCATGGCATATATAACACTAGTTATTGAAACACAATAAGAGATCAGCTACTTCATATAATAAATGAAGGAGATGTATACTTATATGAAATCCAAAAATAACTATAACCATCGAAAAGATTACAAGAAATGCATATCATTCAGTGAATAATAAAGACTAACAGAAAAAAGAAGGCATGGGATCAAACATGGCAACTTTACTGACCAGGAGGAGAAGCTCATTGTTCATCTCCAAGCTCTTCTAGACAATAAGTGTATGTGCGTTGTTTAGATAAAAAAAAGTTAATAATAAAAAATAATAATAAAAATAAAATAATAAAATAATAATAATAATAAATTAAGAGCCATGTCTAAAAGAGACCAATAATGAAATATTTTATATTTTAAATAGAAAATATATCTAGTCCCTAGACAATTTAAAATAAAATATAAAAGTTTAAAATAATAAAAAGTTTGATTTTAGAGGAAAGTTCCAAAAAAACCTTCAAAACTTTGCAACTGCACAAAAAGTCCCTGAACTTTTCCCACTTTCCCAAAAACCTCTGCTTTTTGAGAAGATGTTATTTCCTCTCCAAAACAAACTGACGTTGTTAAAAGAGGCGTGAAATAACCCTTATGCCCATCACAAAGAACTAAACCATAAAGTCAATTGTTCTTCCCCCAATTGGTAGAGTCCGTACTGTCCTCTGCTCTTCAGAACACTCTCGTCGCACCCACCACCGCCGGCCGCAAGGAAGCCCATTTTCTCATGTGATCATCGCCGAGCTGAGGCCATATTAGAGGAAACTTATTCACTTATGGGGGGTTTAGGGTTTAGGGTTTAGGGTTATGTCGAAGAGTCTATCTTCTATTTTGGGGGTTTTGTGCGTTCGAGATTCAGGGGGGGTTGTTTGTTTTGGGGTTCAGGGTTTCGGGTGTATCAGTGAAGGTGATTTTTTATTCCGTGTTCATCCTTTGGAATTAAGGGTTTAGGTTTCGTAACTGGTTTGGGGTCTATTTAGGGTTTAAGGTGGTTGAGTATATTTTTTTAGGAAAACATTGAAGGTCAGCATATATTTATTGCCTAAGTAGTTTATTTTCCGAAAGCTCCCGTGCATTTTCAAGATTTTGCCTGGGTTTTCTTCCGCGTGGTTTTTTGAATTTTAAAGGCTAGATTGTGTATTGGTATGCATCCATTTGTTCTATTGTTACGGGTTGTTGCATTTACCATTTTAGCGGATGTGTGTACGAAATTCCTCATTGGATATGTTTATTTTCTTGGACCAAGTGTTTAACAGTCTGTTTCGATTACTTGTTCATGCACCTCACTTGTTTGATATAATGTGTAGTTCTCTTTAGGATGGGAAAGAGAAACTGCCCGTTCATCAACGCCAGGTGCTACTTGGTTCCGTTCGTCGAGACATTGAGAGAGCTAAGGTCGTCGTTGACAGCTTGGCATTGGCAGCTGCTTGAGAGAACTCCCTTTCATCATTTTATGGAGTTGGAGCCTATCATCCAGGAGATGGGGATACTTGATTCCCTCCTCTCGAAGTACGATGTGAAGACCAGAGTCTTCAAAATAGGTTCAGCTTAACTTAAGTTTCGGGCAGAGGATGTCCCCATGATCCTCGGCCTTCGATGCCATGGTGATGTGGTACCTTCAAGCCGAAGCTAGCAAAGACTGATCTCGAGAGTCAGTTCCTAAGAAAAGCAACTGACCAACACCGCCATATCATCGAGAAGACTCTCATCGACCTCGTTGGGAAGGGCGAGGGCGAGGAGGAGAACTTCGTGAAGATGTTGGTTATCTACTTCCTCGGGAGTTTTCTGTTCACGAGAACCTTATGTACAGCGCCACATTGGGTTACGTCGTACGCAGACAACCTCTCAACGCTCGGGGACTGCGCGTGGGCAGAGGCCACCTACAGGTGGTTGATGGAGGACGTCCCCGATGCAGCAGGTCGTGTAAGGGCCCATCTCAGGGGTACAGTTAAAACCTCGGGCTACTTCCGAGGGTGCGTCATCGCACTTAACATGTGGTTTTATGAGGTGACCAAAACAGGCAAGAGGGTATGCTTGAAGAAGACGCCGTGCATTTTCTACTACGGCGAGAACAATTTCAATAAGCAGAGTTCATTTTCCGAATTGATGAAAACAGTGAAGGGGAAGGAGGTGGGCTCTAGTTATTTACCGTATTGCTTTACTCGTTATCTGTTCGCTGAAGTGTTTATTTACTACTATTCTGCGTGTATTACTACAGTTATGATCGCTCACCCCTTTTAATCTGGCAGAGGCTGAATTGATTGGGTATGTACAAGCCCAAGGACATCACCCCTGTGTGTGAAGAAGGTGAATACGATTAATTATGAAGAGGATCCTCGCGAAGAGTTCCGGCGGAAGAGAGTCCGGGTGAAGGAACCAGAAGCAGGGGAGGCCAATTTGACGTCCTTTTGGATGGAGCTAATAGAGCTTAAATCCAAGTATAATGCATTTTATTCGAGGTACAGTGCCCTACTGACCAGTAGGACTCCTCAATCAGGAGGAAGTGTTGGTGACCTCTACTGCTCGTCCCATGCGCAGACGTGAAAAAAGGTGTGTAAGGAAGAGCGTATTTTTATCAGGAACAACAACACCACCACCACTAGCATCACCAAATGAATCACCAGAATCTGCAAAACCAGCAGATGAAGCGGCAGAAGCACCAAAAGCACCAGAAGCACCACTTGCACCAGCAGAAGAAGCACCAATAGTACTAGAGCTAGCACCAACAGTACAAGAGGCAGCAATAGTTGCACCAGAAACAGCACCAGAGCCAGCACTAGAACCACTAGAAGAAGCACCAGCATCACCGGAATCAACACTCACGGCATTTATTGCCAAAGGCCGTACCCCACCATGGAAAATGTCTGCTAAGCTCCCACTAACACAAAAGCTAGCACCACGATGGAAAGCAGCCATATCACCACCTCTTGAACTATGGATCACTCGCTCGATACGCTCCCGGACTGTTCATGCGAGGCAACGGAGGACAAGAGCCCCACTGTGAACACGGCACTTTGCTTAAATTAATCCCGTTTTATTTTGGAGTATCTTTGGTTAATTGATGTCCTTTGCGTATTCCTGTGATTCCCGTGACTATGGTGCTTGTGTGTTTTATAACCCATCTATGTATATGATATAGTAAAGATGTGTATGGCAATTTTGTCGAATCATGCTCGTTTACTATAGTACTTTTAACATTTTAGTACATATTGTAAACGTTTATTGTGCTAAATTTTACAATTTATTGGTTGCCCTCCACACCTACTACTGTGGATTGCCGCTCAATTTTTTGGGATGAATCCTATAGTAATATAGATGTAATACTCCTTATGAGCCCTCGATCATGTAGACCACGTCATGCAACATGGTTTTCAATAAGCCGGTGCTTCATGATGATGTTTCGCCCTACTCTGTGCCATTCTTTGGAACTCGGTGACCGTGATGATATGCGTCATCTCAGGGCGTCCTCGAATGGGTGGTGTTATACGAAATTCGCACATCTATCAAAGAAGCTCGTATGCAGCGACTGTTCCCACCATTTATAGTCAAGGTTCAATGGAACCATACCCGCTCTTCTTCTTCCTCGCTCTTCTTCCTATTTCCGCAGTGAAACATTGCAATAGCACCATGGACACAAAGAGGCTTTCATGTGTCCTTCGTCTCCCAGAGGAAGTTTTAAAGAAAATATTCAACATCATGGCATCCTAGCCGGAAAGGCCGGTAGACGTTTTGAGGAACTTACGACAATGCTAAATGAGTTTCTTCTTTTTGTATATTTTTTTAAGGTTTTTGGTTTTGTATTTTCGCCATTTAGTGGAGTGTGAACTTACGAGAAACTGACGTCTAACCCAATAGTTGCGAAACTGTGTGGGGTGTGGGAACTTGATAGCGAGTATCCTGCTCAGCCTCGTGGGTATCTACTTGCTTCCTGGTATTGTTTAACTGCGGTTATTTATATTAAACATTGTTAACTTTTGATTGATTTGATTGGCAGGAGGAAACTCTTTCCATGGGAATCCTCTCTGGCATCCAACATCTTGTGGATACAGCGAAGGAAGGACACCTACGTGCTGGATATGCAGTAAGGATAATATTGTTTAAAAACAAGAAATCAAGGGACCAAGGAATGCGATTGTTGAATAGTATGGCTGAAGGTAAAGTCCATGATTCCTCGGTGGTTGTCGAATGCAGAAGGTCCAGTAATACCACAATAAATCAGCTTCGGAAACTGGTCGCAAAATTATTTCGTATTTTAACGTGGCTGGAAACACGATTTTCACGATGGAGAGATTTTATAATGGACCACCCACCATGCGGGTACCTCGCAACTGATGCCCAACATGAATTGTGGCTTGGGAAAGAGTCATGTGAAAGGACATTCTGTTGCCAACTGAATTGATGGAATTACGAGTTCTGTTTGTTCTCAAAACTTTGTTGACATGTAATTCCATGTAGAAGAAACGCGCAGAGAATGATTAATTTTATTATCGATGGGGTTACGAGTTCTGCTTGTTCTAAAATCCCAGATAATACGTAAAACAACTCATATAATAAATGTATTATGAAGCCACAATACACAACAAGCTAATACAAATAAACTATTATCGGACCATATAACTGAAGAGTTATAATAGACAGAGTAAAAGGAGGTTATGGTACACCCCTTCTAGCAGTAGATTATCTCCAACAGACGCGATGATCAGGCAATGGACATCCAGAGAAGGGAGGGAAAAGTTCAACACGAGAACACAAAATTAATATTTTATTTATAAAAAAGGCACGTTGGAACTACAGAAAAAGACTTGGTTAGCCTGACCCCTCAGAAGAAGCTTCTGACTCAATTCTATCTTCAAAAAGTAGACCTCCTTGATGACGGGGAGAGGTGAGGCGAGCCAACCTACTTGGACACCCATCCTCACTGAAAAACTTGATCTTGAAGTCCACTCTACCGAGATACGTGAAAAGCATGATTTGTCTGGCGATCACAAAGTGGTCCCTAAAAAAGTTGAGCCACTCTCTGTCGAACAGGACCTCCTCAGTTGCCTCTATTCGAGCCAACATGACAACCCATATGCGACCGCATGGACCACTAAAATTGAACGGCCCAGCCGGAACCCGCCTTAAGTGCAAGGCAAAGAGTGCCCGAAGCCGGAGGCAGTCGGCGTAAGCATCGAGAACATGGTGACAGAAAGATGGAGGAACTAGGAAAACAAGGATTAGCTAAGATTCAAAATATGGTGATTGACTCGCTGGTTCTCCAGAATTTATAGACTCTATTTAGGACTCAAAAGTAACCCGTAAGGGTAACTCGAAAAGCCTTAATGATAAAGCCTTCGACGACCTACCTTCCCGCCTCGAAAACTACCACCACAACCCCCTTGTAGATCAAGTGGCATGTATTTATTGACCTTTATAGTTCATAATCGGAACTTTTTATTTCATTATGAAACATCATTCACATATTAACTTCTGGGATTAATCGTTTATTATATTAGGCTTATAGTTTATTATTTGATATTGATCACGTAGACCACGCCTTGCGCGAGCTTTTCCGTATGGTGGCGCTTCATGATGATGTTTCGCCCTGTCTTGAAACCCGGTCACCTTGATGATACGCGTCAAACCAGGGCTTCATCGGAATAGGCGGAGTTATACCAAAGCGTCACATCTCTTAATGAAGCGACCGTTCCCTTACCTTTTTAGTGTACTTTCAGCGGATTCCACTCTATCAACCCTGTTCTTCTTCTTCCTTAGTGCTACGGTGAAAAACATAATCCCATGAGGAAAAAAAGCGTTCATGTGTTCTTCGTATCCCTGAGGAAGTGTTAACTGAAATATTCACCGTCGTGGCGTCTCAGCCGGGAAGCACGCTCAACTATATGAGGAACCTTCGGTGATGGTAAATGAGTTTCTTCTTCGTTTTGTTTATGGTTTTGTAGTTTCGCTGTTTAGTGGAGTTTGAACTTACTAGAACTAACGTCTAACCCAACAGTTGTAAGACCTTTCGCCGGATATGTGGAATGCGGACAATTGGGCAAAATTTTTTTGTTGACGCTGATACCCATTGGTGTTTTTGGAACAGAATAAATTGAATTCTTGCAAAACTCTGCGGGGTGTGGGAACTTGAAAGCGAGTTTCCTGCTCGGCCTCGTCAGTATCTGGTTATTTCCTGGTAGTGTTTAGTTGTGGTTATTTATAGTAAACATTGTTAACTTTTGATTGATTGATTGGCAGGAGGAAACTCTTCCCATGGGAATGCCCTTTGGCATCCAACATCTTGTGGATGCAGTGAAGGAAGGACACCTACCTGTTGGATATGTAACATGGATAATATTGTTTACAAATGAGGAATCAAGGGACGAAGGAATGCGGTTGTTGAATAGCGTGGCTGAAGGTAAAGTCCATGATTCCTCGGGGGTTGATGCTACAATAAATCAACTCCGAAAATCAGTCGCAGGATCATTTCGTAATATAGCGTGGACGGGGACCCCATTTACAAGTTGGAGAGATCACTGACCACCCACCCTGCGAGTACCTCGCAACAGATGTGCCACATGATTTGTGGCTTGGGGACGAATCATGTGAAAGGACCTTCTGTAGCCAACTGCATCGATGGGATTACGAGTTATGTTTGTTCTAACATATCTGTTGACATGTAATTTCATAAAGAAGAACGTGAAGCGAATGAGTAATTTTGTTATTATTTTGTAAAATACATTCTTCATTTGAACAATACGCCAAAACATTACTAAGATACACTCCTACAACCATAAAATAAGTCTACCATTCAGTATATTACAGAGCTCATCCGAAAACTCCAAAGAACACTAAATCGATACACGCTTGGGCAATATAATAAGCTGTTGCATGTTCGATAATACATGATTAATGCGAAAATGAATCATGAACGCTACAGGACGGGAAATGATAAATACAAGATTAGCGGAAAAATCAATGTCATACATAAAGATGTGTGAGTCTGCGAACCGTCATTAAATTAAAGGGTGTGAGTATCGAACTGTCATAATAACGTGTGAGTCCCGAACCGTCGCCAAATTTTGTTTGGGAGTTGGTACAGAGAATAAATAACTAGGATTACAAATGCATATCGAAAAAGAGAGCACAACGGCTTCTTACCCCCCTAATCCACCCCACAATCGCCCATTAAATTAAAGGCAACTCAATCCAGCACTTGAAATTGTTCCCCGTCTGAACAATAGACTCTCAAATACTTGCTACATCTACTTTTTCTTCAATCTTCTTTAAACATAAGCTTCCCACATCTTGCATTGCTCTCGGTGGTGATACATCATATTCATGATCTTATGCCTAAAACACACAAAACAAAAGCAATTATAATGGACGATTACTCCAAACAATAAATGCTTCGACAGTTCAATAAGTTTAAACCCAGAAAACTAAACGCTTCCAGGATAATACGTTAAACACCTTCGCATATAAACTATTAACGAAGTCATAATATATGTCAAGGCATGAAAAATACACTATTATTCAACCATAATAAACGAATACGAAGTTATAATAAACGAAAATCCGGACGATGAACGCTTCGACTTTTAAATAAGTGTAAACTCTGAATGTTTGAAGGGTGTCATCCCCCATCCATCCACATGTATGTGGGGCTTTTATCGTTTTAACCCTGAATAAATGTTTTGGCGTAATATATGCACAAAACAACACTTGGAAACTAAACGCTACAACCATTCAATAAGCAATGAATGACGAAAAACTACACGAATAGGGTCGCATAGTAAGTGAGAGGACAAATACTAATTGAAACTAACGACTTCAAAACATAAAAGAAAAGGCTCAAAAAAACCCAACTCAACAGACAAAAAGACAAGTCACAAGGTGTCCTTTATTACTTGACATCAAATTATTCTGCCCTGCAACTCCGATGTCATGGAAGCCCTGTCCTCAATGATCATGTCCACCACAATCTTGTTGAATATACGATGCAGGTTGCGCATCCGTGAGAAATCCCCATCTGACTCAATGGAACATATAGTCTTGTAACGTCTGGGATGACATACTTCACTCTCACACGTGAAGGTTCGAGTCTCCAATGATTGCAGATGTACTTCATCACCGACTGCCACAATGACAACATGGTAAAGTCAAGCGCATAACCTTCTCCTTTGTACCTTGCAACAGCAAAGACGGTCTCCATTAGCGGCCGGTGGTGAAGATGTAGAGTCGAAGCTCGAAGTGGAGGTAAGAAACAAGCTAGAGATGATGAGCAGAGGAAGCTCTCGCTGAACAAATGAGGAAGAATGCTGGACGAGCTAGTAAACTTGAAAGAGGGGGAAAAAGGCACAAAAAGAGACACACATAGAGGGGCATTCCTGTCATTATTCAAAAAAAAGCTAACAGCTGCCTCACGGGAGGGACTTTATGGGAACAATTTCAAAAAAGAGGGTCTTAACCAGAAGTTGGAAAGTCAGAGGGGCCTGCTGGGAAAATAAAAATATGTCATGGATCCTACAGTAATTTTTCCTTGATTTTATCTGCAATGAGGATAAGATTAAACTAGGGATGCTAATTTAAAATTATACATATCTGTTGGACCCGATCTATCGCTTGGAAGATGTAATCCCCAATATCGCGAACTGCTCAATTGTGGGTTATGATCCTCCTCTTGTCAATAAAGAGAAACTCTCGTTGAAAAAGTAGACCCTGGGGGAGGGTAAAAGAGAAGAAAAGATAGCGACCGCTTTCTCCTCCCGCCTACTCTTCGTCGTCTTCAACAGTGAGTGATCATCTTCAATATTATATAGGAAGCCTTAGAACCCTCACTTGTTCATCATGGAGATGCAGGGGACATAAGTAACCATAGTACTGAGGGAAAGTGGGGTTGGGAGTCATAAGAAAATAAAAAAAAGTAAAAAATGATATATATATATATGTATATATATATATATATATATATATATATATATATATATATATAAGAGTGATATATATTACCTTCGAGCCCACCAAGAGCTATGGTCGATCTGCACCTAGCTGCCAAATTCCAACGATCGCTGTTACTTGCAATTCCTACCAAGCCTGATGCCGCCAGTTCCTAACAAGCCTCGACACCGTCGTGCCACAGTGCCGCCAAAGCCTTTTGCGTGTCTACACTGTCAAGCCTCCCTTTTATCTCGGGGTATTAATCTGTCTTCTAACTTGTTTCAGAGGATATAAGTGAAGTATGCTAAGGATGGTGATTGGATCAGGAAATACTTTGCACATTTTCACTTGTATGGGAGCTTTCCATTGTCAGTTATCATTGATTATCTTGCTGATTTCTTCAGTGAAAGGATTGGTCAAAATAGATGTGGCAATGCAAGAGGTAGAGAGCTTGCTATGGTTCCAACTTTGTCTTGATGCCAGGGTGCCATCATCAGATATACCAAGGGGGCCTACAAGCCTCTATTTGCTGATACACCAAGGGACAATTCAAGATTGTTGTTCTTTAATAAAAGATGGATTTAGTTCTTCTTTATCATGAGGAACAATGCCAACTCAAGCATGAGATCAAAAAGAACAAGAGATGAGTGATGAAACGACTCAAAGGGGGTCACAACTTCCTCCCAATACTTGTTGAAGGAAATATGTGCAAGATTTCGAATCATGTTGAAAGAAACCCACTTCACTTGCATATGATGAAGTCTTCAATGGGCTGCCTCATCTTATGGAGTTGTTGTTATAAAAGGAGGAAAAAGCTACATGGATTACGAGAAGTACGCTATCATAACAAAAAAAAGAGGTCACTGGGGATCTTTGATAAGAAGAAGAATAAGAAGTTGTTGCCGCTATGTTGCTGCAAAATAAAACAAGAAGGAAAAAAGATGATGCTGTCATATTGCTACAAAATAAAAAAAAATGAATGAAGAAAATGTTGTGATGCTGCAGAACAAAAAAAAAAACACGAAGATGACATGTAGTAAACTGAAAGATGCTATGATGCCACTATGTTGTTGCAAAAGCTGTAAACTAAAAAAAAATGAAATGAAATAAAGAAAGGTGTTGTACCAAGATGTCAACAAATCCCCAACCTGCATAATTGATTTATTGGAATTGTATGGTATATCTATTGGTTTTGTGAGGATCAAACAAGAGTACAACAAGAAATTTCTTCAATGAACTAGGGAACACTTTTCACTTTTCTTCTTTTCTTCTCCAATAGCTTAACTAGTTCGTCAGTCAACACACCCATTACATTTGTTAAATTACATAACATTAACACATAACTAATTTACCAAACTACCCTTTTGACTGATATATTCAAAATACTTTAACTCTAATACACTTCCCTGTATCTCTAACAGATATCACCTGAACTTTAACACATAACATTGTAACTTTATCTCATAATATCACCTGAGCTTTAATACATATCATTGTAGGTTTATCTCATATCACTTGAACTTCATCAGATATCATTGTAACTCTGGCAGACACTGCAGTAGCTTCAGCAGAACATTACATTACTCTAACACTTCCCCTTAATGTGATGTTCTTCAATTCCCATTAATTCTCTGAGCTTCAAAAATTTTTCCCTTGATAGAGCTTTGGTAAATATGTCTGCAATTTGATCTTCAGACCTGCAATACACAAGTTCAATTTCTTGTTCTTCAATTTTCTCTCTAATGAAATGATGTTTCACTGCAATGTGCCTTGTTCTGCTATTATACACTGGATTCTTAGCCATAGAAATTGCGATTCTTGTCACACCGGCAATCCTTGTTGCTTTCTCTTGCTTTTCTCCAACATCTTCTAATATTCTTCTTAGCCATACACCTTGTGAGGTTGCCATTCATAGTGAGATACATATTCAAATAAGATTGTGTAGTTTATACTTGTTTCTTTGATTGCCATGAGAATACACCTGAACCAAGTGAGAAAACAAACCCTGTTGTGCTCTTCATGTCATCTGCAGAACCAGCCCAATCACTGTCACAAAAACCAATCAAATTAGTTTCTTGACTCCTTGTATACTTAATTCCATAAGCCAATGTTCATCTTATATATCTCAGAACTCCTTTTGCTGCTCCAAGATGAAAATAGCTAGGATCTTGCATAAATCTAGACAACAAATTTGAAGAATACATAATGTCTGGTCTGGTTGTAGTAAGATACAACAAGCTTCCTATTATACTTCTATACATAGTGCCATCAACTTTCCTTCCTCCATCTTTTTTCATCAACTTTTCATTAACTGCAAGTGGTGTTACCATTGTTTTGCAACCATACATATTGAACTTTTTCAACATCATTTCAGCATAATTTTGTTGAGAAACAAAAACTCCATCTGACCGTTGATAAATTTCAAGACCAAGAAAATGATGTAACATCCCCATGTCACTCATTTCATATCTCCTCATCATATCCTTTTTGAACTCATCCATCATCTTCTCATCATCTCCAGTAACTATCAAATCATCAACATATATTTCAACAAGAAGAATAGACTTGCCTTACTTCTTGACATATAGAGTTGGCTCACTTTTACTTCTTTGAAACCTCTACAAGTAAAATAATTGTCAATCTGACTGTACCACTGACGAGGTGCTTGTTTCAGCCCATATAGTGCCTTATGCAACTTGTAAACTTTTTCTTCTTCTTCTTTGATGACAAAACCCTCTGGTTGTTCAACATAAATTTCTTCTTTTAACTCACCATTCAAGAAGGCTGATTTAACATCTAGTTGGTATAGCAACCAACCCTTTTGGCTGCCAATGCAATGAGAGTTCTAATTGTGTCTTTGCGAGATACAGGTGCAAAAGTTTCATGGAAATCAATTCCTAGTTGTTGTGAATATCCTTTTTCTACAAGCCTTGCTTTGTTCTTCAAAATAGATCCATCAGGCCTATGTTTTATCTTGTAGATCCACTTCACTCCATCAATTTCTCTATCTTTTGGCTTGTCAACCAGCTCCCATGTTCTGTTTTTTTTTCAATCAATTGAAATTCTTCCTCCATGGCATTCTTCCAAGTATTATCTTTGATGGCCTCCTCAAAATTTCTTGGCTCTACCATGCAATAATTGCATGATTCATAAATTTCAGCAATGCTTTTCATTTTTCTTGGAGTACCACTTGGACTTGATGAACTAGAACTTGAACCATCACTTGAGGATGATGATGGATCAACTCTTGGTGGTAATTCTTCAACATTTCTTTCTTCATTTTCAGCAGCATCTTCAAAAACTGCAGCACCTTGTTTCTGCACCTTGTTTTTCTCCCAATTCCAAGTAGCTTCTTCATCAACCAACACATCTCTACTAATGACAATTATGTTTCTCTTCAAGCTCCACAATCTGTAGCCTTTTGCATTTGATGCATACCCAACAAAAATACATGCTTCACTTGTTTCATCCAGCTTGTGTCTTTTTTCTTTTGGAATTCTAGAATAACACACACTTCTAAAGACTGTCAAATGTCTGACTGATGGTTTTCTCCCACTCCAAGCTTCTAATGGAGTTACATCTTGCACAGCTTTAGTTGGACTTCTGTTTATCAAGTGAACTGCGTCCGTAGCTGTACCTTCAAACCAAAAAAGAGTTTGGTAACCCTTTATCTTTCAGCATTGTTCTGGCCATCTCCATTACTGTTTGATTCTTCCTTTTTGATACTCCATTTTGTTGAGGAGTGTACCCAACAGTGAGTTGTTTTTTAATGCCTTCATCTTCACAAACTTGTCAAATTCCTTTGAAGTGTACTCCTTACCTCTGTCACCTCTCAAGGCCTTAATATAACAGTCGCTTTGCTACTCAACATAGTTTTTGAATTTTTTGAAAATACCATACACTTGGGATTTTTGTTTCATGAAGTATACCCATGTCATCCTTGTAAAATCATCAATAAACAAGCTAAAGTACCTGTTTTCAGCATGAGATAGAGTGTTCATTGGTCCACATACGTCTGTATGGACCAGCCACAGCATCCTTTTAGCTCTCCATGCTCCTTCACTTGGAAAAGAATCTCTGTGATGCTTTCCTAGAGCACAACCACCACAAATGCTTTGCTTATCTTCAATGGTTGGTAGCCCATGCACCATGTTCTTTACTTGAAGTAACATTAATCCTTTAAAATGTAAATGTCCTAGCCTTTTGTGCCACAGTCAGGACTCATCTTTAACATGAGCTTTCAGAGCCATATTTCCACCATAGTTGAAGGTCAATTCAAAGCTTCTACCTCTCATCATCTTTACTTTTGCCACCAGTTTTCTTCCCCTTCTTTTGTCATGTATAGTGCAGCCATCATCTTCAAAATGGATGACATATCCATTTTCCACAAGCTGCCCAACACTTAGCAAATTCTGGTCCAAATCTGGAACTAGCAATACATTATGAATGAATTTTGTTCCCGCCTGTGTTTGGATACAAATTGTGCCCTTTCCCCTTGACTGAACTAAAGCTCCATTGCCCATTCTTACTTGTATATTCATGCCATCATCTATTCTTGTAAACAGATCCTTATTTCCTGTCATGTGATTACTGCATCCACTATCAAGCAACCAAACATTATTTCTTCTTTCACTTGCTACTTGACAACTTGCATAAAACATACTATCTTGTTCATCTTCTTCTTCTTCTTCAGACACATTTGCAACTTGTAGCTGATTTCTCAATCTACAATCCTTCTGTACATGCCCAAATCTTTTACAATTGTAGCATTGTGGCTTCCCCTTAAACCAACAGTCCCTATCAACATGATTATTCATTTTGCAAATACTACATCCCCTTTCAAAATTTTCATCACTTGAATTTCTCCCATGAGAACTTCTTCCTCTTCCTCTTTGGTTTCTTCCTCTAAAACTTTCTTCTTTTTGATGCTCTTGAGATGATGACCCTTTTGATTTTGTTGCCAAGTTAAGTTTGGACTGAAAAGCACTTTCAATAGATTTCTCAGAATGTCTCATCAACCTTTGCTCATGAGTTTGTAGTGATGCCATCAGCTCTCGAACACTTAATGTGGCAATGTCCTTTGTTTCTTCAACAATAGATACTATGTTGTCATACTTTTCAGGCAGACTGATGAGAATCTTCTCCACAACTCTCTTTTCTTCAACTACTTCACCATACAAACTCATTTGATTAATCACTTCAGTTACTTTGGAGAAATACTCCTTCAACTTTTCCAATTCATTCATCTTCATATTCTCCAACTCCCTTCTAAGAGTTTGGAGCTTAATGGCTCTTACCCTTGCATTTCCTTGGAACTCCTCTTGCAGTACTTTCCAAGCCTCTTTAGATGTTGAAGTCCTCATGATTCTTGGGAAAAAATCTTCAGTAATAGCTTGTTGAATGAAAAATAAAGCTTTGGCATCCTTCTTCTTGTTTTCTTTTAGAGCTTCCTTTTGGACATTTGTAAGAGTTACTGTAGCTGCAAGCTCTTCAAAGCCATTCTCAACTAAATCCCATAGATCTTGAGATTGGAACAGGGTTTTCATCTTCAAACTCCAAAAATCATAATTTTCCCCACTAAAGATAGGAATAGATGGTTGTTGGATGTTCAAACCTTGGGAACTTGAAGAAGCCATAGCTCGTCTTCTTGACTTTCACTATTTTCCTTCCAATCTTCTTCATGCCCAGCTGTTGTCGATGATCGACTAGCTCTGATACCACTTTGTTGGTTTTGTGAGGATCAAACAAGAGTACAACAAGAAATTTCTTCAATGAACTAGGGAACACTTTTCACTTTTCTTCTTTTCTTCTCCAATAGCTTAACTAGTTCGTCAGTCCACACACCCATTACATTTGTTACATTACATAACATTAACACATAACTAATTTACCATACCCTTCTGACTATCAGACGGATACATTGAAAATACTTTAACTCTAATACACTTCACTGTAGCTCTAACAGATATCACCTGAACTTTAACACATAACATTGTAACTTTATCTCATAATATCACCTGAGCTTTAACACATATCGTTGTAAGTTTATCTCATATCACTTGAACTTCATCAGATATCATTGTAACTCTGGCAGACACTGCAGTAGCTTCAGCAGAACATTACATTACTCTAACAATATCTTTGCAATAAAGAAAAGGAACAACTTTCAACAATAAAAATATTTCAGTAAGGTCATTGTTGTACACAACCCGTTTGATAGAATGCCTCGAAAAACTGTAACTATAGTTGATTTCCCATTGTATAAGGCTAATGTAGAGGGCATGCAACACCTTGTTTCTTTGATTTAATATGGGATGTGTTCATAATTGAAGTGAAGAGTGATCCATTAAATCTGAACCCTTTGTTGATGTGAACTCTTTGTTGATGATGAGAATACTCATAGTACTAGAGAGAAAATGTGTAGATGCTAGATAATTTATCTTGCAATACATTGCTTAATTTATAAATATGGAGAGCAAGCAAAGAAGGGCAACAGTCCCATAAGAGAACTATAGAAGGAAATTCAGTTTCTATGAGATAGAAAGAGGAACAAATTCTTACAGCTGCAGCAAAAGAAAAGAGGAGGAGATAAAAGAAGGGTTATTCCATGCAGACAACCAAAAGGATCCCGCTGCCAAGTGAAGAAGCTATTATAATATTTTAAGCCTCAATCTAATCATAGAGCATCCATGGAGAAGAAGGTGAATGAACTCCTTATATTGGATTGTTAGACTAAAGAATGGGCCATTAACTATTAAGGCATTAATTGGTAACTCTGTTGTCATTGATGTTAGTACAATTCACAGGATCAAAACAGTAAAGATTAAGAGTGATGGTTGCTGAATGGGGAATGATTCCCCAAGCTTCGGAAGAAGAGAACAGAACTCGCTGGTCTCCATGGAAATTCAAGAACCAGAATAATGTTGTCTCATGAATTAGCATTTATATCTTCACCAATGTCAAATCCAGACTCGGTTGACTCATGCACTATCAATATAAAAATAAAAAATGGTGATGAAAAAGCCCATAAACTCTAATATCAGATTTGTTAATGATGCTTGAAGGGAATGAGCCATTTAAAGTTTAATTATATATGGAAAGTCAAAGGGATAATTAATGAAGTTCAGACAAAAAAATGCTAATAAAAGGGAAGGTAAGAAATAGACAGGCTGGAGGTGTGGATGTCATCAATATTTATATATTTGGAGAGCACTAATGTGGATATTTGATTTGGTTGACGTGTTGGAAATTCAAACAGTTAATCGATGCATCTTGAACATAAAAATAAAAATAAAAATAAAAATAAAAAAGGGGGAATTGTTATAGTAGTTGGAGGTGTTGGTATCACACCTATGAAGGTTTTGATGTGCTCACCCGACCTCAAAATTGTGAAGCACGTATCTCGAAGCATCATTGAAATATTCACCTCAAGGCGGTTAATGGAATACAAATCCCAAATTTACATGCATCCCAATGCGACAAAATAACATGCATCTTGGAGCGGCGGATAATAAAATACAATTCTCAAAGTGGCACATATCTCGAAGCGATAGTAGAACACTTACCTCGAGATAGCTGATAAAAATCCAAAGTGACACACGTCTTAATGCAAAGAAAGAATACACATCCTGAGCCGGCTGATGAAATTCAAATCTCAAAGCAGCACAAATCCTGAAGTGGTACGAGTCTCAAGGTGACAATGGAACACTCACCCTGAGGCGGTTGATAAAAATATTCCAAATCCTAAAGCGGTGAATCTCTATGTGCTAATGGAACACGCATCTCGAGGCAGCTGATGAAGTGATACGGCAACTCGAGACAGTAATGAAACACGCATCCTGAGACAATTGATAAAACATAAATCCCAAGGTGGTGCAAATCTCAAGGCGGCGACAAAGTAGGCATCTTGAGGCAACCAAAGCAGCATAAATCCCAAAGTGGCAAAGCATACATCTCAAGGCAGAAGGTGGCGTTATTTAAATAAATAAATAAATAATATGTATAAACATCCCATGATGATATTTATGTGTAATAAAAATTATGATTTTCAAATAAATGAATTATGTTCATTCATTGCCTTTACTTGTACTTTTGCCCTTAATTGGAGGTTCCCAAGACTGTCTTGGGTAATTAATAATAGAGGCTTGCCTCTATTAGGAATGGAAGTACCCACAATATTTAAAATAAATTAAATTAAATCGTCATTTGATTCGATATATAACTTGGTGTCTCTTCACAAACATGATGCTTGGCGGGAATTTTCAATCCCACAAATTCTGGCGCGCTTAGTGGGAGTTATTCTACCTCCCATCTCTGAGGCAAAAGTACAAGTAAGAGGCTTATGAACTTTGCAAGGGGACAACTACATACAAGATCTCTCCTACAATTGGAATCTTAACATCCATGGAAATCTTGATTGTCCCACACCTTCCATCCATGGGAAGTTGACTTAATAGGATTTTCTTGGTCTGATATGAAAACCCAATGGTAAGGAACCACAGACTTTCATTTTGTAGAGGTTACCCAGCCCAACCTGAGAGAGTAGTTTCTGTAGAAAAAGACGATGAGCGCATCTTCAAAAGGTTTGAGAGAAGGGAATCTTCAAACCTGCTTAAGGCTTGCAAAAAAAAACAAAAAAATTCAAAAAAATTCAAAAAAATGGAAAAGAAAAGAAAAGAAAAGAAAAAACAAAAAAAATTAAAAATAAATAATAATAAAAGAGAATTAGCATTATTTAAGGGATGAAGGTTCCAAATCGGAAGTTTCACTTGTATTCTTTCAAAGTTATAAAAATATTGAAATGAGTTCTTTCAAAGCCCTTTTGTTGGTAAAGAATGACTCAACTACTGCAGAGTTATAACCTCAAACCGATGAATATTAAGGTGGTAGGTCTCCCAAATGTCAAAGGTTTCTTCATAAAAGAGCCTACATGACATCGAGGAAGTACAATAGATATGGTGTTAAGTCAATTCTATCAAAAGTCAAAATTCAAAATAAAAAAAAAAGGAATTCAGAAATATTTATCACCTGGAAGGTTATTGAGGGCTGAGGGGGCTCACAACATGCACCATTCACAAGGTTATAGAGTCCTAAAAAGGGCATGAGAGAAGAAAGATCAAGCTACGTACGTACCACACCGGGGGCAAGGAATGGGAGTTGACCTTCATCAACAAAATATTCCTAGAAGGAAGGATAGTCAGGATGAATGAAAAGACAAGCACAAGACTAGTTGAAATCATGCAGTTTAGTTTGCCTCTTGAAAAATGGTTCTTAAAAAAATGTAACTATTTATGCAAAATCATAGGCATGTAGGCTTTCATAATTAAATAATGATCAAATAAACATCACTTACATTGACATTCTTAGACTTGTGATTAACATAATCACCTCGACCTTTCTCAAGTTTGTGGGTGCGGTTGAACACTTCTCCATAGGTTGGTTTTCAGTTTAGTTGTTTTTCCTACATGGAGATATTAAATAAGAGACTAAGGACACATACAAGTAAAATTAAAAATATAAAGCTTTGCTAAATATTACTTGAATAATATAAATTATGTACATACCATCCTCTTCGCATGAATCATAAAAGGGATCGATCCACCGGTATGTTTGGTGATGCTTCCATCCTTCTTTGTCATCCTATTTTGCTTGCCTATCGATGATCAATTTTTCCACGCATCAGTATTCCACACATTATCAACCAATCAATCCCAAATGTCAAGTCGAATCCAACCCTCATTGTAACCTTTACACTTTGAAATATTATTAACTACAAAATGTCTCATTGATCGCTTCCATTCTTCATCCAACATTCCACACAACCGTACCTTGCACGTAGTCTCCCAAATTGTTCTCACCACTTTTTCTTTTTCAATAGGCCACTTAAATTTTCCCTATCAAATAACTCATAGGTACAAATTCAATCTAATAGGATAAAACTCATGACTTGAAACAAATACAAATAATAAAAGTATATAAGCATGGCAATATGAAAATTACTCTAAGTATAATATACTAGCTCACCACTATTGCCAAAACACAACATTGTTGTAAAAGGTCAATAAATTCTTTATCCTGTGATATTCTTTCTTTATTTCTTTATTTGTCTGTGATTTCACAAAGTAAATGTTTCAAATTCCATCCCGAGATAATGCAAACAAAGAGACTTACAAAATGGTGGTTGTTAAACTCATTCAACTTTATAATAAACCCACTGTGAAATCTATAGTCTATATGTATATAATTTTTAAAACACCAAACAAGAGCATACTAGTAGCTAGAATAAAAGTCATGTAAAAAGATAGTGAAAAGACTCTTCTTATATGCTAAAGAAATCCATATCAAAAAGTGACTGATCAGGTTCACAAACAGTTCAGAAGGAGTCAAAATACGCACCTCAAATTTCACCCACATCTCATCTTTGATAGCATCAGGAACTTTCCTCCATGTTGGCCATGCATTGCTAAAGTTAAGTTGGATAGAATTTGTGATTATTCTAACAATTTTAGAGTCTACAAATTTCCTATCATAGTAAGAAAAAATAGGAGGAATTAGTCCCATATGAGTCAAGTATGACTTTAGCACAAATAAATAAATATTGCAAACCAACATTGTAACGCCCTAAATTTCCAAAGTAAATAAATTAGAAACTTTTCAATAATTAATGAGATTAATTAACTCAGAAAATAAATTAATTATTTTAAAGCCCAATTAGTCTCGCAACTAATGGGCCTAGGGAAGGCCTTATTGGGCTAGGCCGCTTACACTTGGAATAGTTGGACGTGGACGGTAAGGATAACCACGATTAATTAATTGGGAGATATTGTAAGTGTTAATTAATCAATATAAATTAAGTAGGAGAACCAGACAAATGTTAGAGTCCCGATAAAGTAGATCTGACGAGTCAAAAGCAGGTATTCGTGGATCTGGTCTGACGAGAGACAAACCCATGAGGTTACAGTGCGCCCGTGACACTGGGATTATTGACCCCGGGAATTTCGAATATGGGTCAGTGAAGTTTTGGAAAGATAATATTTAATAAAGAACGATGGGACATAAAGTAGAAAGATAATATTAAATAAATTATTTGGATTTTAGTGGGGGAAATAATTTAGATGATAAGTTTAAATAATAAAAGGGAGAAATAATTGAGAGTATAGGGTTGATTAAAACCCATGTGACAATAATTTCATGATAATATAATTATAATAGGTTATAGTATACTTGACTTATTATAAGAGAAGAGAGAACTTTATTCTCTCACTTAAGCATCGTGCCCTAACTCTTCATTTCATCTCCTCTCCCTTACTTGCGTCGACCGCCGCCTGACCTCCCTTGCTTGTGCTCGTCGGCGGTCTGGCCCCCCCTTACCTGCGATCGGCTCCTCGCCGCCTGGCCTCTCTTCCCCCTCCTACGGCGTCCGATTGGTCCGCCCAGTACACCACAGCGCCATACGCCCGGCCAGCGCTTCGGTCGCCACCCTTGCGCCTCCGCCCTCACGGCCACATCTTTGCCTCTCCGATCGGTGGCAGCCTTGTGCCCTCCTGCGATCTTTGCTTGAACAGGCCGACATCAGTAGCTTCGACCACTGCCACCATTTGTGCGTCATCGTTGCCCTAGATTTTCGTTACTCTGGCGAGGTCTCTTCTTCTCCTTACGAACTTGAATTTGGGGAAAGCCTCATGGTGAATTCATGTATTCAGGCTAAAATTGATTAGAAGAGGGCTAATGAATTTTGAATGCTTTCTTAATATTGAGATGTTAATTAGGCTGTGATTAGAGAGGTATTAAGGATCGGGATTAAAGAGACTAGAGGCTTGAATGATGTTATAGAAGCATGATCTAGTTTGAATTAAAATTTATGTGAATGTTTGTATAATTTTCGGGGCCCTATAAATAGGGGAGGTGCCGCCGAATTTTTCATGAAATTCCTAAGTTTAAATACCCTGTTAACGATCATGTTGACAAGCTTAAGTTTGAATAGCTTTATGATTATCATGCTTAAGTATACATGCTTTAGATTGATGAAACTTGCAAATTAAGCATGCTTAGTGACATTCTATCAGTTTTGAAGACATGGAATGCTCGTTAAGTAGGACGACATCATCTTATGAGTTTAATGCCTCTTATATGCTCCTTGAAGCTTAAATGGAATTTCTAAGTTAAGAATACGTTTTCCGTATTCTTAGATTCTGTATTCTTAAGCTATAAGACTAAGTTATGCAAAATACGGATTTTGTATTTACTTAGTACTCTCGTTGATTCTTGGAAAGGGAAAAGGTCCAGCAGGAGCTGCTGAAGGACCGAGCGATTCCTAGGAATTTTGCGAGGACTTAAGGTGAGGAGACTTCACCGTAGACCTAGATTTAATTCGTGTATTTATCGGGATTTCGGTTTTATCATATTCTTATGAGTTTATTTCGGTTTGTGGATGCCAAAGGGTTTATTGCTATACTTGCATAGTATTTTCATGCTTGTATAATTGAGTTAACTTTACAGAGTATGAGATATGATTAAGGAAACCCTAAGGGGTAATTAAAGATTATTGCATGTATCATAAGCTGCACCTTAGTTAGTTAATGTATGGGGGACCCAACAGGGCTTGGGATAGAGCCCGAATATTTTAGTAGACGAGACTGGGCTAAGGAAGGGGTTTTGTTTTCAACTGTTTTTTCTTAAAACTAAAAATGTTTGCGAAAGTGGTTCTTTTATAAAAACCCCCTTCCTGTCTCTTGTCAGGGCCCGTATCGGATACGGGATTGATACTTGACGTACACATGTAGAGGCATACCGCTGGTCGTCAAGTACCGGACTTATGTGGCGCCGGTTATCAGGATCATGTAGAGGTATACAGTTGTTCCTGATGGGTGTTGGAGTCCTTCCGGAGACATTTTAGCTAGGGGTGCATGCTTGTATTATATGAGGCCATCGAATATATATGTGTTTACTTTATGTTTGATCTGATATGAGATTGCTTGTGTGTTTTCTCCGGATTTCTGATCATGCTAGCATTCTTATCAAGATTAAAGATAATTATGCTAACCTTCATGAGTTATCCTTGCATTGATTAAAGTT
Source organism: Dioscorea zingiberensis (assembly GCA_026586065.1). Lineage (NCBI taxonomy): Eukaryota > Viridiplantae > Streptophyta > Magnoliopsida > Dioscoreales > Dioscoreaceae > Dioscorea > Dioscorea zingiberensis. The sequence continues at coordinate 25,912,265 of CM048820.1, read as the reverse complement.
CTGATATTTTTGAGTACGGATGGCAGTATGTGTAATACACGGCGAGTGAATCCATACTCACTGAGCTCGTATAGCTCAGCCCCTTTTCTATTCTGTTTTTCTGTTACAGGATCTAGACTTGGATCGGGATAGTAGCTCGTGTCTCGAGCAGGGATCGAGGTCTAGCTGGTTCTGGCGTATTTGTCTTGATGTTTATCGTTGTTGAGTTGTATTAAACTCTATTTATGGTTTCCTTCCGCTGTATTTGGGGCCTTAGTTGCCCATGACTCTGAGTGTTGTACTTTAATTATGACTTGGATTTAAATATGACTCCCGGTGTATAACCGGTTATATTATATCATATGGATTTTATTTTAGAGTACATCGTTGATTCCATGTTAAATTTGCACAGCTTATGGGTTGGGTGCACTCCCGGCCTAGCTGGTGTGACATCTGTCTCATTAGCAAGATGGGTGTTACAAACATACTCATCATGTAAAATATTAATGAAGATTCGCTCATTTGGATTTTTTGGTATGGGTATTGCTTTGTTAGGACCTCTTGGGCGTTTACTTTTCTCTACTTCAGGGGTGATATCATCATGAGTTGGTTCACCTGCCATATTAGGATCTTGTGTTTCTTCATCTTCTTAGGATGGCATGTGTGCAACGGTAGGTTGGTTTATCCTTTGTGAACTTTGTGAGGATGATTGATTCGGTCTGAACCATGCTTCCCGTACCACTTGACTTGGAAGATCTTTAGCTACATTTGCTTCCAATAATTTCCTCATCTTAGATTTTTTTCGCAGCTTTTTCTTTATGCATGATATCTCTAATAGAACAAGAATATCACCATCTTAGTAACAAGGCTTAATAAAAAAAAAGTTAGTGTTCAAACTGTTATGAGATATATATTATCTCATATATGAGATATAGATATATATGGTTGTTAGACATAGTTTAGATTATATATATCTAGTTTAATCCCACATCGGTTATTTATATTTGGTGTCTATGTTACTAGCCTATATATAGGCCTCTGCTGTACATTCAATAATATGATTCTCTTTGTAACCTTTCTCTTAACATGGTATCAAGAGCATAGGTTTTGAATACTCTTAAAATAAATTTTTTCTTTGAGGCCGGGTCCCTCTCAACCCGGCCCCAACCCCAGTTGATCGTTGCTGCTCCTTTATCCACTGCTGCTTACGTTACTCAAGGATGTCGTGCCCGTTCAAGGCTTCCCCTTGCCCGTCTTCTCAGATCTCCCCAGCTCCTCTGTCCGTTGCTGCTTTACCGCCAACCCTTCTTCATCCTTCAACGTCGTTGCGGCTCGTGTTCTCGATTTTCTCGGCTCTTCTTCGGTTCTTCTCCAGATCTTCCCAGCACTTTTTCAAATCTTCCTGTCCTTTTTTTTTTTGACCTTCTTCAGCTCTTCTTCGGATCTTCCTGCCTTTTCTCTAGATCTTCGCGGTTTTTCTTCCCTGATATTCTCGGCTTTTCTTTCCGTATCTTCCCGGCTTTTCATTTCCGGATCTTCACGGTTTTTTCTTCCCGGATATTCCCGGCTTTTCTTCCCGGATATTCCCGACTTTTCTTCCCGGATCTTCCCGGCTTTTCTTCCCGGATATTCCCGATTTTTCTTCCAGGATATTCCCGGCCTTTCTTTCTGGATCTTCCCGGCTTTTCTAATTCCTGAATCTTCTTCCCATATCTTCCCGGCTTTTCTTCTCAGATATTCTCGGCTTTTCTTCTCGGTTCTTTTCTGTACCGCCGGCTTTTCTCCATCATCGTTTGACGCCGCCAGCCTCTGTATTTTCTCTACCGCCGGCCATTCTCCATCGTTGTTCGACGCCACCGGCCTTCGCATTTTTCCTGCTGCAGGCCCTTTTCCATCGTCGTTCGACGCCGCCAGCCTCTATGTTTTTTTAATTTTTTTTTTCCCTGCTTCTTCTCCCCCGGCGACCACCGCGCGGCCCTGCCCGCGCAGCTGATCCTGTTATCCAATCTCAAGACTCTTGATCCGCCTTGAGTTTGAGGGGGGATGTTATGAGATATATATTTCCCTTCGCTATCCTCCATCTGAGATCCAGATTGCTAATTTCTTTACCAAGACTCAGACCTGACCCTAGTTTCTTCTCCCTGGCGACCACCACGGGGCCCTGCCCGCACAACTAATCTTGTTATCCAAACTCAAGACTCTTGATCCGCCTTGAGTTTGAGAGGGGAGGGGATATGAGATATAGATATATATGGTTGTTAGATATAGTTTGGATTATATATATCTAGTTTAGTCCCACATCGGTTATTTATATTTGGGGTCTATGTTACTAGCCTATATATAGGCCTCTGTTGTACATTCAATAATATGATTCTCTTTATAACCTTTCTTTTAACAAACAACATAGTGTTCCAAATCAAGTTCCAAAGAACTATTCTGTATAAAAAAACACAAGGAATGGCTATAAAGAACAGGTCAATCAAAACAAATGCAAGTCAGAAAAGCCATGTAACATATGCACTCCATTTAACCATACCTTTTTTAGAGAAATGATCCCAACAAAAATAAAAATGAAGTGAAGAAGAAGAACAAACCAATTACAGTCTAATCACTAGAGATCATAAATAACCTGAAGTCAGATGATCTTCGTTGTACTTGATAAGAAAAATCATGTAGCAAAAAAAGTTATTGATACCCAAAACTATAATAGATGCAACAAAGAGGAAATGGCAGCAAATGAAGGTTATGAAAAGATGAAAGCAACAAAAGGAAAATCTCAAAAACCTAAAAAATGACGGTTGATGCACCTAAAATTGATCTTTTAGAACTATGTAGACATACAACTTAATAAAAAAAATAGCTGCATACAGTCATGCATGAAAATTGGAACTTGTATTAAAACATCCATCATAATAATTTTTTGGAGAAAATTCAAAAACTACCCTGTGGTTTGCCACTTTCTCAATTAGGTTCTTGTGGTTCAAAATTGAACCACAAAGACCCTCTGGTTTGCCCGTTAATCACTTTAGTACCTTGTAACACTGTGCATTCACGGTCGCGTCCTGTTTGGCCCCTTGGAGCATGTTTGAAGGATTTCCAACCGTATGGATGGGAAGATCATCGAAAAATAAGCTAGACTGTCAATTTTCATACAATTTGGGAACTTGTAGGGTCTTCATCTTAACGGTTCTTATTTTATAGGAATCTGAACGGTCTAGAATTTCAACCGTTAAGTGGGAGGACCAAACGGTACCAAATTATATGAAAATTGACAGGCTAGCTTATTTTTCGATGATCTTCCCATCCATATGGTTGGAAATCCTTCAAACATGCTCTAGGGGGCCAAACGGGACGCGATCATGAATGCACAGTTTTACAGGGTACTAAAGTGATTAACGAGCAAACCATAGGGTCTTTGTGGTTCACAAAGACCGAATTGAGAAAGTGACAAACCACATAGTAGTTTTTTGAAATTTCTCCTAATTTTTTTCATACTTGAAGGTGCATGAAATAGGATAAGGTTGCTTCAAGGAAGCCTTATTTGTCACTATAAGTGCTCTAGGTACAAAGAAGGACCCTTTTCAAATGGTGATATTAGATGAAGAAATATTACTGTAAAATATGATAGGTGCACATTTAGAAGCTAAATATTTGAACCTCACATGTTTTTATGGCTTCAAATGGTATTATGTGTTGAAAAACATGAAAAATAAAGAGTGTGGTAAGTTTGATAGAGTGATTTAGTTAAGTGAGGTTCATGGCACGTGACTTGCACTGCAGGAAAGGGGATTCCATAAATTAAGGACGAGCTCCAGAATTGAATGCAATGGAAAGCCTTATGGATGTCAGCTCACACCCATGACCAATGCATAGCTTGAATCTCTTTAAGACTCCCCATAATGTTATAGTTATGACTAGTCCCTACTTAAGTTAGGCTTTTATGATGAATCTAGTTATCATTGGTCTTGTTGAAAACTGAAAGCTACCACGATCCTTTGCTTCTTAAATATTCAAACTTCTCAATAATTTCATTTTGTAGTTCTTCTCTTTCTAGAAATACTTGGTCACTCCAATCTACATAACAATTTATGTACATGACCTGAGAAATGCTTGCCCTTTTAATATCTATAAATCTTCCCCGCAAACATACCATATTTTTAGATGACTATAGGTATTAATAAAACCTATAGTCAGACATGTGGACATACATTGAAAGCTCAACCTTAGAGAATGCAAGTGGACAACCTATATGGTATATGCCCTGTTAACTAAAAAAGATAAGTAAACAACTTGCACAAATCAGTTGCAAAGAGACAACATATATGACCTATTGATTTTCTTTTATAATAAATAAGATAAATTTAAAAAAAGAAAATCCATATGGTTTCACAGAATTGCACAATAGGAAAAGTGCAGGAAAAAAAAAAAACCTTATGGTTTATCAAGTTAACAAAAAAAAGAGAAAAAAACAGTTAACTCCCGTTAATGGTGTTAAGTTGATAGAGGTATTTTCATCAAATTTTGTAAAATATGTGTCAAAAATTACATGAAAATTACCCTAAATTGAATGTCTTTTAAATCTCCATCTGTATTTCTTCTTCCTAGTAGCACCCTACATCACTTTGCTAAATTTCATCAGTCTTGCCCTCGCTATACATTCTATCATGAATATTACTAGTATTGACCGTAAGCATACCAGTAGTAGTACTAGTATAAACAGTGATGTTGAGCTTGTGTGGGTTCTGAGGATCTTGGTGGGGTTGGGGCTCATTACAATCGTACGCACTTTAAATAGTACTGCATGGATTGATGGTTCAGACATACTCTTCTCTTAAGCCTGCCTGGCTTCTCTTATTCTTCATTTTCAAAATCGGTCTGATCTTTTACTTTCTGTGGATGGTTTGTGTTGAAGCTAAAATCGGTACCCACCTAGAGATAGATACTGGTTTCAGATCAACGGCTAAATTTATATTTAACTGGTCAGACCTCCACAATTGCCGAGAGAGTCCATCAATGCTTCCAAGATCGAGAAACCTGCACAAGGAAACAATCCGTGGGGGTTGGGCCTGAATGCCCGGATTTAACTCCGACGGTCAAGTCAGTATAATCTTCTTCTTTTTGCTTCTTGGGTCCAGGTCTTCTTTGCGCTCCCCCTTACTTCTAATAGTGCCCTCGTTATTTATAGCCCTGGTAGGAGTCCTTGGCAATGCCTCGGATATGACGGGTCTTTATGGAGGAAGTGATGGGTGGGGTTCATCCCCTTGTTGGGTCTGCCTTCCCCCGACCCGTCCCTTCCGTGTCAGAGATCACTTTTTCAATGTGTTCCCTCAAGAACCTGGCTCCTTTCTCGGGTTTACGAGCCGTATGCCCTGTGCAGCCGTCTAACCTGTCTATCGAGAATCAAGTGGGCGGTTCTTCACTGTCAGTCGGGATTTTAATGGTGGGTTGTCTCAATTCTTTGGGTTAGCATGGGCGCTTAGTCCTTTTCGGACCCGGATCATTTAATGCTTAGTACTTGTGTTATGGCTCCAGTCATTCGATCAATTAATTCCCTGCTATCACTCTTCCCCATGCTCTGACTTTGATCGCGGTAGCTTCCTGAGTAAGATTTTGGGTCGGCTAGAGAGCCTTCCCTTTGAGGTGACAGCGCTTATTAGGCATGGGCGGGGTGACGAGGGGTCTCCACGTGGATATACCCAGTTGGCCAACCGAACGGCCGGGATGTGTCCACTTGGTGGGCCGTTTTCACCCTTATCACTAGTCCCGCCCCAAGTGTGCTTTCGTGCGAGTTTGAGTGATGAACGAGCGTTACTCGGTTATCGGTCGACTCGAGAAGCAAAGCACTAGGGGGATAAAAAACGGTAAGTTTGAATCAGCATTCCTCTCTTTCTTGGAAGTTGTTCCACTGAGAGTACCGAGACGGTCATATCTAAAAGCGTTTGTGGCGGTGACCAAGGTCTTGGGACTTATGAGTCTGTTTAAAGCACTCCCCTTTGTTACTCACACATGATGCCCTATATAAGCTGATTAGAGGGGGAACTCCCTTTTTTTTTATATCTTCTGTTACATGGCTTCCCCTCGACACCAATCCTTTTTTAAGATCTTTCTTCCTGAGCAATCTACTTTTATGCTCAGGATTCCTCCGGGATTTCACAGATTTCTTGACGGGCTTGGACCCGGTACCGTTCGACTTCGGGGTCCGAGTGGTTGCGTATGGAGCGTCGGATTAGTGAGGGATGATGACGCTGAGGACATCACGGTTTGCTTGAGGTTGGACGGGATTTCATATTGACCACCATGTGACGGCGGGGGACCTCCTAGTCTTTACCTACTTGGGGAGTCGAGATTTTAAGGTTAAGATCTATGGAAGGAGCTGCTGTCTTAGAGAGTCTCCTTACTTTGCCCGACCGATGCATGGAGCGGCCGAAGTTGACAATAGCGGGGGGGAGGGAGCCCAGGCCTCGGAGTCTTCTATCGGGTCTTCTTGAGGTGTTAAGTTTTATTGTCTTGTCTGAATGGATTCTAAGAAATCCGTGTAGTCTTTTCTTTTCCTTAACTTGTTTTATCTCGTTCCTCCTCTCGGGGCGATTATTGTGAATGTATCATCCGTCTTTATGGATCGTATGGTTTTGCTTCTGCTTTTTGGGTGATCTATTAAAAGCATGGTATTTGTGCATCATTTATTGTGATATCTTGGTTTTCTGTTTATCCAGGCGGTTTTCAAGGCAATTAGGCCTCGAGGGTATGGGGTGGGGTAGGTGAAATGATGATGGGCCCGACTTTTTAGGGTCCACTTGTCAAGGATCGTTATGGGATTTACACGTCGCGTCGATTCGAATCATGGTGATCCGTCCGTCGCTTGTATTGCCACGTGGGCGTCACCTGGGTCGATCATCGTCGTTATGAGGCGATCCCCACCGTTCGTGATGATCCGACGGGTGAAAAGGAAAAGTTTGGGGTCACTGGGGCGCCAAGGGTTGGTTAAGGGTTTTATGTTATCTTGTCTTCTTCTTCATCGCGTTTTCTCCCGCCGCTGGTGGTTCCTGAGCGTTCTTTGGCGACATTCTCAAGGCTTCTTTGTGTTTCTTCATTTCGAGGTAATGGACATCCCTCCTTTAGACTCCAGGAATCCTGTTCTCCTTCCTCCTTCCCCTCCGACATCGTCTGCTTCCTCTTCTGAGACTGTTTCCGGTTCTATTTCTTCGCCTCCACATTCCGCGATTACGGCGAACTTGAGTAAGCCTACATTTGTAGTTCCTTCGGTTGCCGTGGTGGGCGAGTCCAACGAGTTACCCATAATTCCTAGGGTACATCCTGGTTCCTCGAAAACTGAGAGGGGAAAATCTGCTGTCTTTGTGAGTCTTCTCCGTCAAGTGGATGTCAATAGGTTAGTCGCTTTGTTATGAGATTCCGCTCCCTTTTTAAACTACTTGGGGAGCGGTGAGGAGAGAGCAGGCGTAGCCGAGGCAAGGGAAATTGCCATTTACGGGGCCAGCGCTATTGGGCGATGCAGAGACTTCCGTTCGCCCGTTTGTTAAGGAAATCCTTGACTATCACCAATTTGTGTCCGTCTCAACTAACTCCGAACTCTTGGAGATTAATTTGTGGTTTTGTCATGGTCCTGAATCATTACGACGTCCAGCCGACACTTCGTTGGTTCCGCCTTTTATTCGGCCTAAACCTTGAGCCCGATACGGTGGTATTACTTCTCGGCTTCCGCTCAGGAAAAAGTTCTTGGGCAAGGTCCCTTCTTCCATCAAAGAGATGGAAGAGCAAATTCTTTTGTTTCTAGCCAATCCGGGTGGGGCGTTAAGCGCATAATGGGCGGAACCGGATCGAGACTACGTGTGAGGATGGGATGGCCGAGGAGGAAGATCACGAAGTTCGGGAGTTTCAAAGGGGTTTTACGGTGTTTCGATCGTCACGATTACGGCGAGGAAAACCTCGGAAATGTTGCCTCTTTATAAACCGGGTAGGGGTTGTTCGTGTCTTTTTGTCTTAAAAAGTCGGTGCATATGGCTGCGATTGATTTTTCTTTGTCTTGCGAGGCGGGACAATGGAGGGCGGTGGCCTGCGCTAAGGAGCTCTGGCCGAGCATGTGGGGGTCGCCCGGCCCAGCGGAGAGGGAGGAGGAGCAACAGATCCGTCCGTGAAGGCGGAAAAAGGAGAAAAGAGAGAAACTCAAAAAGGAAGGGTCCGGGGGTAATGTCCCGGTCGGGGGTCCTATGATGGCTCCTAAAAAGAGGGGGAAAGGCGAAGGTTCCATTGCCGGATCCAGCCGTCCTCCCAAAAGGACACGTGCTTCCCCGAGTCCGCCCGCGACTTTTCCGCCGGTCCAAGGCGAGGACTCTGCCGCTTCCGGCGAAGACGCTGCTTCAGCTGGAATCCGCGAAAGGAAGCCCATGAGGGAAGCACGGGGGTCTCCTGTCGAAAATCCCTTGGCCCCATCCGTAGATGTCCCTTCTTCTCCTGAGAGTTGCCAGGGCCCGGCTACCGGGCCGGTCGGTCGAAAGGAGGGTGTCCGTCCTCTCAGTCAGGTGTTCTTTTCTACCCTTTCCCGGCGTTTCCAGGGAAAACTTGTGTTGACAACCTTCTAACCTAATGTAGGTCGAAAAGGTAGGGGACGAGGGACCCAAAAGAGGGAGTTCGGCGACTCAGAAAGGGATTCTCCCCTCTACGGTCCCCCCTTCTGGAGCTGTGCTTTTCGATGATCCTTCTATAGTAGGGGAGATGGCCGACGCCATGCGCTCGGAGGATATTTCCCTGAAACTACAAGGTCTAGGGAAGGAGGAAGTCGCTAGCCAACTGGCGTCGTGTGTCGGATCGGTATGGGATAATGCCCCTCAATTTTATGTGCCAACCTCCCTTTTCTTTTTGCGGTGCCTGATTTTCTCTTAGGTCTTCTTTTTGGCGGATCGCGCCTGTCGCCTCCTCCGTGAGGATGTGGCCATTGTTAATCCGTGTGCCGAGGTCTTGGATCAGAAAGATATGGAAATTAATGATCTCCGGGGGAAGATTACAGCCCTAGAGGCTGCGACCGAGCTGCTAAGGAAAGAGAACAAGGAGCTGAAGGATAAGGTTTCCAAGAAATTTGAAGGAAGGCGAGGAAAGATTTGGAGGCGACAAGAAAAGAAGGATGAACTTCGCGGGAAAATTGTCAAATCTTAGAAATTAAATAAGCTTAGGTCCAGAAGCGGATATGTCGCCCGCTTTCCAGGAGCGAGTTGTTGCTCTTGAGAAGGACATGGCTGGGTCCCAACGGGTGATCGATGCTCTGTCGTCGGAGAAAGAGAAACTTTCAAGTGAGTTGAAGTCGCGTGATGAGCTTCTTGATCGTGCTAATGGGGATTTGGAGAGAATTAAGTCTGAAAAAGAGGAGGCCTTGGACGATCTTGAAGTGCAAGTCGAAGAGCTTGAGGCCGCTCTGCTAGCGGCCGAGCGAAAGTCACAGGATAGAGGGGAGAGGACTTTTGCGATGTTTAAGGCCTTGGCCCAGCATGGTCTGTCGTTTGCCTCCATGAATTATTCCGACGCACTGAAAGCTTACATAGCTTTAGCGGAGAAATCTAAGGATGACAGTGGTCCTACCGAGGGTAAGGGTTTTTCTTCAGTCATCTAACTCACTTATTGTGACCCTTTTTCTGGCAAATTAGTCGGTTTTATCTCCTCTTATTTTTGTAGCTGTAGCCGAGGGCGAGACTACTACGGCTGGAGCCGGAGTTGACAAAGGTCGGGTTTCAACTGGGGAAACTAGCGCTAGACCGGACCTTTCAAGGGAAGAAGAAGTCTCCCCGGCTACTGCTATCGGGAATGAATAGGGCGAGGAGGCTCGTCTTGCTGACGGAGGACGTCTAACAGGCTCTGGATGTTCTTCTTTTATGCTTCTTTTGATTTCCTCGCTATTTTTGTAAGAACAATTCTATATTGACCAGTGAGCTGATCATACCTTGCTCGTTTACTGCTTTTATGGGTTTGTATCGGAATTAGGCGAAGAATCGTGACCTTTATTTTCCCAACACCCGTTAGAACGAGTCGACTTTTAGGTTTTCGGAAGGCTGCGATTTTCCATCGTATCTTTAACCCGAGACTCTACTCTCGTCGACCCCTTTCCTGTGTCAATGCAATGACGTCGTCCATTTAAGGGGCTTTCTGGAGAAGGCGCTTATTTACATTATTATTATTATTTTGTATTTATTTATTCATTTATTTTCTTGGGAAAAGGAACGATTTGGTCCATTCAGATGGGGCGTGAGCTAGTTTCAATATTTTGCTTTTAATGATCCGCCGTCCCGAAGGGTCAAAGCGAAGTTCCACGAAGTTTAAAGGCGATTTCTAAGTCGAGGGTTATTTAAAGTGGAGCCGCAAAGGGTTTCACTCCCGTCTTTGGTTTCTTAGTATGAAGGTAAGGATCCCATGGACCCCTCCTTAGCCCTTCCTTCTCTGAGCAGTTTGGCTTAAGAGGTACTACCCATCGTCTGAAAATCCCCTCCGCGTTTCATGGACATTTGGACGAAGTGAATGCAGGTGCCGTAGCCATCGAAGGCCCCAGTGGCCACATATGGGGAGTCACTTTACTGAGGGATGCAGATGCGGGGGAGATTTGGTTCGCGAACGGGTGGTTGGACTTCTTGGTTGACCATCACATGGAAGTGGGGGACCTTATGACCTTCTTCTACATGGGGGGGACCCATTTCCGAGTATCCATTTACGGGAGAAATCGGTGCCTGAAGGAGTGGGCCCTCTCGGCTCGCCCTTTTCACCGATCCGTCGTTCTCAGTGATGACGGTGGCAGCGGGAGGGAGGAGGACGAGGAGGGCGAGTCAGGCAGCTCTGCAAATTAGGGCGTTCACCTTTCTAGCATTCTCTCCTCTTAGTCTTTTTATGTATCGACTTTTGTAATTAATTTACTTGGTAACGGCTTTATAAATAATTATATAAACTTTCTAACAGCATTCTTGATCACGATAACCGGACGATTCTTGGATTCTTCCGCCCCTCTTTCCTATTCCCGTACCTTTACAATGGCCCAAGACACTAATCTACCATTTGCTAGAGTAGGTCAAACGCCGAACCTAAAAAGGCGAGGGGGAAAACCTAGCTTATTGGCTTTTATTGGGACTGGTCTATCCTATCCAGGAAGCCGTGTGGTCTCGTCAGTGTCTCTTTGTTGCCATTTTAGGGAATCGAGCTTGACTCTTGTGGCCGGATTTGATGTCGGCCGAGGGGACGTGCTTATATTAACGCACATTCATCCCCTCGGTTTCGCCTTCCAATGACTTCTCCTTCTCTTCCCCACTCCTTTTTATTTTGTTTGATCCACGAAGTTCACTCACGGTTATTTAAGGATCCCATCTCTATATTCTCGGGGATTGGATTTATCTAGCTCAACATATGTAAGCCTTAGGAGCCCGAATGGCCGTAGTTGGCTCGTGGCGTTCTGCCGAGAGGAATTTCCAAGGAAGGTCTGGTTTGGCCCTGGATGGTCGAGCTTCTACACAGACCACGGGCTGGCGGAAGGGGAATTGCTAATCTTCTCCTACCTTGGCGATAAGACTTTTCAGGTGGAGATTTTTGGAAAAGATGGTTGTCGGAAATTAGCTGACCCTTGCATCTGGCCTTCCAGCTATAGGCCCATTTCAAATGATGATGAGCCTAGAAGGGTTCAGGCTTCGTCCCGTTCATCCACTGGGTCCTGCTAAGGGGATGTGTGGGTCGTCAAGTTTTCACGCAAGGGAACTTTGTGCATCCTATGTAATACCTTTTTATTTTCCTTGCCTTAAGTACACATAACTAAGGCGTATACTAATCCCCAAGTATGCGGGCTTGCATCTGGCGAGTTTTACCATAATTAAGATGTATCTTAAACTCTATATGCGCGAATTAATATCGGGTGAGCTTTTTCTAACCTCTGGTCTTCTGAGGGGGAACTCCCCCGGTTTTTTAGAGATTTAAGGCCTTTCCTCCCTAGTGATTGTTTGAGGTACTTTTTCCTGTCTCCTTCTGAGTTGGTCGGGACTTTGCGTGCGTCAGAAAGACTTGATCTCCATTCGGGGAGGCTTGATGCGAGTTTTGAAATACTCGGCCTCCCTTTGGAGGGTTTTCGTATGAGGGCCAAGGCATTAGACCCTCCTTTGGTGGGGCTTTTACGTGAGTCGGGAGATTTGATTCTCATTCGGAGAGGCTTGATGCGAGTTTTTTGGAACACTCGGCCTTCCTTCAGGGGGTTTTCGTGCGGGCCAAGGCACTCGACCCCCCTTGGGTGGGGCTTTAACGCGAGTTCGGGGACTCGGCCCTTTTCCGGAGGGACTTTATTACGAGTCAAGGGACTCGGCCCTTTTCTGGGGGACTTTTTGGCGAGTCGAGGGACTCGGCCCTTCGGAGGGAGCCCTTCGGAGGGACTTTCTGGCGAGTCGAGGGACTCGGCCCTTCGGAGGGACTTTTTGACGAGTCGAATGACTCGGCCCTTCGGAGGGACTTTTTGGCGAGTCGAGGGACTCGGCCCTTCAGAGGGACTTTATTACGAGTCAAGGGACTCGGCCCTTTTCTGGGGGGACTTTTTACGCAAGCCAGTGGAGGAGATCGGGTGGTATTTTTGGGTGACTCTTTTACAAAAACTTAGGTTTTTTTCTTCCATTACTGATAATAACGACGTAAATGCTCCGCATGAAATGGTAAACAAGGATTAAGCCCTTCCATATTTGTGAGGTAGTAGGTCCCGGTCCTAACTTCTTTTTTCACTATGTATGGACCTTCCAAGTTCGGGGTTAGTTTTCCCGTCCGGCTCTTGTTGCCCTGGAACTCGTTCTTCCTTAAGACCAGGTCCCCTAGCTGGAAGCTGACTCCTTTCACCCGGGAATCGTAGAAGCGTTTCACCCTTTGGCGGTATGCCGCAGTACGTAATTCGGAGATTTCTCTTCTTTCTTCAAGAAGATCCAACTCCACCCGGAGTCTTTCTTCATTGGATTCCGGGGAAAATGCTTTGGTTCGGAGCGTTGGCATCCCTATTTCCGCCGGAATTACTGCCTCGACGCCAAAAGCGAGGGCGAATGGAGTTTCTCCTGTTGGGGTCCGGGAGGTCGTTCGATAGGCCCATAACGCACTCGGAATTTCCTCCACCCACCTGACTTGTCCCGAGTCCCCACGATGACCCGAAGTTTTTAGTATTTGAAGTAGGGTCAGGTTGGTTACCTCGACTGTCCGTTGAAGCTTGGGGATGTGTTCGCGATGTCGGCCTAGCTTCTATCCCTAATTTGAGTACGTAAGTTCTTGAAGGCTTGATTGTCAAGCTGTAAGCCCATTGTCGATGATAGAAGGCCACGGTATCCCAAATCGGTACGACAATTTGATGCGCCAGAGAAAATTCTCACCGCGCTTTCTCGGTGATTTTGGCGGAGGCTCCGCCTCTACCCATTTAGTGAAGTAATCGATGGCGGCGATTAGGAACTTCATTTTGTCGGCTAGCTTTGTAGGGAGCGGGCCTAGGATGTCGACCCCCCGGCGAGGCAAAGGGTCTCGGGCTAACTATTGGGGTGAGCGGTGTTGGTGAGTGCGCCTTTGTATTTTCAAGTATGCGTTGACATGCGTCACATTTCCGGACAAACTCCATGGCTTCCCGAGACAATGTGGGCCAGTAATACCCTTGTTGTAAGACTTTATGCCCCAGGGCTTTTCCTCCCAGATGGTCCCCACGATGCCCTCATGTATTTCTCGTGAAGGCGTACTTCACCGGTTGGCCGTAGACACTTTAGAAGTGGTCGAGTATAAGACCTCTTGTATAGGTACGTAAAATGATTATCTTTATGCTTAGGCGACTTACGTCACTATCATCCGTAGAGCTTCCTTTGGCTCGAGTGGGAGGGACCCGTCTTGGAGGTATTTTTATGGGGTCAATCCAAAGATTGCTCCTCTTCTATGTTCAATATTTCATCTTAGAGGCGTCCTTCAATGGTCTTCTTCGCCGTGAGGGCTTTGGATGTTGAAGAAGGGTCGTTTTAGATAAACCCCGGTGAAGAGCGCCATTTTGGACAGAGGAGATTACGGCTTCCTTATTTTCTGTCCGCGGGATTTTGACTATTTCAAAATGTACGAAGCTGGGGGTGATCTTCCTTACCACTGCCCGGTATTTTATCATATTCTTTTCCTTGGCTTCGAAGTCCCCCGTGGTGTGTCCGGCAATGAGTTGGGAGTCCGTGTATGCTCGCAATTTCTGTACTCCTAAACCTCGAGCCAACTGAAGTCCTGCGATGAGGGCCTCATATTCTGCCTCATTATTTGTTGCCTTGAAATCGAACTTAAGGATTGTGGATGTGTGCCATCCCGAGGGGGAGCGCAGTACTAATCCCGCTCCTGCTCTCTCTTCCGTGGCCGATCCGTCCACATGCAAAGTCCAATGCAAGGAAGGTGTCTCCGTTGATCCGAGGGTCTCTGTTGTGGTGATTCTTTCCTGCTCTTCTGCTGTTAACTCCACTATGAAGTCAGCCAATACTTGTGCTTTGATTGCAGTTCGGGGTTTGTAGCTGATTTCGTACTGTCCCAATTCGACTACCCATTTGGCGAGCCTTCCTGAGGCTTCCGGTCGGTGAAGGATATGCTTCAGGGGTTGATCTGATAGGACCGTGACCTTGTGTGCTTGAAAGTACGGTCTGAGTCGCCTTGTTGCGTTGATGAGGGAAAAAGCCAGTTTTTCTAATGGGAGATACCTCGTTTCTGCGTCACCTAGTACTTTGCTGGTGTAGTAGATCGGTTTTTCCATGGTAGGCTGCCATCGAGGGTGGTTGGAAACTATCGGGTATGCTCTCCTCAAGGATCTCTTTAGTAAAGGGAGTAGCTATCCGAGACACATCGTTTCCACGCTCCTTCCGTGATTGGCCGCGACGCCTCGTTCCCTCTCTTCGTGGCCGCGTGTACCTTGGTGATCTTGGCGAGGTCCGACGCCTACGTGGACACGGGGATGAGCTTGGGCTTTCAGACCACACGCGCCCTTGCCGGTTTTCTTCGGCTCTCCTTCGGTAACTCACCCGTGGTCCGTCTTCAGAAGATTCCCAACTGAACACAGGGGCCTCATCCCGCCATTCCCCCCTGGTTCTCCGCGGGTGATGGGCGCGGGTATTCGGCCTTCCTCGGTTTTCGGATTGGATCGGGGGTGCTGGCGGCGCGCCAGGTGGCGTTGGGATCTGGGGGACTTGTTGTCTTATGGTTTGAAGATCACGAGCGAGTTGTTCACAACGACGTGCCAGGGCCTGGTATTGCTCGTTGTGAATATTTCTTTCCTCCGGCGTGGGGAGGACAGCGTCGCCTGCCGGTGGGGTAGCATTTGGCCCTCCAATTATACTACTTCCCGCCCCCCGTTCTTGGATGCGTTTGGACTTTCTCATGACAGCTTTTTGTTCGGTCCCCACAGAAGGCGCCAAACTGTTGAGGCTAAAATCGGTACCCACCTAGAGATAGATACTGGTTTCAGATCAACGGCTAAATTTATATTTAACTGGTCAGACCTCCACAATTGCCGAGAGAGTCCATCAATGCTTCCAAAATCGAGAAACCTGCACAAGGAAACAATCCGTGGGGGTTGGGCCTGAATGCCCGGATTTAACTCCGACGGTCAAGTCAGTATAATCTTCTTCTTTTTGCTTCTTGGGTCCAGGTCTTCTTTGCGCTCCCTCCCCACTTCTAATAGTGCCCTCGTTATTTATAGCCCTGGTGGGAGTCCTTGGCAATGCCTCGGATATGACGGCTCTTTATGGAGGAAGTGATGGGTGGGGTTCATCCCCTTGTTAGGTCTGCCTTCCCCCGACCCGTCCCTTCCGTGTCAGAGACCACTTTTTCAATGTGTTCCCTCAAGAACCTGGCTCCTTTCTCGGGTTTACGAGCCGTATGCCCCTGTGCGGTAGTCTAACTTTGTCTATCGAGAATCAAGTGGGCGGTTCTTCTGTCGGACGGGATTTTAATGGTGGGTTGTCTAGATTCTTGGGTTAGCATGGGCGCTTAGTCCTTTTCGCACTCCGGATCATTTATTAACCGTACTTGTGTTATGGCTCCGGGCCATTCGATCAATTAATTCTCGCTATCACTCTTCCCCATGCTCGACTTTTTGATCAAGCAGAGTTTCCTCGAGTAAGATTTTTGGGTCGGCTAGAGAGCCTTCCCTTTGAGGTGACAAAGGCTTTTATTAGGCATGGGCGGGGCGACGAGGGGTCTCCACGTGGATATACCCAGTTGGCCAACCGAACGGCCGGGATGTGTCCACTTGGTGGGCCGTTTTCACCCTTATCAGTTTGGAAGAAGAAGAAGAAGAGGAACAATATCCGGACAGTTCCCACTCCAGAGGGTTTTGCCTGATTCATACGATACATATATAGCCAGGAAGAAGATAAAGAATAATTAAGCTAGTGCTCCTTGTTTTCATCTAGATCTGCCTAGAAATTGAATCAATATTATGAGCTGGTTTTGCTCTCAATTATATATATTGATGTCCAGGAATGTAGATTTCAAATGTTTTTCCCTTACATTATTCTCAGAAAAGCAGCTGCTTCTGCTTCTTCTTCTTCTTCTTCTTCTTCTTCTTCAATGAATCATCTTGATAGAGGATATAGATAGATGTGTATGATCATGAAGAAATTGACCAAAAAATCAGATATTATTTGCTTCCAATTGATTATGCATGGTGTACAATGAGGCTGCACAATAGAGATGAAATTTGAATAGCAGATACAAGATGAAATGATAAGAGAATAACTCGATGTAAATTAATTAGATGAAATTTTGATTATAGAATACTCATGATACTCATCTTAATTCTAGATGTGACCATACCAGATGCATCACTAATGAAATAATTGGCAGCTAGAAAATCTAAATCTAAACAATTATATATCCTTGTAATTATCTTTTTAACATATGATTATTTCCACTCATTGTAGTTGATATATTTGGCATTATATATCTTGGAGATTTACATTACCATTTATTGATTGATAGCTTTGATTTTCTATCTAGCTAGGCATACAATATTAGTTTTTTGAAAGCAGGAATAACTGAAAAGGTTAAACTACAATAAAGTTGTATTAGTTATAAAGCATCAGATTATTAGTGCATGCCTCTCCTAGAAGAATGATAAACATCATTTTAATGGGAAGGAGATTTGTTGTCTATGATCACTTGACCAATTTTTATTCTATTTTATGAGAAATGCATAATCTTCAATTTCATATATAGTCTACAAGTATTTATGAAAGGATAATTACATAGTACTTTTGGATCCATCTCTATGATCATTATTCATTCCCTAGCTACTTGTTTCAACTCTCTCACACTTAGAAACAGTACTCGTTTGCTTCAGTTCCTCCTATATATCTTAAGAGTGATATATTAATTAATGTTAAATTTAATTCAGAGAGAACCTCAAATAGAACCCTAATCAACAGGAACGAATCAATCAAACCAAAATTAAATTTGAAAGTTTTATATTTCAGACATTTCATTGATGTTAATTGGATCAACAAAGCTAACCTCTACATCTCAATGGTGAAGTGTACAAAAGTTTTGAAAGTGAATAAGTTTTGAGAATAAAATCTTTTAAAAAAAAATTCTTTGCAAAATATCCCTTAAGTCTATAATCTTCTAAACATATGATCAATTTCATTTTGAAAGTCTTTAGAAATTAAAGATCTTATCATAGGTCTTTAGAAATTAAAGATATGCTAGGAAGGGGGCCAGTCAAACCAACAGGCTCGGGTAAAAGGAATGACCCTATTTATTTATTTATTTATTTATTTATTTTGACAAAGGTGACAAGCGCCCCCTCCCCATGGGGTAAGTCAAGGGTGAGCAACCCGACTCCCTGCACACGGGCCCTCACCTTGTGGTCGTGGGGGTTCGATCTTGTGTTCTTCCCAACCATTTATATCCTATAAAAGGGACCCGATATTAATAGGCCAAAAGGCTGTTGGTTTCAAAAGGAGTGACACTTAAATGTTGTATTTCATTATCTTTCATTTGTCCATATTTGTAATGAACTACTATTATCAAAAATAAAATATGATTTTTTTTTTTTAAAAAAAAGAAATTAAAGATCTCACCATTTAAACACCAATTCATCATGTATATAAGATCATCTACTACTTGGAGATTCATTCAATCATCATCAACAAAGACTCGATCTCAATCCAAATCAGAGAACTTGACCCCAAAACAAATAGACATCAATCCATACATCAACAAAAATACAGATCTTTCAAAGCCTTAATTCTCACCTTGAGGGGCTTGTCCCTCTTTGCAGTCTTGAACTTTCAAGTTTCAAGACAAACTTCTCTAGATATGTTTTAGGAGAGGTACAAGTGGAAGTAGATCCAAAGAAGATTCCATTTAACAAGTCTATGTCATAGTCTATGTTTTATTAAAAAAGTGATGATGGACTAGCAATTATACGTTAAAAAAATTATTTGTATGCCCAAGTAGAAGTATGTATTTGTTTAAATAACTCTATAAAAATGATACTAGTTTTTCTTAAAATTTTGAGTTTTAACCATTATTAAAACCTAACTATAATTAAAAAATATTTAAACTTCCCTCAACTTTTTCAATGATATTTAAGTAATTCCAAATCTTTATAGGGGCATATTAATAAAATCCATTTAAAAAAGTATATTAACCAACCCATTTTACAAAGTTTCCATCATTTCATCCATTAATTTTTGACACCATCAAAAATCAACTAAACTAAAAACAAATTGATTTGTAAGGATATATGTAAATACATATTAAATTGATAACAAGTGGGATGATTAAGTACAGGAATTTTTTTTTATGGGGTTAAATGAAAGAACTTTAAAGATATACAAGTATACAAAAAATAAAAAAAGCAAAAACAAAAGCCTGTGTATTCAAATTCTTCATTGATGAAAACAACTCAAGTCAAAAGGTCCAAGGTTCTTTCCTAGATAAATAAACAGAGATGGAGAATTAGTACTTCCTATAAGCTAACTCTCGCACGACTTCTCCAAGATCCTTGTCCTTCTTAATGCTTTGTATCCACCTTGCATTGTTTCTGACACGCTCGAGGCTTTGTTTCAGTGTGCGGGAAATCGAAGGTTTGATCCTGCTCGCAAAGAATGCTTCAATTTCCTTCGCTTTCTCATCAGACGAAAACTGACATGAGGGCAGAGCAAGTTCAGTATTTATAAAAGGTATCAAATGAAGAGTGTCTAAAATTTAAGACATACTGGTGAGACAATAGAACTGACGAAACGAGTGATTAGAAAACCAGAGCCCCATGTCTTTGAGATGTGATCCCAGTTTTCCTGTATTTCGATAAAAGATATCAGATCTAAATCAATAGAGCATGTGAATAATTTTATATTTTCACTAAATCAAGAACTACAAAACAATACCTGTAGCCAAATCCATGCAGTTTCGCGGCCTTCCCTACTAATTCCTGCAAGTCCATGTACCACATCCTGACTCCGAACCTACAATAATATCGATCATTAGTTGGCCTCCTCTGCCCTGAGAGAGATCTAGTGCACCATGGAAAAAGTAACTACAACTTATGTTTACCTTAGACGTCAGGAGGAAATTCAGAACATCGAGAACAACAGCAGAATCATGACAGCAAGCCAAGGAACCTAAAAAAGCAAGAGGAACGAGAAGTATCAATATATTTTGTAAATGAGGTATCTGAATTTGGACGAGAGAGAAAAGCATGAAAAGAGCAAATTTGGCATACCTAGAATACGCACTTTCTCCTGGCTTAAGTCTGTCTCTTGGTAAACCCTTAGTAGTGATTCATATCCTAACTTATTGGAAGCATTGACAGTCTGCATCACAGCAACATATGCAGCCTGCATCGCAAATTACATAATTTAGCACCAAGGGAATATGATGGCTATGAATAAATATGACCGCTTTGAACTAATAACAATATCAACCTTTCTTGTATCTGGAGGCAGGAGCGGTGTATTTCTATCATCCAGGAAGGCAGTAAAACGCCTCACTGCTTCATTTATAGTGATTTCATGCCCAAGTTCAGCAAGAGCAATCAATATCTCCCCCCGGAGCATGGCGTCCAAGTGGCTTTCACCATCCTTAAGGTCCCAACCCAACTTCCTATTTAGAAAAGAAAAGAATCAAGAAGTGGAAACTGGAACATTATTGCAGATTTTTACTGCATAATTACTAATATATTCTACATATTCGTACAAGAGAAAAATCTGCAAGCCAAGAGGCACAAATCCAAGAAAATTTTCAAATTAATGAATAAGAATCAGTGATTGTATCTACTGCATTCCAAGCCACCAGCATAAGAAAGACAACAACTTTCCTGCATCCAAGGATTTTTCATACTTGGAAATCAAATGTAGCACAGAACACAATTTTTCTCTCACGAGAGAATATTCAAATCCAAAAATCAAAAGTTCTTTCTTTTTTTATCTATAACTTGGACTGAATCAAGAAAAGATCATAAATTTAGACAATGTATTAAAGGACATCTGAAGAGAAATGAATTTCAGGTGGTTTTCATATCATATCCCTTTTCTCCACATACTCTTCTTGGATAAGAAGCTATTTACCAAACAGGAATGTGAACAATGAATTCCCTTTTGAAAACTTTATGAAAGAAGAGGTATTAAGCAGGAAAATTATCTTCATTAATTTGAGAACATTTAATGAAATGGGTTGTATGATGTCACACATCTTGTTTCAAGGAAATTCTTTATTTCATTATTCTTGTTACTACTCAAGGACTGTCTTGCTTTATCAGGTATTCTCTAAATCAGAAATGCATTTATTTTGGCTAGTTCATATTCTATAATCAGGTTCATAAGTTTAGCCACCAGCATGAATTTTACTCTTCAACTCGCAAAAATGCATATGATCAAATTAAATTATTCTCAATACAAATCCCTATATATCCTCCAAAGAATCCCATATTATCTCAAAGAATGTATCCTTGCTTTTCATGATTGTTCACAAATGAGCACTCAACTTACTGTATCATATCTTATCTCAGAGGAACCCCAAAAGCATTTCACTTATCATATTTAGAAATTTCATAAGGATTTAAACTCGGCATCTACGTAAACATTAGCTATGTTCCTTGACTTTTCTTGACTTTGCTTGTATTAACAAGAAAGTGCAAAATTCCTTTTTATTCAAGGTAGGATAAATTGTTCAAGTAATCAGCATCTATCTGTGAAATTAAGGCATGAATTGCAGCATGTGTAAACAATAAAAACGTAAACATTGAAAATGTGCTTACTCTGCGGAAAACAAGAGAAGGTTTATTAAAAATTGCTTGGTTTCATTTAATAATTCTGGAGCAGCATCAGCTATCATATCTACAAGCTTGTAGCACATCTGCCAAACCAAAAAATGACAAATGATACATGAAAGGGCCAATTCATTAAGGTAGAAACAAAGGCACATGGGAACAAAACAAACCGAAATTATTTGGGAAAGCACTGTATAGTTGAGCTCTTCCCTATAAGCTGCCATCAAAGAAACCAAGGATGATGTTGTCTGCTTGCAAGCCATGCACAAGGCAAATGAATCATCCAAAATGCCTGCATTAAATATGCAATAAATTAGTTGCGGACATGAAAGAAAAAACAGACAAGTTCATAGTAATACTACCATATCTGTCAGTTTCAGAAAGTTGCTTTGCCTCTATGGCATATCTAAGTCCAGCAGTTAGTTGATCATCATATTTCACCCTATAGAAACCCGTTTGATCAACATTGATTTTAATCCAAGGTTGGCCACCGTTCCTTTGGTTGCTCTGCTCCAATAAGTTATAGCCAGTATCTGAAGAACCGGGAAAGTCCAACTTGTCCAACTTCTCAGATTTTGTTTTCAGTAGAAACTTTTTCTGAGCATCATATGAGCTAAAACATATAGTTATAGGAACCATCCACAGTCCATCGCCTGATAATCCACTTGACAAAAACTGCGACTGCAATTGAGAAAAAGATACTCGGATCAGATAATCTGACAACAAAAGATACTCGAATCAGATAATCTAACATCAAATACTGTTCAATAGGTTAACGCAAGTTTTATCTATCTTTATGAAGCCATATTTGTATTCATCAACTGGTGCTAATTTTGTCCACTACAAGGCTAACGTGTTACATCAAAATGTATATGTAATGTTCAGCACCCCACAACAATCCTACCCGTCCAAACTCCTTTGCAGTCAGTACTTAATGATGAAAAAGATAGTATTATCTGTAAGGGTGGAGAAATGAAAGCATTTTGTTAACAAACCTGCTCAAATTCCAGACAGTCATCATTAACTTTTACAGAGACAACAGGATATCCTTTCTGCTTTGTCCATGAACTCATTATCAACTGGACAGGTTCACCTGATTCCTCTTCAAGAACAGCCCATAGGTCTTCAGTCTTTGCATTTGCCCATGCGAATCTTTTTATGTACAAAGCCAACGATTTCTGAACAAAAAAACCAGAGACAACTTTTTACCTTCATAAGATATTAATTAACCTGAAGGGGAGCCTTTACGCAACAGTAAAGTTGTTGCTATGTGACCTGAAGGTCACGGGTTCAAATCGTGGAAATAGCCTCTTGCAAAAAAGCATGATAAGACTGCGTACAATAGACCCAAGTGGTCTAACCCTTCCCCAGACCCCACGCACAGCGGGAGCTTTGTAGCACCGGGCTGCCCTTTTTTTATATAAGATGTTAATTAACAAATACCAATTAGTAAGAAATGGAATTTAATCACTAGAGGTTAATATTGAAAGAACTGCAAAATATAAAATTTTGGCAACAATTTTAGCATTCCATTAATTGTTGCAGTTCGAGAAGGACAAGTTGATCAGGTCATGACCTACCAGAATTTGAAATTTTTTGCTTGGACAAATCTTAAGGTGTGATTAATGGTCAAGTCAATAACAAAATAAAATAAGTAGCCTATGTCCATTATATCTCGTATGCAATTGAATTGTTCTCATAAAAATGAAATCGCAATAAAGCTAGTCATGAAGGTAAGGACCAAAGTTGCACATTTCCAGATAATAAATTATCTTCGAGATTAACTAAACAACTGGAGGTAAAACCCCTGTTACAATTCATTGTTCCATAGATTTCTTTCAAATGCTTCTAGGCATTTGATAAACCATTTATCAAGCATATCTTGTACCCTCCACAGCTCAAATGATAACATATCCAAAACAGAAAGTGCCAGTCTCTCCTAGCTCGTTTCTAAGAGTATTCCCCTATCTTGTCAAGTCCTAAAACAAATAAAGTCTATGACTGACTATTATCTTCAGAAAGAATTTTCACAGTATGCTTCCAGTTCTTTCAAATAATCTAAAAAACTCATTAAGAAGATATGTTGTTTAATAATGATGTAGATGGGATATATCATACATGCCACACATATTTGATAATAAGCCTGAAAAATGATCTCATACAGAGAGCACTATAGCAGTTCAGAACAAAATAAAATAGGGAACGACTTCAACAAGGTGTAAAACCTGGAAACAATCTGCACCAAGGTAACTTTGCAGCATTCTAATAACAGAGGCCCCCTTCCTGTAGCTTATTGAGTCAAAAATTTCATCAATCTCATTCGCATGATTTATGTCAACCTGAAGCCATGTGAGATTTCACCAAAAAATCAATTGAACATCATTGTATATTGCTATTAAATTAGCAAGTATAAAATAGACAAAGCTGGAAAACAGAATGAAGCAATTGTTCTCCTTAATGATTAAGAGTTGTAATACAAATGGTTTTAAGTCAAAAGAGACCCCATATAAAAGTTTATACCCAATAAAAATTTATCTTGGGGGAAGATTTTTGACTATCTAAAGCTCACAGCACATCGCCACAGAACTTTTACCTCAATAGGATGAGATTCAGCAAGTGCGTCCAATCTAAGACCTGCAGTTGTCTCATCCAGAAACTGCGTCCAAATTTTCCACTCAGGAAATAATGAATCTGCAGATAAATAACTCACCTGCAGATGTAAAAAATTAGAAGAGAGATGAACAGCTGTTAGAGTAAAACTGAAACAATATTATTATAAACAGAGAGTGAGTCCACCTGCAGATGTAAAAATTTAGAAGTGAGATGAAAAGCTGCAAGAAAAAGAAACATTTTGCTTACCCACGTCGCAAACCCCTCATTGAGCCACAAGTGAGTCCACCATTCCATTGTTACAAGATTTCCAAACCACTGGTGTGCCAGCTCATGAGCTACAACAGTTGCTACCTGAAACAGAGAATATCAGAAAAGTTATCTCCACATAAATGCTAATGTGTGCCTAAAATAAGCTATCATTTATCTAAATGATCAAGAATTCCTAAATGCTAAGAACTGAAACAGGAAAACAGCTAACAGAAAGATATGCATTTCAAAGGGATCTCTTGTTTAGTAAATACGAGACAAGTATGATAACCAGATCAAACAAGTGAATTTAATATCTCAGAAAATGAGGATCACCCGTTGCTTATTTGCAGCTGCTGAGTGACGCTCATCATATAGAAGAGCTGTTTCCCGATAAGTCACCAGACCATAGTTCTCCATAGCACCAGCAGCAAAGTCAGGAATAGCAACCATATCCAATTTTGGAAGAGGGTATGGCTCATCAAAATATCTGTTCAATGTTATATAATCAGTTAGTGTACAACAATTTTGCCAAGTAGTTTCATCTCAGCTAAAAAGAAACCATCAGATACTAAATCGGCGTTTAATTGCTAGAGAAATGGTTATCTAGATATAGAGAGCTTTCAGAACAAAAAAATGAATCAAAAATTCTATAATGGGAATATTGGACAGTGCACAAATTGAACTTTTATGAAGTATAAAATGCTATCTAAAATCTTATGCAGGATATACTTCTTGTAAAGATCCAATGTCTTCACAGCAACATCTAAAGCAAATTTCCCTTGGTTGCTCTTCCCAACTTGACAGTAAACTCGAACTTTGACCCCTGAATAAAGACATGATTGATTAGTGACATAATTGGGGCTTCAATATTGAAGAAAGGAGAAACAGAGGGATGATTTGAGAATAAATAACTGTGACATACCATCAGTTGTTGAGGCTTCTACATAATCAAACAGACCAATCACAACAGCCACCAGATACGTTGACATTAGAGGTGATTCCAGGAAAGATAGAGTCTTCAATGATCCATCAACCTTCTCATCAATAACTGGCATATTTGACAATGCTACTAACTCAGATGGCACTTCCAACGTTATCTTAAATGAAGCCTGACGAAGAACACAAACAAAAGAAAAAGGGTAATGGTTCGTAAAATCAAAGGGAGTTACACACCATAAGAACAATAATAAACAAGAAAACACGACCAGAACTAAAAACATCATTGGGAAATATCACCAACAAAGTTTCTATCATATCAAGTCTCAAGACTCTCATTACCGTCATAGTTCACTCCACTTTATATTGCAACAAATATTTCAATGCATGGCCATGAATATAAACACACCACGATCATACCAATCAAACTTTTACAAAGATATCAATATTATCAAAGGAATATTTTTTTTTTTTTTTTTGCAAAAAACTATTAAAAAAAGGTGTTCCTATGACATAAAAACTGCATGTACACTACAAAGGATGCAACAGAAGGCATGGATGCATTAAGATACTATAAATGCTACAAAGAAATACACAAATCCACAAGAAAAATAAGCCAAATTTGTTACAATTGACATTCAAAAGAATCAAGAAATCCCATCTTCAAAATTCCAATTAAAAGATGTGGCAAACGATTGCTTCCACAATAACTCCAGAATACCTTGAAACAAATCCATGAAATAATAAACATATATACAGCACATTGGCGGTTTGGTTAAACACACTACAAACAAAATATTATAACAGTAACCAGAACATCAACTTTCATGTACCACCATATAAGATATAAATATTAGTATTTGCGCATTAACAATCATATCTTTCATCAATCATTTCATCAATGGTTGTCCAACAAGACGATAAATTGACAGGATTGTATGTATCTTCTCGGACAAAGTCAGCCAAGAAAAAGAAATGTCCAATTAAAATCGCAGAAAACAAACAACAGCAAAAAGCCATAAATAAACAACAAAACCTTGCATGCAGGTTCATCCCAGCAAGGAAAGCATTGTCGGGCATCCGCAGGCTCAAACTGGGTAACCGCCATGTTCTTCTTCTCCCCATTATGTTCATAAACACTAGAGCAAGAACCAGAAGCCAATCAAACATTGAGAAAGAAATGATAATAATAATAATAATAATAATAATAATAATAATAATAATAATAAGAAGAAGAAGAAGAAGAAGAAGAAGAAGAAGAAGAATCTTCACACAACGTCCAAACTAAAACGAAAAGAAAGAGATCAAATCACCTTTTATAAAACCCCTTCATTCGATCATTAAGCGTTCCTTCAAACCCAATGGCCAGAACACCAGCTCCAACCGGAAGAACCTCATCAAACTTAAACACTAAGATCTGATCCTCTTCCACTAAGAAGACCTCCGATGGCCGTATCTCCTTGAACACCCCAAAAAAAAAAAATCAAAAAAAAAAAACACACAAAAAAATGCTAAATATCCAAACTATTTGCAAGAATAATTATACAGAAAGGATTACCTGATTGAAATAATGGCTCTTGAACGATACGGAGCCATCTCGCATCGTGAGCTCCGCCGAATTGAGAACCAGGAAGCGGGTGGGATCAATGACATCGACCGTGATCTGGACGGCGCCGATGAAGGTGCAAGCCAAGAGATCGGGCTTGAGGAAGAGTTCATAGCGCCTCGGAACAGCGAACTTGGGAAGCCTCGCCTGGCCCTTGAACTGCTCAACGCTCTGCTGCCCCTGCTCCATCGCCATGGTCGAGTTCTTGGAGTTCACGAAGTACATGTGCGTCTTCGGGTTTCTTTCTGTAGAGATTTATCCTTCATCTTCTTTTACATATAACCCCTCCTTATTAAAAAAAAATCCATTATAATATAAAAAAAATCAAGAGTATTTCTGCATATATGCCCTAGAAACTTCAACAAAAAGTTTTTTAAATGTGTTTTTGAGCCTAAGCATCTTCTTATTTTTAACCTCTTTTTATCTAAATAGGAAATAAGAGACAAGCAAATGCCCCTCACATTGCTCAGGTTTTTTTAATTTATATTATTTTAAATTATTAATTTTTTAAATGTGATATAAATTTTTTGATATTAATATATAAAGAGTAACAATTTTTTATATGTATATATGGAGATCTTCTGTAAGTTACATTTAAGCAATACAATTATAAAAAGGGTAATCTGTCAAAATGACCTTCATCCATTTATTTTATTATTTTTTGATCTTAGGTCGAAAATATTTGTCAAAATGACCTTGCAGTTGCTTAGTCAACAATCACCCTGCTGACTCAGATTAAAAACGGCCTTTGAAAGGCCGATTAGCTCCAAAGAGGTTGGTTCAAGTTAATCGGTATTTGAAAGGCCGATTTGCTCCATACTCCATGAAAAGAGCTCTATGGGGTCCTCTTCATGGGGCGTGTTGAGTTAATCGGCATTTGAAAGACTGATTAGCTCCAGAGCATCATCTTTAAAGCTGATCGGCAATTGAAAGGCGGATTATTTTTATAAGAAATTTTTTATATTATTTTGCTATCTCAGTCAACAGTTTGGTTGCTGACTGGGTAGTTCCAGAGCCACTTTTGCAAATATTTTTGACCTAGGGTCAAAAATATAATAAAATAAATGGACCAAGGCCATTTTGGCAAATAACCCTCATAAAAAATATAATTTTTACATTTATAAAATATAGTTTTTACATATATAAAACCTAAAGAAGCTGTAAATTTGATAAACAAAATTCATAATCATCATATACTTACAAATAAATTATGTGATGTACAATGCAATACATGTGAAACAAATACAATAAAAATTACATGTTTGTATCTTCTCTATTTAAGTTTGTCATAGTTTTTCATTCGTTAAGTCTCAAAAACTTGTAAATTTAATGTATGATAAAATATGAAATATAAAAGATAAAAAACTTGTAACTTTTTTATTTGATTGTCATTTGATAGGCTGTTTTCAAATCTTTGTATTGTTTTTAATAAGATTTTGATATGGTTTGAGGGGTTTTTTATAATAGAAATTATATTTTTTTGATGTGAAATTTAAATTTTTTATTTTGCACTTTTTAATAGATTTTTTTAAAAAAGATCTTAATTTTAAGAATTAATTTTTAGATTAAATAATAAATATTTTAAATTATTATTTTTTCTATAGCTAAAAGTTCTTCCACTATTATAAGCACTATGAAAAAAAAATTATAGATTTGAAGAGATACATGTAATAGGCTTGTTACTTTTTGTCGAGAGAAAACTCTTTATTAGTAATAGTTTTAGATACTTCAAGATTTTAAATATTTAAAAATTAAAAAAAATGAATGAAGGGTTTGATGAAATAAAAAGTTAAATACTTAAATTTTAAAGTATTAAATAATATATTTTTAAATAAATAAAGAAAATAATATAAGATTTGATTTTGAAACAAATTTTCAAAACTGATTAATGATTTTAAGAATTAGTTTCAATGAAATAAAAAATAAATATTTTAATTTTTAAAGTATTTAAAAATAAATTTTCAAACAAATAATTTGGAATGAAGGGTTCTATTATTTGGATTAATTTTTTAAAAAACTTTTTTACATATATTAATTAAAAAATCTTTGTATTGTTTTTAAAAGGATTTTGATATGGTTTGAGGATTTTTTAAATAGAAATTTATATTATTTTTTTAGCATTATGGAAATTTTAAGTTTTTATTTGCACTTTTTAATAGATTTTTGGATTAAATATTCTTATTTTTAAGTATTAATTTTTAGATTAAAAAATAAATTTTTCAAATTTTAAATTTTTTCTATAGTCAAAAGTTCTTCCACTGTTAAAGTATTATGGGAAAAAAAATCTAGATTTCAATAAGTTTAGATACTTCAAGGTTTTAGATATTTAGAATATTTAAAAAGAAAAACCTAACAAATAGTTAAGTTTAAAAGAAAATAAAATAATTGAGGAAAAAATATTATATTTCATTATTCACAATTTAAATTAATTAATTTTATTTAAGGAGGGCTATTGTTTATAAAAAATTGAATAGAGAATATTTAAGAAGGAAAAAAAATAGTCAAATAACATACATTATGGTGAAAAAATTATGCATGATAAAGAAGGAAAAAAAGCAAATGGAAATAAGAAATAAAACATAAATCAAAGAAAACATAATCCAAATTTAAAAATAACATAGATGAATAACATGTTCATTAGTTCACATGTCTAATGTATCAATCTCAATTTCTTCCATTTGGTTTTACCTGCACTCATCTTTACGGATTGTATAAGAGCAGGATTAACATCATGTTTAAGAAGACCCATCTACTAACATATTCTCACATGTGAACAGAAAAGAGATATAAACTTAATGAAGAGACCGCAATAAGTTACCAAACAAAAAATGGAAGAAAGAGACCCCAACATACACTGATTTACTGTCAAAATCTTGTATATTGAATGGACGCTTGAAAGAATTTGGAGCTCTAGAACTATGAGAAACATTATGAGTATGAAAAAGTACCGAGGGGATTGTCAGAATCTTGTTGTTGCAATCAGTAATGTATAACTGAGACACAATTCTTATTGGAAGAACGTGAACTTCACTTTACTCAAGAACAACGACAACAAAACAAAAACAAAAAGTACCAAATGAATAAATAAAAGTAGAGGAAAAGGGATAAATGAATCTTGTTCTTCCTCGTCGATAACTTTACGCCGACGTCCCTCCTCCTTCTCCAGCGGTTAGTTCATGAGAAAAAAATATCACTCATCAAAGTTATCTACCAAAGATTTATAACTATGTTTATTATGTCATTAAAACTAAAGCATAGAAAGGACCAAATAAATAAATAAAGGGAGAGAAAAAGGGATACCTGGATCTTGTTCTTCCTCGTTGATGACTCTATGTTGATGTCCCTCCTCCTCCTTCGGCGGTTAAGGCTTTTTAGCAAGTTCATGAGAAAAAAAAAATCACTCCTCAAAGTTCTCTACCAAAGATTTATAACTATGTTTATTTTGTCATTAAAACTAAAGCATAGAAAGGACCAAATAAATAAATAAATAAAATAAAATAAAGATACCTGAATTCATTTCTTCCTCGTGATGACTCTATGCCAACGTCCCTCCTCCTCCGATTAAGGCTTCTGAGTAAGTTCATGAGAAAAAAATTCACTACTCAAAGTTCTCTACCAAAGATTTATAACTATGTTTATTATGTCAGTAAAACTAAATTATAGAAATGACCAAGTAAATAAATAAATAAAAGGAGAGGAAAGTGATACATGCTAATTATAAAAATAATAATCTACCTACCAGTTATAAAAATTTGATTTTTTTAAAAATTTGAATTTTTCACATGCACCCTTTTTAAAGTAAGTAATTAATTCTAAATACATATATTCTATATATATATATATATATATATATATATATATATATATATATATATATATATATATATATATATATATATATATATGTAATTTTATGAGGATGTGGTTTATCCCACATGTACCCGTCATGGACATCCTGCTTTTTTATGTTCTATAGACTTGTATGTAACTATTAAGGGTCGGGATATTATACATAATGTGAATATTCCACCAAAAGGTTTAATTTTCGTTCAATATGTGGAATCAGAACAAGTGATTGCTGAGATTCGTGTCGGAGCATCCACTTTCAATTTTAAAGAGAGGGTCCTATATATTAAAATTCCCAGATCCCAACCTAATTATCTTGATATTTTTGAAATTTTACAAAAAAATCCAAAATTTTGAGATATTTATATTATTTTAAATTCAAAATTATGAGAAAATTTTAAAATCTCAATTTAATTATCTATTTTTTAAATTTTTTTCAAAATTAAAATTATCGACTAATTCTCTTTCTCTATGTGATATATATAGATATTTTTAAAATAAAAAAAAATCAAAAATTTTGAGAAATTTATATTCAAAATTATTAAAAAATTTCAAAATCTCAATTAAATTAGGTAGTTTTTGAATTTTTTTTCAAAAATAAATTTATAAAATTAAAATTATATGATAGACTTCTATAAATATTTAGAGAGATAGATCTATTTTAAAATTAAATATAATCGTACTTAATAATGTAAATAAATATTTATTATAATTAAAAATTCCAAAATTTTGAGAAAATTCCAAAACCCCATTCTAATTTTCTGGTTTGTTGGATTTTTTTTAAATTTAAATTTGACTCCTTTTCACTTGGTAATATAGATAGATAAGGTAACCAATTTTTTTTTTTGGAAAAATTAATATTTTTAATCTAATTTTAAACTCTGGATTTTAACCAGTTTTATGGTGGTCCCCGAAATTTCAATTTTGTTGACCGATCTTTAAATTTATATTTCAAGGTAAACAATATCGATGAAACTATATGCGAGTTCTATTTTGGTCACTCAACTAAAAAAATTCAATTGAGTTCCTTAACTTATTTTTCTATTCCAATTATGTCACTATGGCCTACAACGTTAACATCAAGCCATGTCACAGGCAACTTACCACGTCAGCCTACCCAAATTGCTCTTCTTCCCCTTTTCATTCCCCCGCTAGTGCTCGAGCCTTTTTTGATTTCACTACCAAGGCTTCGATTAATCCTTTTACAATTTAGGTTCACAAGCAATGGTTAGAAGAAGTTCAGTTTCTTGGAGTTGTTGAACACCCAAACCTTGTAAAGATAATTGGATATTGTTCTGAAGATGGTGAAAAAGGGATGCAAAAGTTGTTGGTGTATGAGTTCATGCCTAATAAGAGTTTAGAAGATCATTTGTTCAATAAAGCTTATCTTTGTCTACCTTGGAGTACAAGGCTACATATAGCATTGGGCGCAACCAAGGGGTTAACTTATCTGCATGAAGGGCTGGAACTCTAGGTTAGCTAGATCGACCATTAATACTTGTATGTTTCTATTTACATCTTCATGATTGTATGTTTGATTTCTACTGCTTGTGTTGGTAATATAGGAACTTTAAAGCATCAAATGTTCTCTTAGATGAAATGTTCAACCCAAAACTTTCAAATTTTGGGCTAGCGAGGGAAGGACAGTCGACAGGAGACACTCATGGATCCACTGCGGTATGTGGTTTTTTTAATTTGTTTTGTGTTTTCGGTGAACAAAATTCATCCTCATGATTTTAATTGTGGCGATATTAGGTGATGAGAACATATGGGTATGCTGTACCTGACTATGTTGAGACTGGCCATACATCCAACAGCAACTTTGGAGTTTTGGAGTAGTGCTATTTGAGATCCTCATGGGACGGTGCTCAATGGAGAGAAATCGTCCAAGGCATGAGCATAAACTTTTGGAATGGCTGAAACAATGCAAGAAGTTCAACATGATTATGGAACCAAGGCTTGAGAATCAGTACTCAATAAAGGGTGCAAAGGAAGTCACAAAGCTGGCTTATAGTTGCCTTTAGAAAAATGCCAAGGATCAGCCGAAGATGAGCGATGCGATTGAGGCTCTGAAGTAAGCGATGCAATTTACTGATTTGGATGGTCGAGAGGAGTCGATGGAGAAGTTTGCATCCGTGAACTCTGATAATGAGAAGAGAGTTCATCAAACAAATAGTACTGAGTCTCGTAGAAGATGAATGCTTCACCTTGCTAAACTGAATGAGAATGCAAATGTTGTTGGTATGAGAAAATTTGTGATGATGAACGTTGGAACCTAAACCCTAAATTTAAGCTTAGATAGATGTTACTTCAGTTTTGTGTGTATATGTTCTTTATTTTAAATATTGGTTGGCCAGCTTGTGTCTAATCTGATGCATATGTTTGATCATGTTGATAATTTTTTTTTTCTGAATATGGTTGGAGGTTTGCCCACATAGGTTTTTGTGATTCAGAAGAATCTGTTGGGCAAATTTGATGTACATCTAACATCTTGATCAATGTAATACCAATTGTAAAGACTTGAGGGATATTGCTTCTGTTGCTCAACATTTTATTTAATCATCAACACTAGAAACAAATCATTTTGATGAAGTGTAGAAAACAAAGATAGCCAAAATGCTTGCTTTGATTGAATATATATCAGGCAACATGTACTTTGAATAAATATAAATTTGGAGTTCATCCCTCTGAAGGAGTATATCTCAAAACAATATGCTTAGCATTTCATGACATTAACACATTTAACAGGAAAACAAAATGGAGAAAGAGTCATCCAAAACTCTTGACTGTTAATCAACAATTGTTGCTTAATGATACTTTCAGGTTGCATTCACATGCCGTGTGTGCTTGCAGTATTGCCCTCTGTTGTTCCCTCTCATTCTGAAACTGTGAAGCGAAGCTAATGATTCTCTCCAGTTTCTTTAGATTAACTCCCTTCTGAAGCATGGACCTGGATAATTGGCATGTCATGTGTGAGCCAGAGAAGGGAACATAGTTAATTATACATGCAAATAAAGTAGGTTAAAGATAAACACCAGATAATTAGTGTATCATCCAACTCAGAAATGCACGTAGGCTTTGCTTTTATGCAGATCAAGGCACATCACAGCCAGTAAACTTCTCCACATAAGTCTCATGACTTAATAATGATACATGGAATACAGAAAGAATAAATGATGTTAAACTTAAATAATTCCCAACATTGTTGTTACATCCAAAGAAATTTGTATTCATTAATCTGCCCACTTATAAGTAATCCTACACTAATAACATAATATAAACACTCAAACACTAATGACTTATAAATGCTTCAAAACAATTTTAATTATCAAATAGATTTCCAATTACCTGTGAAGAAGTACCAGTGACAATATTTTGTAAAGTAGAGCTATCAACATGCATATTCGGCACATATGGAAGAGAATTTAAATTCACCTAAGAGGAAAAAACTGTATTATAATTTTATAAAAATAAGTTATGTAATACCGCAACAAATTTAAATATTAAATAATGTAACGTTACCACACTTTCTTGAGTACAAAATTCTACTTGATTGTTGTTTTGAGTTTGCACATTCCTCTTTGTTTCAATTTTCTGAAATAAATCACATTAATTTGAGACCAATAAAAGATAATTGTGCAATTGAAAAAGAATACTTTAAAATACAAGTACCTTTTTTTTACTTCTAATTATTATTTGTTCAACTGTTGACTTCTTTATTTTGGATGGTGGTCGGCCCTTACCCCGTACCTTTAAAGGTGTTAGGAACTTCGTGATTAAAGATGTTACTTGGTGTTGCTCCTGACTTTCTTCTAACAACATTGGCAATATAGCTTGATTAGAATGACTCTCCCAAAAATTTGAATTATCCATGAGCTTCTTTATTGCCCCATCTACACATTTCATCAAAAAATTAAATTTTTCGATAGATTCTACTCCAATTTCAGCATCTTTAGAAAAATGAGAACATAATTTGTTGTATCGCACTTTTTGCTCGCTAGTTTGTATGTCATCATAATAATTCATGATATAAGTATTCCTGTGTTTAACATCCTTTCTCTATCGAGGTAAAATATATTGAGATAGAATCTCTTTCACATTTCTCTCAATGAGAACTTTGCATATGTGTCTGCAAATTATTCCTCTGAACTCAAACAAATGACAAGAGCATTTGATATCAAATTCAACCTTATTATAAAATACATTAAACACCACTTGCCTTCTGAATTTGTCTTCTTTTCCTTTGAAAATGTCGGTCACCTGAAATGTATATATTTGCCCATCTGACTTGATAAGTACAAGATTGCAATATAACATTCCTCTCAACTCATCTTGAAACAACTTAAAAATTTCATTTGTGTAAGCTTCTTATAGTTGCTTCTCAAAATAACAATCAGTTAGCAATGGAAAGTTTGAGTTAAAAGAAGCAAAATCAGCTTTGTTCTCCTTTTCTATTTTTCTTTTCAATGCATTATCATACTATTCCACAAATTGTTTTAGGGATGTTGTTGGGTCAACATAACCATCAAAAAAAGCATTTATACTTTCATT
Organism: Dioscorea zingiberensis; assembly: GCA_026586065.1. Classification (NCBI taxonomy): domain Eukaryota; kingdom Viridiplantae; phylum Streptophyta; class Magnoliopsida; order Dioscoreales; family Dioscoreaceae; genus Dioscorea; species Dioscorea zingiberensis. The sequence continues at coordinate 25,877,217 of CM048820.1, read as the reverse complement.
TCTTTGAGTAGTAGACATTCCGGCCCAAAAAACTTCTTTAACATATATATGTGCCCAACGTTGACGATGTGTATACAAGAAATTCAGCCATTCATTTTTTTCAATGTTATACTCCTTTATCATCTTCAACCAAAGGTCTTCAAATTCTTGTACATCCATTACCTCATAAACAATACTCTTCAAAATCTTCTTTATTTCTTTATACTGATTTAATCCTCCAAGCTTCTCAGGAACCTTTTTCATAATATGCCAAAGACAAAGGCGATGATGAGAATTTGGAAAAATTGTCCTAATTGCACCTTGAATAGCCATGCATTGGTCTGTAATTATCACCTTTGGAGCCTTCCCTGACATGCACTCCAACCAAGTTTTAAACAACCAAATATAGGTTTGAGTATCTTCCTTTGACAATAAAACACATCCAAATAATACGGATTGCCCATGATGATTTACACCAACAAAAGAAGCGAAGGCATATTGTACTTGTTCATTAAGTATGTTGTATCAAAGGATATAACATCACCAAAAGCTTCATAAGCTGCTATACACCTTGCATCTGCCCAAAAAACATTTCTTAAACGCCCTTCCTCATCCATATCAATGAAATGAAAAAATTTGGATTTCTCCGTTGCATGTGAGAGAAATAATTGCCAAGTGCTTCAGCATCTCTAACTCCAAGCCTAACCTGTCTTGCTTGCACAATATAGTTCCGACAATCTCTTTCATTATATGTTAAATTTTTATATCCACCACTTTCCACAGGTAATGAGTGAAAATTCTTACTTAAACTTATACCTGCTTGATAATTTAATTCAAGCCTTCTCTTCACATATGCATCCATTCTTCTATTGCACTTTTGAAAACGAGATTTTTGTGGGCTTAGTACATGATTATGCTCCAAATTGTCACGAGATATAGTAAACTTTCCATTACTACCAACAATAATATTAATTTTGGCTTGACAATTTGTTTTGGTGGATAACCTTGGGTTGAATGAATTTTTTGATGTAGATATCTTTTTGCCACCTCTTACACATGCAAGTGTATAATATTTTAATTTTCCATCATCTCTTGATTTTGTAGTTCTTTTGGTAATACCAAACCCTTCTTGTCGAGCATACTCAACATAAAGATTATAAGCTTCTTCTTCTGAATTAAGTATCATTCCTGCCTTTGGAATAACTGTTTCACATATTGAATCTTCCAAGTGTACAAATTTTTCCTTCTCTATATTCAATATTTCTAAACTAGAAGACTCTTCTGCCCTATTTTTGCTCTGTTTAGAAGACCCAAGCTCCAATTCAACCATGTTTAATCAAACACTGTTGACTACTTATCTCTCCTTTTTACACCTAAATGAAATTAACTGAAGTTATACATTAAAGAATTCCAAATTCAAAGATAACAAAAGAAAATATACATTAAAAGACTTCAAAAAGTTTACCCATCATGGAAAAATTTTAAACCAACTAAACTAATAATTCAAAAAATGCAGTACAAGGAATTAAGACAATGCAATGTCACTTGAGGTAACCAACCAAATTTGACTTCATTTGTTATGACAGAAGGCATTAAAGAATTAAATAAATTCAGTAACCTATCCACTTCGGCATTAATTATTGAGCTTCTCATTCAACAACCATATTATTTGTAGAAGTTTTTAGAAAAAAGCATATTGAATATTTCTTAAGGTTCAAAAGATCAAAGAATTTAAGAACAAAATCTCCTCGATTTGTTCTCTTTCTCATGTATGAACCTAGTTTAATAAGCTTAATCCTCACACAGTATCAAACACTCAAGAGTCCAGCAACCAACAAGATCAAATCAAAGTGAAAAATAAGAGAATAGGTTTAGGGTTTGTCATATTGGAATGGAAAAAAGGGTGTATGTGTGGTCTAAGACAAAGAGAGGCAGAGATGAAGATACGAAGAACAAAGAATAAATAAAAAGAGTAATAATTGAATTCGATGATCACTAACCTAAGAAGAAGACGAGAACGAAGAGATGTCGCGATCATATCCAAAAGCCAAATAGGGATTTCTTGATTCTTCTTATTTTCATCTCTTTGTGCTATTCTTTGGGTGGGCGTGTAATCCATTGCCACCGCCGTGACCCGCCTTTCCCCCCTCTGTCGCCGTCGTAATCCGTTGCCGCCGCACTCTTCTCCGTCGAGCCTGTTGTGGAAAGATTTTTTTTTCTTGTTCACCGGAGAGTTTTTTTTTTTTTTTAGTTTTATGAATGACTAGCAGCAAAGTTTGTGGGCCAAGTGGATAGCCACGTCAGTCGAGTCGAGAATTCACGAATTTTTATCGGTTTATATATCATTATCCATATATATATAGGGGCTGCTCAAGGGTCAAGCGGGTGAAACGACCGCTTTAGGCCCCCAAATTTTAAAGGCCTCATATTTACTTTTTATCCTATAATTTTTTTTTTGAAATCTTATTATCATAACTATAATAATAGACTATTATAATAAATTGATACTTAAAAATTTTAATTTAAATTTTAATATCTATTGGAGGCCTCAAAGTTTAAACCTTATAAATTTTTAAAAGCTTAACATTATAGGTATAATAATTATTTGTATGATAAATTAATATTTAAAAGTTTTAATTTAATATCTATTTGAGGCCTACTACTACATTTGAACCTGAAAATTTTTAAAACATTATCATGCTTATAATAATTATTATTGTTATAGTATACATATATTTAAATTTTTTAATTTAATATCTAATCAATTATATATCTTTTATCAACTAACTTTTTAAAATAAAAGATACTAAACTAAACTTTTAATTTTTTTTTAGTTTAATACATAATTAATATTATATCTTCTCCCAACTATCTTATTAGTCATTTAAAAAGTAATCAAGAATTATTATTAAAGAGTTACTTCCCCATTAAAACCCATAAAAATTATCATGTTAGTATATAAAATAATTAAAAAAAATATCTCGTGTAAATGTTTGTTAAAAAAATTAATAAAATTTAATTTATATTAAATAATTAAAGAGTAGTGTTGTACTTCCCGAGCAAGTAACCCGAAAAGGGTTCCTGAAGCAGTTGATGTTGCGTTGGGTGATCAACACACGGATCCCAAGCAACATTAACTGTTTCGGGACAATTTTTCGGGTTACTTGGTCTGGAAGAATATCATTTCCCATAATTGAAAGCCCATTTTAAAATTTTGCTTTAAGCCTCCAACTCTCTTTAGCCGCCCCTATATATATATATATACAGACATGCTACTATGCGGCCGGTCGGAACAATGTTTCAGTCCGGTCGCCTCCCATTTTTACCCATGGAGCATGTTTGAAGGATTTTTCAATTGTACGGATGGGAAGATCATCGAAAAATAAGCTAGCCTATCAATTTTCATACAATTTGGTGACCGTTTGGTCCTCTCACTTAATGGTTGAAATTCTGAACTGTTAAAATTTCCCTAAAATAAGAACCGTTAAGTGGGTCACCAAATTATATGAAAATTGACAGGCTAACATATTTTTCGATGATCTTCCCATCCCTACTGTTGGAAATCCTACAAACATATATGCTCCAGGGGCCAAAATAGGAAGCGGTCGGATCAGCAAAGTGATCCGGCCAGCCTGATCTTAACATCACCTTATATATATATATATATATATATATATATATATATATATATATATATATATATGTTACTATGCGGCCTGCCGTAACTTTATGCAAGTGCGGTCACCCCATTTTTAGCCCACTTGCAGAGTGTTTTAAGGAAATCTAACCTTAGGGATGGAAAGAACATCAAAAAATAAGCTAGGATGTCAATTTTCATACAATTTGGGAACTTGTAGAGTCTTCATCTTAAAGGGTGAAATTTTGAACTAATAGGATTTCTATAATTTTTACTCGTTAAGATGAAGACCCTACAAGTTCCTAAATTGTATGAAAATTGACATGCTAGCTTATTTTTTGATGTTCTTTCCATCCATAAGGTTGGATTTGAAAAAAATATTCTCCAAGTACCTCAAAATGAGGTGACCTTAAATAAACAGTAATCCAACCAACCTTATACTAACATATATATATATATATATATATATATATATATATATATATATATATATGATTTCATGATGTAGGTTTGGTATCACTTAATCAAGTAGTTCTGGATTGGTATTAACCATTTGAAAGGCTCACAACATGAAGCCATGATGAAGCAGACATGACAGGCTTGCAGCATCACAAATATTTCTTTGAAATATATGTTTTTATGTAACATTGTAATTCTTTTTATAATAATAATTATAAAATGGGTAAAGGACACAGATGGCCACTAAACTATGTGCGAGTACCTATTTCGGTCACTCAACTAAAAAAAATTTCAATTGACTCCCTTAACTAATCATTCTCTTCCAATTAGGTCACTCTGGCTTACGACGTTAACGGCAAGCTGACGTGGCACAACCAACTTATCACTTCAGATTGGGTAAACGATATATGTAAAATCTGGGAATTTTATGGAATAATTTTTTTTATTTCCCTTTAATTATTTTATAGATTGAAGATAATTCCCTAAACTTGGATTTATTTGGAAAAGAAGGAATATGTAACACCCATCTCTTTACCGAGACAGATGTCACACCAGTTGGGTCGGAGTGCACCCAACCCATAAGTTGTGCAATTTAAACTTGAAATCGATGAAGTACTCTAAACAAAAATCCATATTACATAACATAACCGGTTACACACCGGGAGTCATATTCAAACAAAAGTCATAATATAGTACAACACTCAAAGTCATGGGCAACTACGGCCAGCGGAAGGAAACATAATTAAAGTCTAGTACAACCCAACAACATTAAATATAAGAACAAGTACGCCAGAGCCAACTAGACTTCGATCCCTGCTAGAGACACGAGCTACTATCCCGATCCAAGTCTATAGATCCTATAACAGAAAAACAGTAACGAAAGGAGCTGAGCTATACAAGCTCAGTGAGTAAGGACTACTCCACTAGGTATTATACATACCTGTCATATGTACTAAAATACTAGAACATAAGCAATGCAAGCATAAATCATGAAGGTCAGCACAGTTATCTTAAATCTTGATAAGAATGCTAACACAATCATAAATCCGAAGAAAGCACACAAACAATCTCATGTCATATCAAGCATATAGTAAACATGTATATGCGATGGCCTCATATCACACAAGTGTGCATCCCTAGTTAAAATGTCTCCGTAAGGACACCAACTGCCATCAGGAACAGAGGCATACATCTACATATCAAGTGGGAGTGGGGGACCCTCATTCTTCTGATGTTGGGATATCTCTTCCACCGGAGGCTGTGGTACCTCCACACGGCGTGGCCGCCTGCGAGGCCGTCCCTATCCGCCTTGTCCTCTCATCATATTAGCTGCAAGATATCAACGTGCAAATCTATTACTTTTGAATACTATAATCCAAACACGTATTTCAATAAAATTTTGAAATAGTAATAGATCTCAACAATGAATAAAACAATTGTCCAGTATTTAACATATCAACTTTGGGTGTCAACCGACCCAAACTAACTAACATAGCTCCTTACCCTAGCTCAAACGACATACGGTAGTAGTCTTTTCCCTAAGTGCAGACCCCACCATCAGAACTGTATTTGTCACGCCCCGACCCGGATCCCGGGACCTCGAGCGCGTCAACAGACCGGCCGTATTCAAGCAGAGACAAACTCAACTCAAATACAAGGCCTAATAAGGTGATAAGCAGATAACAATCCATAATATAAACTCGAGTTCATAAGAACATAGAGTCATCAGGGTCCATAGGCCCAATAATAATCTGGTCCCTATACGGGTCCTATACATAGTAAAGCTCACAAAATAAAGGAAAAAGGAGACTCCCAGACCTCGGATCTCCTATCGACCTCTTCCCAGCTCCTCCCTCTAAACCTCGGAATCTGTAGAATAGAGAAAGAGCAAAAGGCGTGAGCTTTCAAATGGAAAGCCCAGTAAGTACCCCTACGGGGTCACAAAGACATAAAATAGGCAATATGTCAGACAATGAGGTCACAATACCAATAAACACAATCCTGGGAGTCTACCAGAAACAATCTAAAGGTATGACCCCTGGTACAGAAGCCCTCGAGCTCTGTGAAGAGTTTCAAAGAGAACTCAAGGGTTACTTCCGGCCAGTATGTCCAGCCACTTGCTGTAAACACGACCCTCTGATCGTTCGATCCTCCGGTCGCAATTCGGTAGAACTACCTTCATACGTGTTAACACGGTCAGCGTACCATGCCCACTGACTTGTAAGACCACCAGAGAATCGCCTCTCTAGCAAGGCAGGCAGAAATGCCAGGGGGTCCTGTCCCTGAACATTTCCCTATCGAAGCCCCCACGCTCCACTGAGTCCGGGCAGTAGACCATAGCAAACAGGGACACCAACATCCCGAAACAAGCATACATGCTTAACAGGAATCTAAACCAACACAAGTAGCATGTATGATAATAATAAGGCAAGTAACAAGAAAACATAAACAAATCCAAGAAAACCCGAAAACCGGGTGGGAACTAGGCAAGTGTACTTACCTCCTGGTGAGACTAAAAGTCTTCCTAGAATCCCTTGGAATGCCTTACGTCCCCCCGAGAATATCTGGCATACATAGGCTCTATTAGAGTCAAGATTTCATCGAGTCTCTAGTTACATATGCATGTCTATCGTCTCTGTTGGGCTTAGGCCCACTAACGGGTCCTAAAGACCATCTCTCGGGTTCCTTGTCCTCTTCCCTTGTTTTCAAGTCCTTTAGTTGACTATGTCCCTATCTTGGTTAAACCGAGTCAACTTTTACACTACTTGTCGAGTCTAAACCTCACCTGATCAACCTTTGTCATTTAGTTGAATTGGGCTCCCTTCTAAGCCCTTTAAACATTTTTGCTTACTTGTGCCCTTTTTCTCTACCGAATTAATTAATCCTTTTGTCACAACTATAGTACCATATAGTTATTGTAACTATGCAAAACTAATTAATGGCATGTGAAAAATTATTTACCTAAATAATTTGTCACGTCTATATGATTTCATGGTATTATTAACCATCTATTAAAGTGTCACACTCCTAAAGTCTCATCTAGCTATTGTAACTATACAAAACAATTAGTCAATTATTTGTCGCACTTCAAAAGTTTCCAAAAAATTATTTCGATTAATTAATTACTACCGAATTAATTAATCAAAATAATAATAATATTATTATTATTATTATTATTTTCTCTCTTCTTCTTCTTCTTAAACCCACTCTTTCTCTCTGCTGGCCAAGGCCAGACCATTTTACACCCGAAAGCATTTGGGCCAGTGCACGACCCTGCAGTCGCCGGAGTTCGACCCTCTCCTTTCTTGCAACTCCGACCATCCGTAGAACATGCCGTCCGGTCGAGAACTTCTCCTCCTCCGCCGAGCTCGGGTGTGCATTGGAATACATTAAGCTATGTTCTAAAAGGTGTCGCAAAGGGAAACAAGGCTTACAGGAAACTCTTGGTCGCTCCAAGCACCGGGACTGGGTTCTCTGGCGACTGGTGGAGCTTCTCCGGTGATCCGGCAGGCTCACTGCCCCAGTAGCAAAACAGTGACTCCTTGCTCCCTGCTCGAACCCCTAACTTCTCCCAGAAGCGAAGGAAATTATTCGGCGGAATCCCTGGGGCGCTGCGGTGCACACTTTGCTCCCTATCTCCTGGGCCGGCGGTAGGGCTTCCTTCAATGGTACGCTCTGTCTCATCACGTCAGACGAGCGCCCCTATAGCCCTCCGGAGGTAGGTGAGCGAGGCGAAATCGGAAACCGCTGCCACATGGCCGTGATCCGTCTTCTTAGCGAGTAAGCGGGTAGGTGGCGAGCTTCGCGCGCGGTCGTTCTTTGGCGACGCAGTTAAGGATAGATGGTCGCCTCTCGGGATCATCACGCTGACGATGAAGGGTGGTAATCTTTTGATCACTTTCAAGGGCTACGATTTAAGTTTGCATTCTCGTACCAAGCATCTGCCGAGATCAACCGTCGGGATGATTCGTGGATCGACGGCCCGATCTCCAACCTTTGCCTCGAGATATAGGTGATCACGAGATGGACGGGTCTCGGTCACCCGCACCGTGAGGTCATCTCCAAATCATGTACTTCCCTTGCCTCGTATCTAATCTACGATCAGATGGATTTAACCCGGGCTTGCCACGTGGCTCTCTGTGGGCCGTTATAACGCTCCGTGATTCGTTACAATCAACGATAATATAATCTCAGCCGTTCATCCTCTTCTAATAGAGTTTTCTCACGTAAAATTGACCGGAGGTCCTCCTTTCTTTTTAGGTTTCATTTAAGTCCAAGACTGTGAGAGGGGACAATTCCCTTTTAGTCCCCCAGACTTTGCAAATTACACTTCAGTCCCTTTGGCTACCAATAAATCCTAATTAGGGTTTTAACCCTTTTTAACTTGATTTCCCCCACAATTAGGTCCTCATTTAACTCTCCAGGGAAATTATTGAATTAACAAATAATTTTAAAGAAAATTTTGACACATTTATTTCCTTAAAATTCCTTGGATTTTACAATCATTCCCCCTTACAAAAATTTCGTCCTCGAAATTTCAACACCGCTTACAACTAAGTGAACAACTCTGGGTAACGCTTTCTCATATCCTCCTCGCATTCCCAGGTAGCTTCTCTCTCGGTGTGATTGTTCCATCTCACTTTAATAAAGGGAATAGTTCTATTCCTCAGTTGCTTGTCCTCGCGGCCCAAAATAGCCACTGGGCGCTCCTCATAGGACATATCCTCCTGAACCTCCATAGGAACCTAGGGAATGACTTGTGTTGGATCACGGATACACTTTTTCAACATGGAGATGTGGAAGACATCATGAACCTGAGCAAGGTCCTGAGGTAAGGCCAGTCTATAGGCCACAACCCCTATGCGCTCTAAAATTTCGAAGGGTCTGATATAACATGGAGCAAGTTTTTCACGCCTTCCAAACCTTACGACACCTTTCATAGGAGATACCTTCAGGAATACCAGATCTCCCACTTGAAACTCCTGATCAGATCTCTTACGGTCCGCATAGCTTTTCTGTCTACTTTGTGTATGCGACCTTGAGTCTCTCCACGATCATCTTGACATGTTCCTCTCTGTCTGCTTTATAAAGTCTGGTACATGATTAATAGCCTCGACTACCGACTTCCTCTCGCCCACATCACCCCAACAAATAGGTGTTCGGCACTTTCTCCCATAGAGTGCCTCATACGGGGCCATCTTGATGCTTGCCTGATAACTGTTGTTGTAGGCAAATTCTATCAAGCTTAGGCGCTCATCCCAAGACCCCGCAAAATCTAACACACATGCCCTCAACATGTCCTCTAGCACTTGGATGGTCTTTTCGGATTGTCCATCAGTTTGTGGGTGGAAAGGCTGTCTTTGAATGCCAAACACAGTACTTGATCTTTGTATGCGAGGCTCTCCCAAAATCTGGAGACAAACCGAGTGTCTCGATCAGAGGTGATCGACACCGGTACTCCATGTAGCCTGACGATCTGATTTATATACAGCTGGGCCAACTTCTCCAAGGGTGCTCCCGTCCTCAACGGTATAAAATGTGCCGACTTAGTCAGTCGGTCCACTATAACCTAGATTGATTCATGGTCTCTTTGGGTACGTGGCAACCCTGTCACAAAGTCCATGTTAATATGCTCCCACTTCCACTCCGTAATGGGTAGGGGTTGTAACATTCCTGCCGGTTTCTGATGCTCTGCCTTTACCAACTGACAGGTGATGCACTTAGCCACGAACTCCGCAACATCTCGCTTTATCCCCTTCCAGCAAAAGTGGTCTTTTAACCCTCTGTACATCTTGGTACCTCCAGGGTGAATAGCGTAGCTCGAATAGTGAGCTTCCTCCAGAATTTCCCTTCTTATTTCAGGGATATTTGGCACACATATCCTTTCATCAAACCTTAGAGTACCATCCTCATGGAGTTTGAACCGTGTTGGTTCTCCCTGGCCTATGTGTTCCTTGATCTCCTCCAGATCAGGATCTTGTCCTTGAGCAACCCGAATCCTTTCCAACAACGAGGGTCGGATATGCAAGCTGGCCAATGAGACATCCATCTTAGGGAAAACAACCTCTAAATTGAGCCTCTTCATGTCCTCCAACAGAGGTCTCTGAGTTGTTAACATAGCGACAACTCCATATCCAGACTTCCTACTCAGTGCATCGGCTACCACGTTCGCCTTGCCCGGGTGGTAATGGACACTGAGATCATAGTCCTTAATTAGCTCCAACCAACGCCGTTGTCTCATATTCAACTCCTTTTGTGTGAATATATATTTGACGCTCTTATGATCGGTGTAGATCTCACAAGGTACACCGTAGAGGAAGTGTCGCCAGATCTTTAGGACAAACACGATCGCTGCCAGCTTAAGATCGTGTGTAGGGTAATTCTCTTCAAAAGGCTTCAATTGTCGTGATGCATAAGCAATCACGCGCCCATCTTGCATCAATACACATCCAAGACCAGTCTTGCATGCGTTACTATAGACCGTGTACCCACGATTACTTTGCGGTAACGCCAACACTGGTGCAGAAATCAACCTCTGTTTCAACTCCTGGAAACTCTTTTCACTGAAGTCGGTCCAAACGAATTTGGTACCTTTCCTGGTCAACTTAGTTAATGGTGCTGCTATAACCGAGAAACCCTCTACGAATCTCCGGTAATAGCCAGCTAATCCCAGGAAACTCCGTATCTCTCGTACTGTAGTTGGTCTCTTCTAGTCAACGACAGCCTCAATCTTCTTGGGATCCACTGAAACTCCAGCTCCACTTACCACGTGACCCAAGAAAGCAACTTTGTCCAACCAAAATTCACACTTGGAGAATTTGGCATAGAGCTGATGCTCCCTTAAGGTCTCTAGCACAATTCTTAAGTGTTCTTCGTGTGCCTGGTGGCTACTTGAGTAAACCAGTATATCATCGATGAACACCACCACATACTGGTCCAAGTACTGAAGGAATACCCGATTCATCATGTCCATAAAGACTGCCGGAGCATTGGTAAGCCCAAATGGCATTACCAAAAACTCATAGTGCCCGTATCTGGTACGGAAGGCACTCTTCGGAATATCCGTCTCTTTAATCCTTACTTGATGATACCCAGATCTCAAGTCAATCTTGGAGAATACTTGAGCTCCCTGCAACTGATCCAACAGGTCATCAATTCTTGGTAAGGGATATTTGTTCTTTATTGTCACCTTGTTCAACTCCCGATAATCAATGCACAACCTTAACGATCCGTCTTTCTTCTTGACAAAAAGAACAGGTGCTCCCCAAGGTGACATACTAGGCCTTATAAAGCCTTTATCCAATAACTCCTCTAGTTGTGTCTTCAACTCCTTAAGCTCCGCAGGCGCCATCGGATAAGGAGCCTTAGATACAGGAGCTGTTCCCGGAACTAAATCAATAGAGAACTCCAGTTCTCTTTCTGGGGGTAATCCCGGTAACTCTTCGGAAACACATCAGGGTACTCCCTTATCACGGGTACGTCTGAGACCATGATCTCCCTATCCCTCTTTACCTCAGAAATAGAAGCCAAATAGCCTATACATCCACCCGTAAGTAACTTCCGAGCCTGGAGAGCTGAAATCTCCTGTACTAGGGAGCAAGTTTGGCTGCCTTTAAAGGTAAATTCTTCTTCTCCCGGCATCCTAAACACAACTCTCTTCCCACGACAGTCTACCACCGCGTAAACTGAAGAGAGCCAGTCCATCCCGAGGATCACGTCGTAATCCTTCAGGTCCATTACATGCAAGTTTGCAAGTAATCTCCGCCCCTCAATCATTACTGGGCATGCCAGTACAATCCTCTTTACCAACTTGGCAACTCCTACAGGGGTCTACACAAAGCTCCTGGGGTAGATCTACAGTAGGCAATGTGTGTCTTCGTGCAAATAGTGCAGATACAAAAGAGTGTGTGGCTCCAGGGTCAAATAAAGTGCAGGCATAGAATGAATTAACGAAAATAGTACCTGCCACGACATCTGGTGATGCCTGTGCTTCCTCGGTTGTCAAGTGATAAACCCGTCCATGGGTCATGGGCCTCTGTTGCTGTTGAGGCTGATTTGAGGTGGAAGACTGCCCTGCTGGTGCCTTCCCCTTCTTATCTCCACCTTGTGACCTTGGTGGTGGTCCAACCGATTGTCTGGAAGCTTCTTGTGATCTCTGTGTTCCTCCCACCCCACTCTGTCCTTGTTGACGCTGCGAACATTGGGCCTTCTGGTGATCCAGACCCAAACAGAGGTAGCATCCCGCAGTTATTCTTGGGCACTGAGACCTCTTATGTGGCCCCTTGCACTCATAACACCTAAAGGTTTGGGTCACGCTAGCTGATGACCCTTTGCCTCCAGACGAGGTTGTAGACCTGGTCGGCTTTCCATAAGGCCGGTACTTGTTATCAGGCCTACGCTTCCCAGAGCTCTTTCCCGACGATTAGCCCTGGCTATTTGACCCTTTGTCCTTTTTCTCTTTCTGGGACGACCCCTAGGCGTCCCCCTGGGAAGAAGCTTCAGTATACTTGGCCCTAGCCACAACTTCGGTGTAGGTCTTACACATGTGACTAGTCACTATCTTCTTCAGTGATGGCCGCAGTCCGGCCTCAAATTTCATTACTTGACTTTCTTCTGTTGGAACCATGTCAGGCAGAAAGCGAGCCAATCTGTCAAATTCTGTTTCGTATTGCTCTACAGTAGAGCCTCTCTGAACAAGTTGGGAAAACTGCTGTCCAAGTTGAAGTAGGTGTCCCCGAGAGAAGTACTTGGCGAAGAACGCAGTTCGGAATTCTTCCCAAGGAAGGCCTCACCCTTCCTCAATCTGATCTCTCCAAAGTACCAGTCCTCGGCGGGTCCTTGGAGCATATAGACGGCGGTCCTGATCTTCTCCGTCTCAGCAGTCTGGAAGACCACGAAGGTCTTCTCCATCTCCCTGATCCATTGTTCTGCCGCGTGGGGATCTGCGGCTCCCTCAAACGGTCGGGGAGAGGGTCTCTTGATCTCCCCTAGTAAACCTCTGCTTGACGTGGGGGTGGTTGATGGAGGTGGTACACGTTGCTGTCGGGTCTCCTGGATCAGTCCCAACATTTCTCGCATTAGATCCAGCATGCTCATGGGGGTACCTCCCCCCTTGGGTTTTGGTCCTCTGCCTGAGGCACCTGAGCGTTTGACTGAGCAAGCACCTCCTGCTCAACTTCCATCTCATCCAAAGGTGCGGGTATATTGCCACCCTGTGCTTGGGGTACTTCTTCCACAAGCGGTTGTGGCATCTCAGCACGACGAGGTCGCCCTCGCCTACCCCTTCCCCTACCCCTACCACCTCGACCTCCACGTAAGTGAACCATAGTTTAGCTGTATAAGGATTTCAAGGTTACTTTTATTCCCGGCTAGACAAGTGATGATAAAAACTTAATTTTTATTCAATTTAAAACAACCAGGGACGACATGCTAAAACAAAAGATACCAAAGGACAGAATATAAATAGTTCATACAACACAAATGTTTGTAAGACTACGATTATTCTAGCAACAAAATCTATAACTAGTCGAGGTGATGCTCGTCAGGAGACAGCGGTGTGTAGTCAGCACAGGGCCGATGTCCTCCGGACCCTTGTGGTCCCCTACTAGGACCCGTGCACCAAATTGGGCCGATGAAGGCTAGGTGCTCCCGGCTACGCCATCCCATGACGCTGAGAGAGAGCGCCTGCACTCCGCGCATGCGCGTACCCATATACTCCACACCGCGCTTCATCAGCGAGCCGAGAACGGTAGGAGATGGACCTACAGCTCTATCCCGAAGCTGAACCCCCAATCTACGGCGGTAGTCTCGAGCTCGACACACGCGCCGAGGAGGGATACTCGGGCTCACTATCTCCTGCACTAGTGGAACCCTCGGCCCTACTTCCACTGGCCTCTGTATAGCAATCTGGTCTCTAAGTCCGCGTACCAGCATAGTAACCGTGGTCTGAAGCCTATCAATCTTTTGGTTAGTGGCTTCAACCGTCCTCCTCATCTCTACGAGGACCTCTGCAGGCTCAGACGAATCAGCTCGGGGTGGTGGAGTGTTCTCCCAGATGGACTCCACCCATCGTCAGATGAATCCCTGCGGTACGACGGTCCCGACATCCTCCAGGTAAACCAGGTGTCAATCTAACGTACCACTAACTATACTACCCCCAGTCCCGCACTAAGTCTATGCAACTGGCTAGGACATCTAGGGTTCTTACGCTATACGCTTTCTATCTAGAGAATGCCTTCTACGATACCACTTTAATCACATTATGCCCCAACCCGGATCCCGGACCTCGAAGCTGTTAACAGACCGGGCCGTGGTATTCAAGCAGAGACAAACTCAACTCAAATACAAGGCCTAATAAGGTGATAAGCAGATAACAATCCATAATATAAACTCGAGTTCATAAGAACATAGAGTCAGCAGGGTCCATAGGCCCAATAATAAGCTTGTCCCTATACGGGTCCTATACATAGTAAAGCTCACAAAATAAAGGAAAAAGGAGACTCCCAGACCTCGGATCTCCTATCGACCTCTTCCCAGCTCCTCCCTCTAAACCTCGGAATCTGTAGAATAGAGAAAGAGCAAAAGGCGTGAGCTTTCGAATGGAAAGCCCAGTAAGTACCCCTGCGGGGTCACAAAGACATAAAATAGGCAATATGTCAGACAATGAGGTCACAATACCAATAAACACAATCCTAGGAGTCTACCAGAAACAATCTAAAGGTATGACCCCTGGTACAGAAGCCCTCGAGCTCTGTGAAGAGTTTCAAAGAGAACTCAAGGGTTACTTCCGGCCAGTATGTCCACCACTTGTCAGAACACGACCCTCGATCGCTCGGATCCTCCGGCCGCAATTCTAGAGAACTACCTTCATACGCAGTTAACACGGCCGCATTCATGCCCACTGACTTGTAAGACCACCAGAGAATCGCCTCTCTAGCAAGGAAGGCAAAGTGTAAAATGCCGGGGTCACATCCCCCTGAACATTTCCCTATCGAAGCCCCCACGCCCACTGAGTCCGGGCAGGAGACCATAGCAAAAAGGGACACCAACATCCCGAAACAAGCATACATGCTTAACAGGAATCTAAACCAACACAAGTAGCATGTATGATAATAATAAGGCAAGTAACAAGAAAACATAAACAAATCCAAGAAAACCCGAAAACCGGGTGGGAACTAGGCAAGTGTACTTACCTCCTGGTGAGACTAAAAGTCTTCCTAGAATCCCTTGGAATGCCTTACGTCCCCCCGAGAATATCTGGCATACATAGGCTCTATTAGAGTCAAGATTTCATCGAGTCTCTAGTTACATATGCATGTCTATCATCTCTGTTGGGCTTAGGCCCACTAACGGGTCCTAAAGACCATCTCTCGGGTTCCTTGTCCTCTTCCCTTGTTTTCAAGTCCTTTAGTTGACTATGTCCCTATCTTGGTTAAACCGAGTCAACTTTTACACTAATTGTCGAGTCTAAACCCTACCTGATCAACCTTTGTCATTTAGTTGAATTGGGCTCCCTTCTAAGCCCTTTAAACATTTTTGCTTACTTGTGCCCTTTTTCTCTACCGAATTAATTAATCCTTTTGTCACAACTATAGTACCATATAGTTATTGTAACTATGCAAAACTAATTAATGGCATGTGAAAAATTATTTACCTAAATAATTTGTCACGTCTATATGATTTCATGGTATTATTAACCATCTATTAAAGTGTCACACTCCTAAAGTCTCATCTAGCTATTGTAACTATACAAAACAATTAGTCAATTATTTGTCGCACTTCAAAAGTTTCCAAAAAATTATTTCGATTAATTAATTACTACCGAATTAATTAATCAAAATAATAATAATAATATTATTATTATTATTTTTTCTCTCTTCTTCTTCTTCGCTTCACTCTTCTCTCAAGGATCAACCCCACCACAATGCCATCGGCGAGTGCACGTCTCCGTGCCGGGTTACGTTCTGACCCTCTCCTTTGCGAACTCCAGCCATCCAGAGGGCTGTCGTCTACACCTTATCAAAACTTTTCAGTCCGGCCGAGAACTTCTCCTCCTCCTCCGCCGAGCTCGGGTGTGCATTGGAATACATTAAGCTATGTTCTAAAAGGTGTCGCAAAGGGAAACAAGGCTTACCGGAAACTCTTGGTCGCTCCAAGCACCGGAACTGGGTTCTCTGGCGACTGGTGGAGCTTCTCCGGTGATCCGGTATGCTCACTGCCCCAGTAGCAAAACATTGACTCCTTGCTCCCTGCTCAAACCCCTAACTTCTCCCAGAAGCGAAGGAAATTATTGGCCGGTAGTCATTGTTGGCTGCCCTGCAGTGCACACTTTGCTCCTATCTCCGGTTGCGCCGGGGAACTTCCCTTTCGCTGGTACGCTCTCATCACAGAGACGAGCTGCTCTTTTTATAGCCCTTCCGAGGTAGGTGAACAGGCGCGTAACGGAAACAGCCCGCCGGCAACCGTCCGTCTTCCTCGCGAGTAACGGGCGGAGTAGGTGGCGGAGCTCGCGCACGGTCATTGCTGGCGACGAGTTAAGGGGGTGGGCTACCCCGGGATCATCACGCTGACGATGAAGGGTGGTGATCTTTTGATCACTTTCAAGGGCTACGATTTAAGTTTGCATTCTCATATCAAGCATCTGCCGAGATCAACCGTTGGGATGATTCGTGGATCGACGGCCCGATCTCCAACCTTTGCCTCGAGATATAGGTGATCACGAGATGGACGGGTCTCGGTCACCCGCACCATGAGGTCATCTCCAAATCATCTACTTCCCTTGCCTCGTATCTAATCTACGATCACATGGATTTAACCCGGGCTTGCCACGTGGCTCTCTGTGGGCCGTTATAACGCTTCGTGATTCGTTACAATCAATGATAATATAATCTCAGCCGTTCATCCTCTTCTAATAGAGTTTTCTCACGTAAAATTGACCCGAGGTCCTCCTTTCTTTTTAGGTTTCATTTAAGTCCAAGATTGTGAGAGGGGACAATTCCCTTTTAGTCCCCAGACTTTCTAAATTACACTTCAGTCCCTCTGGCCACCAATAAATCCTAATTAGGGTTTTAACCCTTTTTAACTTGATTTCCCCCACAATTAGGTCCTCATTTAACTCTCCAGGGAAATTATTGAATTAACAAATAATTTTAAAGAAAATTTTGAAACATTTATTTCCTTAAAATTCCTTGGATTTTACAGTAATCTAAAGTTATATTTCATTCTATGTGGAATATTCGGACAATTGTTCTTGTGGTGGTCCGTGTTACCGCAGTGACGACATTTAGGAAGAGGATGTCCACAATTTGCAATCCACCCTTCACAGTGACGACACCATTCTTCAATGCAAGGTGTCTCTGCGTCATGAGGGGGTCCTCCACAATAGTCGCATCGAACCTTGTCCTTCACCCTCTTCGCCGTGGAAATGTAGCGGCAGCCAAAAAATCTGCAGCGTTTCTGGGCCGGTGGTATCTCCTCGGTATGTTCTTCCTGCGTATTTTCTTCTCCGGTACTCTTTTCTATCTCTTTCGAGCTCTCCGCTTCCACCCCTAACTTCTCTGGCCTTTCCACAACTACCTCATTCTCTCCTATGCCTTCCATGTCAGACATAATTGATACTATGCTTTCCACATCAGACATAATTGATTCTCTATCAATCATCAACACTATTAGAAAATTTCATGAGCGACATAGTTTTCCTAACTTAATACTCAATCTTTCCAAGTTGTCTAAGTCACTAGGGCAACTAGGGTGTCCGTTATCTTCATTTCTCTGATACCATATTAATTTGTCACGCCTCGACCCAAATCCTAGGACATCGAGCACGTGCACAGAACGGCCGTATCCAAGTGGAGACGAGCCCCGCTCAGATACAATGCTAAAGTAAATCAGATACAGATAACAAAATATCAAATTAACTCAAAATTTATTAATCCAAGTTACAACGGAATTAAAAATAGAATTCATACACCCTACAATAACCAGGCCTTACAGGGGTCCTACAAGTCAGAACTAGTTGAGATTTTCCAATCTCGGCAAGCTGTGTTCTGACTCCTCACGCCGCTCCTAAATCTGAAGCAGCTATCCTTTAAGACCTGTAAAGAAAAGAAAGTAAATGGGATGAGCATCCAGAAGGAAAGCTCAGTAAGTTTCCCGCAGGGATCACAACGAAATCAAAACCGATAAGAGTATATCATAATTCAACAAATCAAACAACCGGGGCCATGCCCCACAGAAACAAGGATCTAGGATACTATAAAGGAAGAAGCTCCTAGATTAAACAGCAGTTCTCAGGCACAACAAACTTCTTCGGTCAGCACCCAACCTCATCTGGAATCGACCTCGGTCTCTCGTATCGACGCGGTCAGTATATCATCCCGCTGACAGGTTGGACTGCTATGGTATCCTCCCCCTAGCATGGAACTATCAAAATGTCAGGGTGTCCTCAGCCCTGACCGCTCCACATGAGCAATCGCTCCACTGAACCGGCAGAATAAGAACCCATCTGACGCACACCTCCCTGGCTAGCACATAAGACCATGTATCCATGACCAAATGTCGGTCACAGGGTGGTGTGCCCAACAAAAAAAACCAAACAACAGTAATGAAATAAAATTCTAACACATCAACCACGCACATACGAAGAAGAAAAAACAAACAACAGGTATGTGTACATATTCCAATAAACAGAAAGGAAACATATATGCTAAAAGAAATAGCATTAATAAAACCAAGAAACCCGATGACGGGTGGAAAACTACGCAGAGGTAACTTACCTCTGTTTGCGATATCCGAAATCCTTCCCTTACCCTTACTCCTGATAAGTCTCTATGTCGGTATCTGGCAGCAAGATCTAATTTAATAACAACAACATTCAAAATTTTCTAATAAAAACATGCATAATGCCCTAATTCGACCCAAGACCGATTTATGGGCCTTTTATTTTCTTAGCTTTTCCCCTTTTATTAATAAACTTTCTCTATGCATTCCAAAAGAACCAACTAGCATAGTGGTTAAGGCCGACCAAGCCCAAAAGGGAGATCCCTGGTTCAATCCTCCTTCTCTACTCTTTTTTATATATTTATCTTTATTTGCTTTTCAAACCTTGGGTAAACCTGACTAGCTAGCTAACCTGACTAAGCCCAAACTAAATCTGGATTCAACCTATTAGAGCTAACTTGATTGAACTAAATTTGATTGAACCCAATCTTTTAATTGGACCTGGCCCCTTTGAATTGATTGACTAAACTAAATTAACTTACTTGGCTTGACTAAACCAACTGGTAGAAAACCAGGCCCATCTCAAATCAACTCACAAAACTTTTAAATCTATCGAGCCCAACTTGATTTAATCAATTGATTGAACTCAACTTAATATAATTAATCCAAACCCCTTCATGGCTAGACTTGATTCACTCTAACCCATTACTAAACTAGACTCAATCTCTTAAAACAAATCAGACCCAAATCAATTAATCAATTAACTTAGCCTAACTATTTTAATAAATCAAATCCATTACTGATAAGACCCGTTAGTATCTTTAAACCAGGTCTGGTATCAAATCACCCGTTAACACCTGCATCTTCAACCTTCCTGGGCCGAGGCCTAGCCGGAAAGAGCGATAATGCACGCCCTAGGGCGGTGATGCGCCGGTGGTGGGCCTGCCTTGACCTAAACCTCATCGCCTCGGGACTCTGCAATGCCGTGGGTGAATGCATCTTATTTATTCGCGCCCGGCTGTGAGAAGCCGTCGATTCTCTTTTACGCCCCTTCATAGTAGCGTCGGCTCCCGCCGATTCGATGGTTGGGCCGGGGACCTTCCAGCTTCCCTCTCTCTTTCTCTTTACCCTTCCTCTTCCCTGCGCCGTGCATGCAAGAAAATCAAGAAGGTGATCGGAACGAGAGACTCAACGGTGTTCAATCATTCGTGGCTCTCCTGCGTCGTGAAGCTCTGTTGTCATCCCCTTTGCTTTTTCTAGAGAAGGATCTTGATCTGTGAACGCGCCTTGGTGCTCTCTCTCTCTCTCTCTCTCTCTCTCTCTCTCTCTCTCTCTCTCTCTCTCTCTCTCTCTCTCTATCTCTCACGGATAGGGATGGCAATGGGCTGGGGCTGGCAGCCTCTACCACCACCGTCACGCCCTAAATAGTGGCGGGGCATGGACGGGCAGCCGGAGAAGGCGAGGGAGGCAAATCACTTGGGGCACCAATATGTACACACTCGAATAAAATATTACATTTAGACCATAGAATGAAGAGAAATTTACGGATTAAACTTGAATAAAATAAACTTAACGGCAATGTAAAAGCACTTTGATACACAAGCTCGAGAGAAGAGTGGGAAAGAAGCGCCAAAGTCCAAAAACTCCAAACAAAGTTTCATTGTAAACCCTAAAACTATATAATTTAATATATATAAGGGTATTTTTTTGTATGTTTTTAGTGGCGGGGCGGATTTTAAAGGATCTTTACCATACCCGCCCCGCCCCACATTTCTTCGGGGCGGATCGGGTCGGATCGGGTCGGTAACTACGGATCGGCTCGGGTATTGCCATCCCTACTCATGGAGAAGGTGGTGGTGCTGCTGCTCTCCGACGTTGCTGTTCTGATTCGCAGAGGACTCCTCTATTTATAGAGTCTCGCGGAGGAGTTCGGATAAGCCTCGATTATCTTGGTTTATCTTTTAATTCGAATTCCAAATTCTTCTCTAACTTTGACCGGATAACGCTCGTCGGAGACGCGACTGCGCGGCGACGCTGCTCGCTGGAGAAGATATCATGGTACCTTGCGATTGATCTTCACCATTAGACGGTTCTGATCACAGGCACGCATTCGACGGTTACAGCATTATCTTCGTGCCTCGGATCTTGTATTCTATAGTATAGACCATCGAGATTGTCTGTAACTGGGCGGCTTGGATTCATCTTTACGCCTCAAACTTAAATGAGCTCCACGGATGATCGGTTTAGATCGTACCCGTACCATAGGAGTAGACTCATGCTAGTCTTGATGGCCAAAACAGATGGCCAGATTTACGCCTCATAATTGACTCACTTTAATCCTTTGAATCCTGTCCGTTGATCGCTTTCTATTATACCCATTGCATGATCATCACGTGTAGAGTTGTAAATAAGTCCATGTTCCTTAAATATTTATATGTAAGTCCTTTATCAGAGAGAGGGACGTAATTTTTGTTAGGTCCCCATTGTTTCTTAAAATTATAACTAGGTCCTTATTAGGCCCAATTATTACTAATTAAAAGTTTAATCATTTAAATCCCTCAACCTCATAATTCCAAAATTATGATGAGCTTCTCAAATTGCAAATTAAACAAAGAGATCTACTAAAGATAAGTTTTATTCAAGTAAAAAATTTAAATGTTTCCAAACTTGGGAGACTCTCCCTTATTCACTAAACAAGTAAAGAAAAATAACTAATTAAATCCTAAAATAAAACATAAACTCTTAAAGGCCAATACTTAAAACATAGAAAATCTTGAACTTTACACAGTGCTGACGACCAAAGGCATACATCTACATGTGTACGTCAAGCGAGCATCTCGTATCCGATACGGGCTCTCCCAAGAGACAGGAAGGGGGGTTTTTATAAAAACAATGACTTTCGCAAACATTTTTGGTTTTAAGAAAAACGATTGAAAACAAATCCCCTTCCTTAGCCCGGTCTCGTCTACTTAATTATCTGGGCTCTATTCTTAGCCCCTGCTGGGGGACCCATAAATAACTAACTAAGGTGCAGCTTATGATACATGTAATAACCTTTAACTACCCCTTAGGGTTTCCTTAATCATATCTCATGCTCTTTAAAGTTAAATAAATTATACAAGCATGAAAACACAATGCAAGTATAGCGATAAATCCTTCGGCATCCACAAAGCAAAATATAACTCATAAGAATACGATAAAGCCGAAATCCCGATGAATACACGAATTAAATCTAGATCTATGGTGAAGTCCTCTCACCCTAAGTCCTTGCAAATTCTCTAGGTCTAGGTCCTTCGCAGCTCCCGCTAGACCTTTTCACTTTCCTATAATCCACAATAGTACTAAGTAAATACGAAGTTCGTATTTTCCATAACTTAGTTCTATAGCTTTAGAATATGAAAATCTAAGAATACGGAAATTGTATTCTTAACTTAGAATCCTTTTTAAGCTCCAAGGAGCATATAAGAGACATTAAACTCATAAGATCATGTTTTCCTACTTAACGAGCATTACATGCCTTCAAAACTTCTAGAATGTCTCTAAGCATGCTTAATTAGTGAAATCAATCAATCTAAAGCATGAAAATTAGTCATGTTAATCCATGGTTGCCAGACCCGGACCGGACCCGGACCGGCCCGGTCGGTTCAATCGGGAAAACCGGGAACCGGCCATGTGGTCGGTCCGAGTATACCCTCCAAAACGGGGGGACTATTAAACCGACATTGGCCCGATGACCCGGCCGGTTCAACCGGGAACCGGTTGATCCGGCCGAGTCAACCAGGTCACAATGCTAGGTTTTATTTTGGTTAATTGGTTGGGCAAGCTGGCAGTTGCCAGCAGTATTGTTTTTTTTTTTTTTTTCAATTTTTCTCCCAGCCGCTCAGCGCCTCAAGCCGTCACTCCTCAGCCGCTCGTCTCCATCCTCCATCGCCGCTCTGCTCAGTGCTCAGTGCTCTGCTCACTTTGACGGCTCAGTTGCTCGTGGTCGGCTCATCGCCGGCTCGTTGCTTTCGCTACTTCTAGCTCTTTGATTTTGATATGGTTTGTTCACTTTATTGATTTGTTTGAATCTATGATACCAAAGATGAAAATAGAGATTCTTTCAAAGTCTAGACTGATCCATGCCCGTAAATAGAGTCAATATGCATGAATGATTTGTTTGTATTTACTCTAAATCAAAAGTAGCACAAACAAGGGGTTGAGCTATTTCTATAAAAATTAAAAATAGGTAAAAGTGAACATGTCTGGCCTAATTTCCCAAGTATTTAAGCTGCAAAACAGCCTTAATTTCAGCTCAATCATTGCATTCATGTGGTCTTGTTTTCTATTCTTAGTAGAATGACCAAATAAAACTGATTTTTATATAAGTCATGTCTGGCGTAATTGCCATGATTTGAAGTTTGAAACTTTGAATTTTTTGAATCAGAATCTTTATAATTATAAATTTATAATTATAAGATGATTGATTATGTTTGTTCTGCAAGACTGCAACAGTGCAACTCTGTTGATTTGAATTATATTTTGATTCATTGATTCAATGATTGTTTAAACAGTAGAAATAAAAATCAAATTAGAAAATACATTTATTAATTTATCTACCATCATAACATTTCTGATTTATGAATTTATTAATTTTTTTTTGTGTGTAGGATCGAGAGGCCAGCAGTGGCAATACGTAATCATCTAGTTGTGTAAGTGGCAATGTTCATTTGAAAATCGATCCTTCTTGGCAACATTTCAGTGTATTTAATAATGATCGAGGGAAAAAGGTTTTCTTATGCTTTTATTGTGGATCAAAATATCAAGGTAGGGTAATTAATAGAATGAAGTATCATCTAGCTGGCATTCAGGGAAATATAGCTGCTTGTAAAAAAGTTCCTAATGATGTTCGCAAGCAAATGGCGGAGATTATTAATTCAACAAAATAAAAAGAGAAGGATTCATTTGAAGATGCTTATGAAGTTGAAGAGGATGATTTGCAAGAGTTGAATCCTCCAGCAATCTCACAACATAAGACAACAACAATGGATAAATCTATAGGAAAAAAGAAAGGATGGGATTCAATTGAAAAATTTATGGTTCCAAGGATAACCCAGAGTCTCAAACAGGAATAAGGAGTGCATTTGCTAACAAGCATGCGATTCAGAAGGCACATATGGCTTTTGCACGGTGTTTTTTTTGACTCATGCATTCCCTTTAATGCATTAAAGTCACCCTACTTTCAGCCGGCATTGGATGCTATTGCTGGGATTGGTTCTAGATATAGAGGCATATCTTATAATGATATGAGGGTTCATTTACTAAAGAATTCTAAAAAAGAATGCCAGTTACTTGTTGATAATTGTAGAAGTACTTTGGCTAGTTGTGGATGCACAATTATGGGGGATGGTTGGACTGATCAAAGACAAAGAACTTTAATCAATTTTTTGGTGTATTGTCTTGTTGGTATATCCTTTATGAAATCTGTTGATGCATCATATATCGTTAAGGATGCTACAAATTTGTTCAATCTGTTTACAGAGATTGTGGAATGGGTTGGGCCTTCAAATGTTGTACATTTGGTGATTGATATATAATGCCAGCAATTATGTTGCTACAGATATGTGATTTACTGATTATGCATTTTTAGTTTGATTTAGGCTTTTAGGCTTTTAGCAATGGATTTAATATTTATGTATCATCTTCTTAATTATGCTTTCTTTATAACATAGTTTGTTATATTTTGTCAATATTGCACAAAGGCTATTACATGAGAATTATAATCATATTTACTGGTCTCCTTGTGCTGCACATTGCTTGAACTTGATCTTGAGGGATATTGGGAAGATGGATCATATGGTTGAACTTGCCTCACGGGCTTCTAAGGTAACCATTATTATGTACAATCATATTTATCTTTTGAGTTGGTTAAGAAAAAGAGATGGTTGGAAAGAAATTGTGCGTCCAAGAGCAACTCGTTTGGCTACTGTGTTTATTACTCTAAAAAGCATTTATGATCACAAACATGATTTGCAAGCTTTGGTGGTTGATAAATATTATATTGGTCATAGATTGTCCAAATCCATCATGGGTAAAATGGTTAGTTCTATTATTTTAGACAACAAATTTTTGGAGGATTGCTTGTTAATGGTGAAAATAGTAGCTCCAATAATTAAGCTACTTCGCATTGTGGATGTTGATGAAAAGCCTTCTCTTGGTTATGTTTATGAGGGGATGTTTAGGATTCGTAAGGGAATCATGTCTATCTTCAGAGATAAGCAAAGATTATATGATCCTTATATCAAAATTATTGATGAAAGATGAGATAAGCATTTCAGGCGCAACATTCATGCAGCAGCTTATTTTCTAAATTCTTCATTTTTATATGATTAAAGTACATTTGTGGATAGTCCAAAAGTAATGCAAGGCCTTCTTGATATGTTAGAGAAAAAAAGTATATGTAGCAATAGTGAGAAGGCAATGTGTGAAACCCAAGATTTTTTTAGAATAAATGGGTTTTAATATTTTCATGATGAATTAATTTTTCCAAAAACATAAATTATTTGGAAAAGTAAGGTTTTATAGTTAAAACCCTAGTTGGGTTTAATTATTAAACCCAAGGGCATTTTGGTAATTGGGCATGTTTGGAGGACAAGAAAAGGATAAGTAGATAGATATCACTTTGGTTGATTAAATGATTAATTTAATTAAAATGCTCAAGATTGGGAAAATTCTTGGAGTTGATTAAAAAGGGAATAAATAATTAAATCATTAATTATTTAGTAATTGATTGATTTAATTATTGGACAATTCTAAGTTTAGAATTTATTTGAAAAAGAATGAGAAAAGAAAAGAATTGGTAAATTCTCAAAGATGGAATAAATTCATAGATTGGTGATTGATTAATTATATAAAAGGGAATTCCCAAGTTTTGAAGTAATTGGGGTTTGTTTTGAGAGAAAAGAAAATTAATTTTAATTCCTAAATTAAAATTATTGTGCTGCCATATGGTAATTATAGAAAACTCAGGGACTAAACATGAAATTGTTTCTCTCTGGGAGAGGGACCTAGATGTAATTCAAAAATGTCCATGGTCTTGAAGAGAATTGTGTTACTCTCAAAGGAGAAGGATCTGCATGTAAATATCAAAAGATCAAGGGGGAAAATCACAAAATGCACGACGAAATCGTGCATGGAGGGTGATGGTAATAATAAACGGTTGAGATTGGAGATTCGTGGACGATCAGATCGCGAGGGATCGATCCAACGGTCCGCGCTTTGGCAAGAGAGAGGGAAGGAAGCAAGACTGGGCGCCTACTATCTGGGCATGATCTCGTTTATCACGAAGATTGTTTTAAGTTCGAGGCACGACCGTGTAATCCTGCCGTCAGTTGTGGAGCTATGGTTACCGTCCATCTGATCAAAACACGTATCCGAGACAAGATGAAAAGAGGGAGACCGTTGGATCATTACCTGCTAATCTAGGTCGTTGATCCGTTGTCACCTGATCACGAGGCACGAACGAGGTTCTCTTCTCCATCGCGTCGGCGTGCCTGCGCGCTGCCGCGAGCCGTGTTCTGCCGTGGTCACCAAAAATCTGTAAATATGGAAGGAGAGGGATTTGATTTTCAATCAATTCCCCACTCCAAACAAGGATGATTGCACTGGGATCCTCTTTAAGCACTATAAAAGAGGCTACGGTGGAACCGTGGAGGCTCACACAACGCTGGCAAGCCTTCTCCACTGTGAGAAACAGAGAGAGAGGGACCAAGAGACAAAGGGTGGGCGTCTTCACAGTTGGCGACTGATTTGAGAGGGAGCACGCGACCGTTCTCTATCCTTCTCCGACCGGCTGTGGATCACCGCGAGTGCGCCTTCATCTTCTCTTGTGAGTTTTTATTCTCCTTTTTACTTACCATTAATCATGCATGGTAGGTAGTTAGATAGGGAGGCAAACACGGAGGGGCTTCCTAATCATTTGTCGATCTCGGTGAGGGTCCGACACTTTCGGGAGAAAGGAGGCTCGCGGTCGCCACTGTAACACCCGTCTTTCAACAGAAGTGGGTGCTACACCGCCAGCCCAGCAGAGTGTCCTGGGCCCAAGGCTATTGACAAATCATGTACTTATACCTATTATGCTAGTTTAAAGCAGAACTAAAGTACAGCGATATATAAATATATCATCACCATAGGCTCAACCATAGAGATGAGTCATATAATACATCATTCCCCAGCCTAACGACTGGGTCTAGATAACATGCAAATCACACAGTACATTAACCAACATAACAAGCAGCTGTCTCTCCTAAGGAACACCAGAGCCACTACCGTACCCGGCCCGTCGTCACGGACCTCTACCCTGATCCCCACTTATTTCCTGTAAAATAAAAATGCAAGAGTGGTGAGCTACTCGAGCCCAGTGAGTATGGACCAATCTGTCAGGTAATCACCTACCTGTCTCACATCAAAGCACTATACTGATAAAGATAATAATATGCGAATGCATACGCGAAACCAACATGGAATCAACATAAATACTATACATTGGATCTAACATGCCAAGCAACTGAAACTCCGAGAAATTCATATACAACTACAAGCATCAAGCATACCATCATTTAAGACATCTCAAAACATATGTGTGTAGACACGGGTCTCATATCTAGTGACAAACACCTCTAGTTCGACTCCCACGGAATGAACTCCAGCTTCTGCAGAACTTGACGACCAGTGGTATCCCTGTATGCAGGATAGTGCTTTCTGCCGTAGCCTGCGTCTCATATCGATACGGGCCTTCCAAAATCGGGAAGGGTTTTGTATAAAAACAATTTTGAAAACAAAGTGTGTACCGAGACGATATTTGAAACAAATCTCTTCCAATCACCCAATATCGCATACTTTGACTTCCGGGCTCCCTGGCCCGCCGGATCATCCACATATGTCTAGCTAGGATGCAGTCCTAGATATGTACTTATCCCAAATCCGACCAATTAAGGTTTCACATATACATGCTCATGCTATTCTAACATTCATAGCATTCAACAAGCAACAATCTACTTTACTCTAGTATCGGAAAAATCCATCGGCAATCACAAATCGATAAACAATATCATATAAAAGCCCGAGTAAACAATACGAGAAATACATACTTCAATAAGAATGTACAGAGAGGACCACTCACCCGTCGTCCTTCGCGGTTCAAGACTGGCTCAGCTCCGCCGCGTCTCCAAGTACTTCCTTCTCCTTTCCTATGGAAGGGCATACGAAATGCGGTCAAATTCGGTACTTAATTTATAGTTCGTATTAATAACATACCCCGAGACACAATTAAAGCATTGTCATCTAGAACCGTTCCTAACCATAGATCCGGTTGTTCGATCATGTCAATTAAGCATTAGATTGCAGGTCCTTCGAGGGCCTTTCCAACGACTATTTACACTCCCCGATCGGGGAGGTCTCGTGGGCGGAATTCATCCCGAAAAGGGGCAGCCCGACACTAGTCTAACCGAAATTTCGGCAAGGTTCCCCCTATTTTATAGGGGCCGAAACTCATACAAACATTCACCAAACTGTAATTAAATTCATTCATACCCCCTATCATCTTCCCCACAACTAATCTCTTCACTTTCCCCCCCTTAATACATCCCAAATTTCAGCCCTAAAAACATAAATATCATGAACCCTAAACACATTCAACATCTAAGTTCTCACTTCGCCGGTGTAGGGCTGGCCGGCCTGAGGTCGCACAACGGGGAACAGCACGTGAAGAGGGAAGACGGCATTGTGGAGGAGGAAGCTCACGGAGCTCCCCGACTCGGTGTGGGGTATGGCGTGGGCGCTGTGCCGGGCCCGAGGCGCTTGGTGTCAGTGAGGTGCTCAGCACGGAGCTCGCCGGCTCCGGTGTGGCGAGGCGCCCGGCCAGTAGCTGGCCAGCTTGAGAGAGAGAGAGAGAGAGAGTGAAATGGAAGGGGGGGCAGCGGTTCACGAGGGAGAGAATTTCTCTCCCTCTTATAACCCAGCTGCCCTCTTCTTTCTTTATTTATTTATTTATTTTTTTTTTGAATTTTATTTTATTATATATATTTTTTTAAAGCACTTTAATTATTACTTTCTTTTTTTCTTTTCTCTTTTTCTTTTCTTTATTCTTTTCCTTTAATTCTTTTCCTTTTCTTTTTCTTTTCTTTTCCTTATTTTATAATGTATGATAGAATCTCCCACATTACCATTGTCACGGTCCCAGAAGTTCTGGCCACCACTTTGCATCCGCTGAATCTAGGCCTTTGACTTGAGTCGACTTACTTAGGGACTCTAAACCTTATGCGTTTCCTCCCTCACCATTATCGGGCCTGGAACTATTGTTTGACTACCTCCTAATTACATTTCTCTTTAATATCAATCGAGTTTGATTCCACTAACGCTCGATTACTCCCGGTATAGTGCTAAAGTTGACTATTTCATTATCCGTGTTATTTAACCCCATCATTGTTCCAAATTTTCTTACTTATTATCATTATCATCATACAGACAATTCGGGGCGTTACAGCCACTGTGGAACTGGAAATCAGAAGGGGGATAGAGGGGTGAGCTCTGGCTAGAGGGGACCTCGATGCTAGTCACTCCGGGTGCGGGCTGCCTGGGAGCTCATCGGCAACCACCGGGCGGAGGCAGAGGCTCCTCCACGGCGACTGGCACAACTCCCTTCTCCTACGAGGCCCAGCTGAGAAAGAGAGAAAATAGGATTAGAAACAAATTAAAATATAATTAACTGACTAATGATAAGTTAAGTGTTAATTAGTTGATTTGATTAAATCAAGTAGTGATTAAATCAATTAAAAAAAAGTGTTGTGCTTGATCAAGTAATGTGGGCTTGGGTTAGATCCGAGTCCAATTTAAAGTTGAATTGGTTTAGTCAAGTTGGATTAGAAACCGGTTGTGTTCAGTCAGCTTGGTTTGAGCTTGACTTGGGTCTGATCAAGTTTTAATTGGTTGAATCAAATCTTTGGATTTGACCAAATAAACCAGATTGGGTTGGACCTATTTTATTGTTGACTTGATCTAATCAATTAATAGAAATAAGATGAAAAGGAAAGAGGATGTGGGAGGAGAGGTTTGAACCCTAGACCTCTCCCACCACCTATTATTGGGCCCTAACCAACATGGCCATGCTTTCAGTTGTGACCAAATAAACTAGGTTTGATTAATTCAAGCTATAAAAGGATATAAAAGAGAATAAAAAGGAAAGTGGAGAGAATGGAACCCGAGACTTCTTTAAGGGAGTGGTGGGCCTTAACCACTAGACTACCATGCTTTTATTTATGGAAATAAATAATTTTGGTCATTTAAGGTAAGATGACATATTTACATAAGAGTGCAAGGAAAGGCCCACTAAGTTGACATGGGCCCGTTTAGAGCGTCTTGCATATTTAATTAGACAATTTAAATATTACCGACACTGATATAGGAATTATTATCAGGTTTTTTGATAGAGTCGTGATAGGCGGGATCCTTGCTGTGTAATCCCGGACAACACTGTTGAGGTAAGTACGCTGCCTCGTACCCACTCTTCGTAGTATTCTTTGACTTTGCTTATATCATATCATTGTTTTTGAGACCATACATGCTTTCTTTATTCGTTTGAAATTTTTTTGAGCATGCATGGTTGTTTCGGGATGTTGGTATGCCTATTTGTTGTTTGACCTTCCGCCTGGATTCAGTGGAACGTGGGGGCTTTGTTTGGGAAACGATCAGGGACGGGACACCCTGGCATTTCGGCTTGCAATTCCAGAGGGATGATACTCTAGTTGTCCCGCTCACGCTGTGAGGGTGATTGGTAGCCGTGTTGATACGCATTAGAGGTGGCTGTACCGCATATGACTGAGGGACGAATCCACCTGAGAGGGTCGAGTTTGCAGCAAGTTTGATGATGATGCTGGCCAGGGGAGATGTTTGCTGAGCTTTCATTGGAACTTGTATCGAAGCTCGAGGGCTTCTATAGTTAGGGGTCGTACCTTGCTTGTTTTTGTGGTAGACTCTTAGGAATTGCTTGAGGGGCGTGGCCCCAAGATTTGACTTGATTATCATTCTTATTTGATATTATGTTTTTCTTGAACCCTCGCAGTGGTACTTACTAAGCTTTTCATGCGAAAGCTCATGCACTTGTTTTTCTTCCTGTTTTCAGATCCTGAGGAGCAGGAGTCTAGCGTACAGGAGCCGATCGAGGGTCGAGTTGATAGCAAATGTTCAAAGATCTCATTTATCTTATTTCTTTGAGTATGAGACTTTTATTTGTAGGACCCTTATAGTGCCTGGCTTATGTAGGGCATCTGGACCCATTTATTTGATTTTGTTTCCGCTGTGACCTTTTAATTAAGTTATTTATTTTGATTATTTGTTATCTGCTGTTACTTACTGAGGCCTTGTAGCTGAGTGAGATGTGTCTTACTTGGTTAAGGCCGGTCTGTTCAAGTGCTCTGGGTGCCAGAATCCAGGTCGGGGAGTGACAGATTAAGGTGGTATTAGAGCGGGTTTCAGATAACGGACACCCTAGTTGCCCAAGTAACTTAGTTAAATAGTTAAACTGAGTATTGGGTTTGGTAGTTTATTTGCGAATTAATGGACTGACATTTCTGCTTTATTGTAGATGTCCAGAGTCATGTATCACTGACGTAGGTATTTCGAGAGGCAGTCGTCTTTTGAGGAGGTGGAGTCGGTCCGTGAGAATACTCCACCACCGCGTGTTGAAGACCTTGGGAGTCCTTAGCTGAGTTGAGGATGGTTGTAGATGTCGCTAACCAGCGTCTTGTAAGGATACAGGTTATGGTGGAGGTTCTGGTTCAGCATCAGATGCGGGAGAACTAGAGGGTTCACCTGTGTGTGAGCAATGCCCGGGATTATCGCAGGAGCCTTGCGGCC
This sequence comes from Dioscorea zingiberensis, assembly GCA_026586065.1. Taxonomy (NCBI): domain Eukaryota; kingdom Viridiplantae; phylum Streptophyta; class Magnoliopsida; order Dioscoreales; family Dioscoreaceae; genus Dioscorea; species Dioscorea zingiberensis. The sequence continues at coordinate 25,845,533 of CM048820.1, read as the reverse complement.
CCATACAAGGTCAAGAGGGGAGGCCCAGCAGCTTTGGACCGTCCTGGACCGAGCCACAGGCCTGCAAGCATGAACGGGTTTCTGCCACCAGATGATATTGAGCCATATGTCACCTACACTCCGTTGACTCCAGACGATGGACCCTATGTTAGCTATATCCCATTGTCTCCTGATAGGGAGGATTGAGTCTAGTTTGATTTGTTGTTAGGAAATAAATTTTGTAGTCTTACGAACTATTCGAGTTGTATGAACTACTAGTATTTTTTTATTTTTTTTTACATTATGAAATAAATGAGATTTTTATTGATCATTAATGCTTGTCTGGGTATTGTTTTATAAAGCTAACTCTACTCGTTGTCTGAAACTTCTAGGATGAGTGGTAGAGGTGGTATTGGACTGCCTCGTGGGCGGCCTCACCGCACAGCAGTTCCCCAATCTCCAGTAGAGGAGGTACCCCCACCACCGGTGGAGGAGGAGGTTCCTCCACCGCTAGCTGAGATGGAGGTCGAGCAGGAGTTGCCTGTTCAGTCTGGGAATGCAGGGCCACAGGCTGCGGGCCCGGATCCGAGGAGGGAGGTGCGCCCTGCTTCCTTGATGGACCTCATGAGGGAAATGATGGGTTACATCCAGGAATAGAGGCAACAACATCAGATGCCACCACCGCCTCCACCTACCACATTTGCTACCAGTAGAGGTTTACTGAGAGAGATTCGAAGGCCATCTCTAAGTCCGTTTGACCGTAGTGCTGACCCAAAGGCGGTAGAGCTTTGGCTTAGAGGGTCAAAACAGGCGCGTACCTAATGCAAGACTGTGCTGAGGATTGGTATCTCAGGGAGATACGCTTGAGGAATGGTGTGCCCTTCCAGTCTTGGGATGAATTTAAGAAAGCATTCTTCGCAAAATACTTCTCTAGAGGCAAGCTCCTTCTTATAGCATAGGAATTCAATGCTCTGGTACAAGGAGGTCTGACTATTGAGCAATATGAAATAGAATTTGACAGACTTGCACGATTCCTCCCAGATATGGTCCCTACTGAAGAGTGCAAGGTCAGGAAATTTGAGATGGGTCTGAGGCCTTCATTGAAGAAGATTATATCCAGTCATTTGTATACCCGTTATGTTGATGTGGTGGCCAGAGCTAAATATATTGACGCATCTTGCCAGAGTGATGCTCAGTGGCCGACAAAGAAGGATAAACAGGAAAAGGGACCAAACAGTGGGCATGGACAAACATCTAGAAAGAGCTCGGGAAGGCAGAAGTCCAAGCACAGGTCTCAACCCTATAGCCGGTCACTAGGGATATCAGCCTCATCTGGAGGTAAAGAAGCTTCGGCCGGGGGATCACAGACAGTACGGTGCTATGAGTGCATGGGCCCCCACAGGAAGTCAGAGTGCCCGGGGCTTACTGGAGGTTGTTTTGTTTGCTGTAGTCTGGATCATAAGAAGGTGCATTGCCTGCAGTGCCAGGGTGGAAGAGTTTATGGGGAGGAGCTCAGGATCCATAGCAATCTTATAGAGCCACCAAGGAGTCTGCAGCATCAGTGTCGAAGCCTTATGAGGGTGACAAGAAAGGGAAGGCAGCAGTAATTGGTGGTGACAATCCACATCCACGGGCGGTGATGACCCAAAGAGGCCCATACACAAGGCGTGTTTATCACCTAACTGAGAGCGGAGGCGCGAGGCCAAATGAACGTCGTAGCATGTACGATTACTGCTAGTTCATTTTATACTTGCACATTATTTGATCCTGGTGCCACACATTCTTTTGTTTCTTCACTATTTGCTCGGAGACATGCACTGTCAGTAGTAGACTTAACCTATAAGATGAGTGTAAACACCCCAGTAGGAGCTGATAGGTTGGTGAATAAGATGGTCCCGGCATGCCCGGTGTTGATCGAGTGTCGGGAGTTACCGGCTGATCTGCACGTGATAGACCTGAGGGATTAAGATGTGATCCTTGGGATTGATTGGCTCGCTTCAGTTCATGCCTCGGTGGATTGCCGCGAGAAGAGAGTGCATTTCAGGATGCTAAGCGACGTGGAGTTCACCTTTCGAGGCAACCAGCGCTGTTCGCTAGTTCAGGAGATCTCAGCTCTTTAGGCTCGAAGTCTATTTGATGGAGGGTGCATAGGATATTTGGCCTCGATCTAGGAGGCGAAGCAAGGGGATGGACCAGTGATTGCAAAGGTGCCAGTAGTGAATGAGTACCAAGATCTGTTCCTAGATGACTTACTAGGATTACCCCCGAAGAGGGAGTTGGAGTTCTCCATAGATTTAGTTCCTAGTACGGCTCCTGTGTCCAGGGCACCCTACAGGATGGCACCCGCCGAACTGAAGGAACTGAAGTCGCAGTTGGAGTAGTTGCTAAAAAAGGCTTCATCAGACCGAGTATGTCACCCTGGGTAGCACTGGTGCTGTTCGTCAAGAAGAAGGATGGATCGATGAGGCTGTGCATCGATTACCGGGAGCTGAACAAGGTAAAGGTCAAGAATAAGTACCTGTTACCTAGAATTGACGACCTTTTGTATCGGCTACGAGGAGCCTAGGTGTTTTCTAAGATTGATTTGAGGTCCGATTATCATCAAGTGTAGATCAGGGAAGGGGACATCCCGAAGAACTCTTTCCGGACCAGATATGGGCATTATGAATTCCCCGTGATGCCGTTCGGGTTTACCAATGCCCCAGCGGTGTTCATGGATATGATGAACCGGGTCTTCCGACAGTACCTTGACCAGTTCATGGTTGTCTTCATTGATGATATCTTGATCTTTTCTCCTAGTCGACAGGCACACAGGGAGCATTTGAGGATCATACTGGAGACTTTGAGACAACATCAACTTTATGCAAAGTTCTCCAAGTGTGAGTTCTGGTTGGACATTGTGGCCTTCTTGGGGTATATTATCAGCGGTGCTGGAGTATCTGTGGACCCCAAGAAGACTGAAGTTGTTATCGATTGGAGGAGACAGACCACCGTCAGGGAAATAAGGAGTTTCCTAGGATTAGCCGGCTACTACCGGAGATTTGTTGAAGGCTTTTCTCGGTTAGCAACACCTTTGACCAGATTGACCAAGGATACCAAGTTTTCTTGGAATGAATCTTGTGAGAAAAGTTTCCTGGAGTTAAAACAGAGATTGGTGACAACACCAATTCTTGCCTTAACGCAGAGTGGTTAAGGGTATACAGTGTACAATGATGCATAAAAGACTGGCTTGGAATATGTTCTGATGCAAGACGGGCGAGTTATAGCTTATGCTTCCCGATAATTGAAGCCCTATGAGGAGAACTATCCCACACACGATCTGGAACTTGCAGCGATGGTGTTTGCATTGAAGATCTGGCGGTATTTCCTCTATGGTGTACCATGTGAGATTTATACAAACCACAAGAACCTCAAGTATATCTTTTCACAGAAGGAACTGAATATGAGGCAGCGGCGATGATTGGAGCTAATCAAGGACTATAATCTCAGCATACATTACCGCCCTGGCAAGGCTAATGGAGTGGCCGATGCATTGAGTAGGAAGTCTAAATTACGGAGTCACTACTTTATTATCTTTTTAGAGGCCCTTGTTGGAGGACATGAGGAGATTGGAGTTGCATGTGATACTGCCAGAGATGGATGTCAGCCTGGCCAGCTTGCACATACGACCTTCGGTGTTGGGAAGAATTCAAGACGCTCAGATGAAAGACCCATATCTGGAGGAGGTCAGGGGTCAGATGGACTAGGATGCACATACAAGGTTTCGGATTCATGAGGATGGTACTCTCAAGTTTGATGAGCTGATCTGTGTTCCCAATGTTCCAGAGTTGAAGAAGGAAAATCTAGAGGAGGCGCACTACTCGAGCTACCCGATCTATCCCGGGAGTACCAAGATGTACAGAGGATTGAAGGACTACTACTGGTGGAAGGGCATGAAACGGAAGATCGCTGAGTTTGTGGCGCAGTGTATCACTTGACAGATGATAAAGGCGGAACATCAGAAGCCAGCAGGGAAGCTGCAACCATTGTTGATTCCGGTATGGAAATGGGAGCACATCAACATGGACTTTTTGACCGGATTACCGCGGACTCAGAAAGGGCACGAAGCAGTGTGGGTGATAGTGGACCGTCTGACCAAGTCGGCCCATTTCATACCCCTGAGGACGAGGGCTACGTTAGAGCAGTTAGCGTGGTTGTACATCGACGAGATTGTCAGGCTGCATGGAGTATCAGTGTCGATTACCACTGATTATGACACTAGGTTTGTATCAAGATTCTGGGAGAGTCTGCACACAGCCTTGGCCACTCGTTTGGCTTTCAATACAGCTTTTTACCCATAGACGGATGGTCTGCCGCAGAGGACCATACAGATCTTGTAGGATATGTTGAGAGCTTGTGCCTTGGATTTCTCTAATTTGTGGGATAAATGCCTGAGCTTGGCCGAGTTTGCTTACAACAACAGCTATCAGGCAAGTATACAGATGGCTCCATACGAGGCACTTTATGGGAGAAAGTGTCGAACACCTATATGTTGGGGAAATGTGGGAGAGAGGAAGCTGGAGGAGCCAAACTTCGTTCGAAAAATGGAGGAGCAGGTCCGGATGATTAGGGAAAGGCTGAAAGTTGCTTAGAGAAAGTTGCTTAGAGTCGTCAAAAGAGTTATGCAGATTTGAAGCGTTCTGAGCATGAGTTCCAGGTCGGTGATGTGGTGTTCTTGAAGGTATCACTGATGAAGGAAGTTGTCAGATTTGGAAAGTGTGGGAAGCTTGCCCCGCGCTATATTGGACCCTTCGAGATTCTGGAACGAATAGGAGCTGTGGCTTACAGATTGGCTCTACCTCCGGACTTGGCACAAGTTCACGATGTATTCCACATCTCTATGTTGAAGAAATGTGTTCGAGATCCGTCTCAAGTGATTCCCCAGATTCCAGTGGAAGTTCAAGAGGATATGTCCTATGAGGAATACCCGGTGGAGATCTTAGACCGCAAGGAGCAGCAGTTGAGGAACCGGGCCATTCCATTTGTCAATGTGAGATGGAACCATCACTCCGATTGGGAGCAACATGGGAACGCAAGGAAGACATGAAGAAGCGTTACCCGGACTTATTTACCACTGGATAAGACCTGAGGATGTGAATTTTAAATTTCGGGGACGAAATTTTTGTAAGGGGGGAGGATTGTGAAACCAAAAAATTGTTTTTAGAATAAATGGGTTTTAATATTTTCATGATGAATTAATTTTCCCAAAAACATAAATTATTTGGAAAAGGAAGATTTTATAGTTAAAACCCTAGATGTGTTTAATTATTAAACCCAAGGGCATTTTGGTAATCTGGCATGTTTGGAGGACAAGAAAAGGATAAGTAGATAGATATCACTTTGGTTGATTAAATGATTAATTTAATTAAAATGCTCAAGATTGGGAAAATTCTTGGAGTTGATTAAAAAGGGAATAAATAATTAAATCATTAAGTATTTAGTAATTGATTGATATAATTATTGGACAATTCTAAGTTTAGAATTTATTTGAAAAAGAATGAGAAAAGAAAAGAATTGGTAAATTCTTAAAGATGGAATAAATTCATAGATTGGTGATTGATTAGTTATATAAATGGGAATTCCCAAGTTTAGAAGTAATTGGGGTTTGTTTTGAGAGAAAAGAAAATTAATTTTAATTCCTAAATTAAAATTATTGGGCCGCCAAGGACCATATGGTAATTATAGAAAACTCAGGGACTAAACAAGAAATGGTTTCTCTCAATGAGCGGGACCTAGATGTAATTCAAAAATGTCTGTGGTTTTGAATAGAATTGTGTTACCCTCACAAGAGAAGGATCTACATGTAAATATCAAAAGATCAAGGGGGCAAATCGCAAAATGGATGATGAAATCGTGCATGGAGGGTGATGGTAATAATGAACTGTTGAGATTGGAGATTCATGGAGGATCAGATCGCGAGGGATCGATCCAACGATCCGTGCTTTGGCAAGAGAGGAAGGTACGGGTGCACCTATCATACGTGCATGATCTCGCCCATTTATCTAAGAGATTGTTTTAAGTTCGAGGCACGACGGTGTAATCCTGCTGTCCTTTGTGGAGTGATGGTTACCGCCCATCTGATCAAAACATGGATCCGAGACAAGATGAAAAGAGGGATACCGTTGGATCATTACCTGCTAATCTAGGCAGTTGATCCGCTGTCACCTGATCACGAGGCACAAATGAGGTTCTCTTCTCCATCCCGCCGGCGCACCGCCACGAGCCGTGTTCCGCCGTGGTCACCAAAAATCTACAAATATGGAAGGAGAGCGATTTGATTTTCAATTAATTCCCTTCTCCAACCAAGGACGATTGCACTAGGATCCTCTTTAAGCACTATAAAAGAGGCTATGGTGGAACTCTGGATGTTCACATAACGCCGGTGAGCCTTCTCCACCGTGAGAAACAGGGAGAGAGGGACCAGGAGACAAAGGGTGGGCGTCTTTGCAGTTGGCGAATGATCTGAGAGGGAGCACGCGACCGTTCTCTGTCCTTCTCCGACCGGCTGTGGATCACCGCGAGTGCGCCTTCATCTTCTCTTGTGAGTTTTTATTCTCCTTTTTACTTACCATTAATCATGCATGGTAGGTAGTTAGATAGGGAGGCAAACACGGAGGGGCTTCCGGAATCATTTGCTGATCTCGGCTGAGGGTCTGGACACTCGGGGAGAAAGGAGGCTCGCGGTCGCCACTGTGGAACTGGAAATCAGAAGGGGGATAGTGGGGTGAGCTCTGGCTAGAGGGGACCTCGATGCTAGTCACTCCGGGTGCGGGCTGCCTGGGAGCTCATCTAAGAACCACGGAGGCGGCGGAGTAGGCTCCACCACGGCCACTGGCACAACTCCCTTCTCCTACGAGGCCCAACTGAGAAAGAGAGAAAATAGGATTAGAAACAAATTAAAATATAATTAACTGACTAATGATAAGTTAAGTGTTAATTAGTTGATTTGATTAAATCAAGTAGTGATTAAATCAATTAAAAAAAAGTGTTGTGCTTGATCAAGTAATGTGGGCTTGGGTTAGATCCGAGTCCAATTTAAAGTTGAGTTGGTTTAGTCAAGTTGGATTAGAAACCGGTTGTGTTCAGTCAGCTTGGTTTGAGCTTGACTTGGGTCTGAATTGGCTGAATCAAATCTTTGGATTAGACCAAATAAACCAGATTGGGTTTGACCTATTTTATTGTTGAGTTGATCTAATCAATTAATAAAAATAAGAGGAAAAGGAAAGAGGATGTGGGAGGAGAGGTTTGAACCCTAAACCTCTCCCACCACCTATTATTGGGCCCTAACCAACATGGCCATGCTTTCACTTATGACCAAATAAACCAGGTTTGATTAATTAAAGCTATAAGAGGAAATAAAAGAGAATAAAAAGGAAAGTGGAGAGAATGGAACCCGAGACTACTTTAACGGAGTGGTGGGCCTTAACCACTAGACTACCATGCTTTTATTTATGGAAATAAATAATTTTGGTCATTTAAGGTAAGGTTACATAAGAGTGCAAGGAAAGGCCCACTAAGTTATCATGGGCCCATTTAGAGCGTCTTGCATATTCCATTAGACAATTTAAATATTATCGACGCTGATATAAGAACTATTATCAGGTTTTGTGATAGAGTCGTGACAGGTGGGATCCTTGCTATGTAATCCCGGACAACACTTTTGAGGTAAGTACACTGCCTCGTATCCACTCTTTGGAGTATTCTTTGACTTTGCTTATATCATATCATTGTTTTTGAGACCATACATTCTTTCTTTATTCATTTGGAATTCTTTTGAGCATGCATGGTTGTTTCGGGATGTTGGTATCCCTGTTTGTTATTTGATCTTCTGCCCGGATTCAGTGGAACCTGGGGCTCTGTTTGGGAAATGATCAGGACGGGACACCCTTGCGTTTTGGCTTGCCATGCTAGAGGTACGATACTCTGGTGGTCTTGTCCGTTAGTGGGGGTGATTCACTGGCCGTGTCTACACGTATGAGAGGTGGCGCTACCAACATACGACCTGAGGGACGTACAACCGGAGGGTCGAGTTTGCAGCGAGTTTGCTGATGATGTTGGACGGGGGAGATGTTTGCTGAGCTTCCATTGGAACTCGTATCGAAGCTCGAGGGCTTCTATAGTTAGGGGTCGTACCTTGCTTGTTTTTGTGGTGGACTCCTAGGAATTGCTTGAGGGGCGTGGCCCCAAGATTTGACGTGATTATCATTCTTATTTGATATTATGTTTTTCTTGAACCCCCGCAGCGGTACTTAATGGGCTTTCCATTCAAAAACTAATGCACTTGTTTTTCTTCCTGTTTTCAAATCCTGAGGAGTAGGAGTCTAGCGTACAGGAGCCGATCGTGGGTTGGGTTGATAGCATAGGTCCGAAGATCTCATTTATCATATTTGTTTGAGTGTGAGACTTTTATTTGTAGGACCCTTATAGGCCTGGCTTATGTAGGGCAGTTGGATCCACTTATTTGATTTTGTTTCCGCTGTGACCTTTTAATTAAGTTATTTAATGTGATTATTTGTTATCTGCTATTAATTACTGAGGCCTTGTAGTCGAGTGAGATGCCTCTTACTTGGTTACGGTCGGTCTGTTCACTTGCTCGGGGTCCCGAAATCCGGGTCAGGGTGTGACACAATGAAGGAGATCAAAATATATAGAGATTGACTAGGGAGTTTCATTCGTGAATCAGCTTTGTCAGCAGCTAAAAATATGCAACCAGGTTTGTGCTAGATTCCATTTTGTATTTAATTGTAAAGGTTAATTTAACTTATATAGTTATAATGTTATATGATATCTTGTTATTTACTTATGTGTTTTACACTTTTTCTACCTTTTAATTTTTATAGCTGAATGGTGGAAATTGTTTGGGCATAGCGCGCCTTACTTGCAAAAAGTAGCTATTCGACTCCTTAGTCGAAAAACTTCTTCATCAGGATGTGAGCGCAATTGAAGTCTTTTTGAGCGTATCCACACTAAAAGAAGAAAAAAATATGAGCATCAAAGGTTAAATGATCTTGTTTATGTGACTTGCAACTTGCGCTTACAACATAGGTATTAAAAACTCTCATTCATAATATAGTTATTTTTAATTTTGTAATTTTATTGCTTACATGTTTACAACTTTAAATTCTCATTTCTCCCAGGCATCAATATAAGAAAAGGAGCTATGATCTAGTCGATTATGATTGTATTGATAAGACAGATTTTTGGATAGCAGAAGAACTTCCTCCTGAGGTTGAGTATGATGAAATCATGGAAGATTGTGCTTATCGATATTATGCATTCCTATCATTGATGATCATCATGGTCTAGGTTAGTAAAAGCTTTAGTATTAAATATATAGTTAATAACTTAATAATGAAAATTTCTTCTTGATTAATAATAAAATGTTTCTAATATAAAACTTTTATTTTGTTTATTAGATGATGTGGATATCCAAGAAGATGTAAATTTGCAAAATCTTGGTGATGTTGGTGGCAATGCAAGCAATGATACCCAAGATTTTGAGCAAAGAATCCAAAGATGTAATGGCCATGATGATATTAATTTGAGTTTTGATCCAAGTTCATGGATCTAACTTATGTTAGTTGTGTTTGAACTTCGAATACTCTAGGAATTGTGGCTATCTTTTGATTATGTTTGTTTGAATATTTTGTTCTAAACTTTGTTTGTTATGAGCGTGGAATTAAGTTTAAACTCATGTTAGTTGTATTTGAATACTTTGGTAATTGTGGTTATGTTTTGATTATGTATTTTTCATTATTTTTGATAGGTTGGCGTGTGGATGTGTGAGTGTTCATTATTTTTGATAGGTTGGTGTGTAGTTTTGTTTAAATATCAAATTTAGTTAATCATGTTTTTAAATTTTTAGTATTATAATTATGTTTTTAGCATATTTGGTTATTATTAATTATTATATAATATTTTTTTTTTATATTTTATTATCGACCTCAGTTCAACCTCGGTTGAACCCCTATTGAACCCCTGACCCCTGGGCTTGGCCGGGTCAATGCCCCGGGCCAGATCTGACAACCTTGTGTTTATCATGGAAACTAATCATACTTAAGCATGTAAAAATGATCGCTAATAGGGTATTTAGACATGGGAATTTCATGAAAAATTCGGCTCCACCTCCCCTATTTATAGGCCCCGAAAATTAATGCAAGCGGTCATCACATATATCTTTCTCATATAACATTCTAACCCCTTTTAACTGCCCTAAATTTCAATTTAAACATGCATCTACTTAGGGTTTTTTCCCCAAATCTGAAATTCTAGGGGTTTACTTGAAGAAGGTGGGTTGTTCGTCGGGGTAGGGCTGCAGGCCGGGTTGAGTTCGAGGGTGGTGGCCGGCCGTGGTACAGTGGCTGGCAGTGGTGGTGTACCTGGCCAGAGGCGGTGGTTCGCAGGCAGCCGCGTGGCGTTCTGCGATGGCGTAGAAGTGAGACTGGCCGAGACTCAGCGGCTGTCGAAAGCACGCAGTGTGACCAATCAGACAGAACCGGCCGAGGCGGGCTCAAGGCGAGTGCATCACCGAGGGTAAACGCGGATCAGCCGTGAGTAGGGCTCCGACGGCGTTAACAGTGGCCTGGCAGCTAGGAGGAGCGCCGATCCTGCTGGGATTGTCGGCGTGGAGCTCAGGGAATCAGCTGGCGCAAGTAAGGGGGTCGAGGAGATCGCGAGAGAGAAGTAGAGGAAAAGAGGGGCACGGTCTGAGAATGAAATCGAGAGAGTGAGAGAGATGAATTTCATTCTCTCTTTCCTCCTTTTCTTATAAAAGTAAATAATTTTTTTTTATTTAATATTATAATTCTTTATAATATTTAACTCCAATCATTTAACTTATCTCTTAGCTTTTTAATTATTTAATTAACTTATCATCTAAATTATTTCCACTTTACATCACATCAAATAAATTATATTATATTTTTAATAACTCACCGACCCAGATCCGAAAATCCCGGGTCAATGATTCCAGTCATCACGGCATCTTTAGTAGTATCATGGGGTTACTGTCTCTCGTCGCCGACTAGATCATGAATCACCGCTTTTGACTCGCTCGATCTACTTTATCAAGACTCTAACATTTGTCTGGTTCTCCTACTTAATTAATCTTGATTAATTACCACTCACGAAATCTCTCAATTAATTAATCGAGGTAATCTTTACCTTCCACCTCCAACTATTCCATGAGTAAGCGGCCTGGCCCAATAAGGTCTTTCCTATGCCAATTAGTTGCGAGGCTAGATTTAAATTTATTATTCCTCGATTTTCCTTTAATTGGGCTTTAAATTAATTAATTTATTTTCCATGCTAATTAATCTCATTAATTGTCAAAAATTTTCTGATTTATTTACTTAGAAAATTCGGGGCGTTACAGAATAAATGGATTAAAACCTTAAATTAGGTTTATTAAGATTAATCCCCTCTCTCGGAATAATTAAACTGAAGGACTTACAAGTAAATAGAGAAAAACTGAGGGGTTTATATGTAAAGTTGGTATCTCAAGAGTTAAAGCAAGGTAAGGACTATTTGTGATGATAGGGATTAAATTGTGATTATTTTAATTTTAATGTTCATGTGAACAATGCTTTGAAATTTAAGCTTTATTTGTGCTTGATGACATCACCACCACTATTTTAACCATACCTTCTCGTTTGTTCCCACGTGGGTACCTTATAAACCACTAAGTATGAGTATGATAGTGGGATGATTGAGATTAAAATATGTGCATGTGAATTTAAAAACTTTTGGGTATGGTTTGGAAATTGGGCTCGTGAGACATGCATGAAATGGAAGCCAACGGTTACGATTTCGTGAGGGGAAATCAAGGCTTGGATGTTAATGCGCGGACAAAAGATGCATGGAAAGGCATTGGAAATGAAAACGCGTGGGAAAAAAAAGTCATAATAATAATAAAAAGGGATTTAGCGGTTTAGATTAATATATGGATGAGTTTAAATGAGAAGATCGTGTGCCATATCTCGTCAGCTGATCCGCTATCAACGGAGTGGAGATTTCCCGTGATCGCTTCGAGAGATTTTATAAAGAAGAATGTCATCTTGAACCCTAGCTGCCACCACTGTTTTAGTGGGAAGGAGCGACACCGCGTCGCAACGTCCGATCGTTGGAGCTGTTCCCAAGGGCTTGTTGACTCACCATCGAACCTGGTAAGCCTCCTGCTCTCTGGCTCTTGTGTCTCTTCCTGCATGCATATAGTAAAGATAGATGAGAGCACAAAGCCTGGCATGGGTCTTAGATAATAGACAGTGAGTTTTAGAGGAGGTTTGTACGTGGGTGCAAGTAGCTATGAGCCAAGTGAATACGTACATATATGGGTCCTTAAAGAGTAGATAACAAAGGTCTTTGGTTAGTAACTAATTTAATAATCTCTTACTTGTTGATAATGAAAGGTTAGTTAAGGGATATATCTATGTTTATCTGGTCAACAAGGTTGATGAGTATGAAAATACAAGTATAGTCTTTCTCCTTATAACTATGGTATTTGGATTTGCAAAATGGAAGTCATGGAGAGGGAAATATAGTTGCTTAGATCTTGTTTCCAGGGAGAGTTTGAAGAGAGAGAGAGTCACGTACAGAAGCCTTCAGGAGGAGTGGTCACTAATTTTTTTTTCTAATTAGTCCACGCTCTCATTTGGTTACAAGGTTGTGGATTTCATAGACAGTTATCTTTATTAACAGGAGTTGAATTATTCTTGTGGATTTGGTGATGATAAAATATGACCAGTTTACTGTTAGATGGCACGTAATAAGTTAGAGGTTGGTGCTTCTTTGTGGTTTGTTTGTCATCTAGTAAATTTGGATGGATGACTGGATTGCTCTTAGATTTTATGAAAGGTTGATGTGCTCATACTTGGTTTATAAAGGAGTAGATTGCTTGGTCAATTCAAGGTTTAAGGATGATTAGTGTTTGATTGTAATTGGATTGATGGAGTTAATGCATTGGGTACTGCTTTGATGGCCATGCCTAAACTTGTTAAGGAAGTAGAAAAAGACATATATGACTTAGTTCAGTCAGTCCTCAATAGATCAGGTTAGGAGAAACCAAGTTAAAAAGAGCTGGGACCATGGGTTGAATTAATAGAGTTGAGAAGGTTAAAAGTCATGCAGCTGGCTATCCCATTTAAGGAACAGCTAAGTTGCCTGTGGTTATTCGTAAGGGACGTATAGTATACCGTTGGAAATATAAGGAAAAGATCTTTCCAACGAGCTTTTGATCAACTCGATCGGATTCCTGGGTCAAAAGTTATGGGCGGTTCTTTTGGACTGCGCAACAAATTCTGAAATTTTGCATCAGTGATATTATTAATATTAATAGTTCACTTTGTGTTGGTAACGGTACTGAGTCCTGATTACCATTACCAGATATTGACATTGAGGCTGAGCCACGTCAGGAGGGACACAGTTCAGTGGATAGTTATACAAGTTGAGGTAAGTACTTTGCCTAGTTCCCACCCAGTTTCATGTTTTCTTGGACTTGCTCTTATTTTTTCTTGGTTGTGCATGATTTTGTTGATATCATGTTTTGTTGAGGATTTGGATACATACATCTCTGTTCCTTTGTTTATTTTGATTCTCGTGCATGTATAGTTGATTTTGGGATGCTGGCATCCCTAGTGTTGCTAGTTTCTTCCGCCCGGATCAGTGGAGCATGGGGGCTTCGGTTTGAGAGAGAACGTTCGGGGACGAGACACCCTGACGTTCCGGCATTCCATGCCATAGGGTAATACTGCTGTTATCCGCTGTCAGTAGGTTGATATCTGTGACCATGTCGCATACATGGGAGAGGTGGCTCTACCGAGGAGCGACAGGTGTTAGTCACCGCGTGAGATAATGTGTGTGTCAATGGACCGTGGATGTTCGTTGAGTTCTTTTCACGAGCACGAGGGTCGCTGCGTTAGGTTAGGGGTCCTTACCATTGGTTAGGTCGTTGTGGTAGGTCTGAGACCCCTAGGATGTGATGACAAGGGATAGTGTTCCCATTTGTTTGTTGACATATTTCTTGATCATATCTATTTCTTTGTGATCTCTGCGGGGTGCTTACTGAGCTTTCTATTTGAAAGCTCATTCTCTTATTCCCTCCTTTTCAGGTCATGAGGAGCTGGGGGCTTGATCTTAGGAGACGCACGAGGACTGGGACACTTGTTGAGATCGAGGATCTCATTTGTAGGGCCTGCACTGTTTATGGTGTTTTGGACCCTTGTGATATTTTCCATTGTGGTACTATGATTTTATCTTCTTATTTTATGGATTATTTCGTTATCTGCTATACTTACTTAGGTCTTGTATCCAAGTGGGGCTTGCCTCTACTTGGGTACGGCCGATATATTTAGGTGCCCAAGACCTGGAATCTGGGTCGGGCGTGACAGATTAAAGTAGTATTAGAGCAAAGCAGATAACGGACTCCCTAGTAGCCCTAGAGACTTAGTCAACCTTGATAGACTGAATGTTCGGTTGGGTAGTCTTAATTTCTTGAAGTTCGACCATGTTTCCCTCTTTCTTTGTAGAGAGAAATGGCGGAACACAGAAGTCATTTTGGGGTTTCATCGTCGTCCTCTGAAGAGGACGTGGAGTTCGTAAGGGAGAATACTTCACCCCCAGGAACATTTGATCTTGCTGCGGCCGAGGAGGAATTCTGCGCGGAGATGAGGACAGCGATAGCTGCACTAGATCAACTCATGCACAGGATACAGGCGATTGTTGAGTTGAGCTTCTAGAGACAGATGGAAGCGCAAACAAGGGTCACCCGCCGGGTGAGCAGGGCCCAAGATTATAGGGAGGCTCTTGCGGCCGAGGCTAGGGCCAGAGCGGGAGGCTAAGCTCCTGAGGCTAGTAGTAGAGTGAGATATCTCCATTGTGGGGGCTATGGGTATGAGTGGATGGACTGTAGGGGATCACCCTACAGGTGCTTGACATGTGGTAGTCATACTACATTACCTTGTACTGCCCGGAGCCCGATGTAGATGGTGGACCCGGAGGTTATCAGGGTTTGTTACTACCTAGGGGCAGAGATGAGGGCATGTACAACCCCGAGGCTGAAAAGTAGTCACCTAGTCTTTGTTTTGTTAAAAATAATGTAGTAGTTATACGAGTCATATTATTGTATAAACTACTCTTGACATTTGCTTCTTGTAATAAAGTGGCTTTATTTATTATTGGTGTGAATAATTAGGATTTTGTGCCTAACCCTGTTTTATGCTAGCAGAGAGACCATGGTTGTGGGTTGTAGAGGACGTGGAGGAGGCCGTGGGGGAGGTAGGCGGGGATGACCTTGCCGAGTGGAGGTGCTTCCGCCTCTAGTTCAGGATGTGACTCAGCTCTAGGTGGAGGAGGTTCCCCCACCACCCGTTGAGATGGAGGTTGAGGCGAGGCTGCACCTTTCGGTAGAAGTTACAAGGCACTGAGCTACTAGCGGATCGAGGGAGAGTACCCCATTACTATGATGGGGCTGATGCAGGAGATGATGGATTATATCAGAGATCAGAGATCTCAGTAGCAGGCACCGCCACCACCACCTCCGCCTCCACTTGCACTAGTAGCGCAAGCTACCAGAGGCATCTTGGGAGATATTAGGAAACCAGCTCCTAGACAGTTTGAGGGGACTGCCGACCCTCAGGTAGCCGAGTCTTGGATCCGAGAGTTAGAGAAGGCATTTGAGATCCACCAGACTGATGATGATGGGAGGATACGGACTATAGCTTATCTGTTGTTGGGTGCTGCGGAGGACAGGTACCTCGGGGAGGTACGGCTCAGGAAGGGAGTGCCCTTCCAAACCTGGGCTAAATTTAAGAGAGCATTCCTCGCCAAGTATATCTCGCGAGGGAGATTGTTACAGATGGAGCGACAGTTATTGTAGCTAGTTCAGGGCACCATGACGGTTGAGCAGTATGAGGACGAGTTTGACAAACTGGCTCGGTTTGCACCTAACCTTGTATACTCTGAGGAGAGCAAGGTATTGAGGTTCATAGAGGGACTGCGACCAGCACTGAGAGATATTGTTGCCAGTCATATGTGCACCACATACAGTGAGGTGGTAGCCTGGGCAAAATTCATAAAGGCTATGTAACATCCCAAAAATTCCTAAGTAAAAATTCAGTAAATTTTTGAAATTTTAAATGAGGTTAATTAATTTAAATCAGATTAATTATTATTAACCTCGAAGTTAAAGAAAATTAGAATAAAATGGACCGAAATCTATTCTCGCAACTATAGGGCCGAGAAAGGCTTTATTGGGCCAGGCCAGAGTTACATAGAATAGTTGGAGATGAATAGTCGGTCGAGTTAGATTTATTAAACCAAAAACTAATTAAATATTAATTAATCCGGATTAATTAAGTAAGAATGTCGGACAAAAGTTAGAGTCCCAATAAAGTAGATCTGGCCGAGTCAAAAGCCGAGATACACGGATCTGGGTCAGGAGAAGAGACGATCATGATGCTACTAAACCAGACATCATTTTGGGGTCGCCGACTCCGAGATTCCCAGGATGCAGTCCGAGATAGAGACAAGCCAGAGAATATCATTAGTCGCCTCGTGGATCGCATTACTTAAGAAGATATAGGATCGAATTTAAGAGTCGTCTGGCCACTGTAGTGAGATATTTTGAAGATATTATAGTTTATTAAATACTTTTAATAAAATAAGTTAATATAACAGTTTAATCAATAAAAAAATAATAATATATTAAAACAACACATCTGCCTATTTAGACAGATGTGAGAAAGAAAGAAAGAGAGAATTTTTCAACTCTCTCTCTCTTTTCCTCTCGTGTTCAGAGGCTCACGCTTCACCCTTCATGCCAAGCACAATCAAGGCCAAGCCCACCGGCCGGGCCACCCTCCCTTTGGCCGCGCTCCATCGCGAGACCACGCTTGGCGGCTACTCCCATGGCAGCCTTCCCTCCACTGTATACGCTGCAGCCTACAACTCCGCTATCCTCCGGCTGCGTCCCTGCGTGAGCTTCCTGCTTCCCGGCCACCAAGGTTGCTCCAAATTTCAGCCCTACCGCCTCGTCAGCATACCACCACCACCGCCACGATCTAGCTCCACCCCTCCTCCATTTGCCTCACAGCTCACCGACGCCCTATTTGCCGACGATCCCTACACCGGCAAGGTCCTTACTTCTCTTGTGAGCTCTAATTGGGGGAATAGTGGACTGATTTCATACCTGAGATAATTTTTTGCCTAGCTATAGGACAGAGGATTGAGAGTGTGCATAGAATGCTTAAATTGGGATAATTAGGGCTGTGAGATGGTCGGATGTTGATGCCATGTATTGCATGTATTAATCATGTTAATTTAGTTATTATGTGGTGAATGTTTGTAGTAATTCGGGAGCCCCACAAATAGAGGAGGTGCTGCCCGATTTTTCTTGAAATCTATAAGAGTTAGGAGTTTAATTGAGATCTAGTTGATGTTTTCATGCTTAGCTAATTAATTATCTTCTTTCCATGCTTAATATACTAGTTATTAAGTTTAGGAAAGTGATAATTAAGTTTAAGTGGAGAAATACGAGCATGTGATAGTGTGTTTATCCTTATCGTATTCTATTTAGCTTAAATTAGAGTACGGGTCAAGAGTATGACCTCCGTATTTATAGATTCCATATTTCAATTATCAGGAAAGGGCAAAGGCAAGTTAGTCGCTGCCGAAGGACCGAGCCAGACTTAAGCTCGAGCCATACTAAGGTGAGGGGAACTACCGCATATTAAGCTTGTTTATTTTTATACAATACAGATTTCAGTTTTGAAAAGCATAAACAAGGAGTTTTATGAAAATTTCTAGAGTTTTATAAACCCATTTCATGCTTAGTATTCAAGAACAAAAAGAGAAATGTCTGAGAAATGTATAGATTACACTTTATCGATATGCTTGACTAGGCCAGTGGTGGCTAGTGTAGAGCCAGAGAGTACGGCATTGGGTTAGGAGATGGGTGATTTAAATTCTGATTTTAAGTCCGAACTATCTGTTTTTAAAAGGCTTCCATTTTATAAAAATCAAAACCCCCTTTCCATCCTTTTGGGGTGCTTAGTGTACGTATATATGATCGACCTCGAGTATCAGATATATTCGTTGGTCGCTGGCCATACAGTATTGAAGTAGATGTGTAGTCTGAGATTTAGTCTTGTGTTTATTAGATGATGCTGCATTCCTCGCCTTCTTGAGATAGAGTTCATCTCAGAGAGAGAGAGAAGGCACAAGTACAGATTACCTAGGGGGAATATCAATTTCATAAATAATTCACAAGACAGGGAAACAAAAAATAAGAAATGCAGATATAAGAGAATACATTGATCAGCATTTACTTGCTCAGTATTTAGCACATATTTCAGTATTTAAATTCAGTTATTTTCTATACATATTTTTTTACGTCAGATTTACAGTTTTACTTATTATACGGGTACAGTTTACACCCGACAGATATGTTCCCAACTCACTGAGCTCCAGTAGCTCAACCCCCTCTTCTTTGACATTGTGATTGCAGGCGATAGACAGAGAACCGTATAGATGTTGGTCTGATCGCGAGTCTAGTGGAGCGTCCTGTGGCTGGCTCTGACTCCCATGTCTAGAATTATGTTATCTTGATTATGAGTATTGTGAAACTTTTAAGTTTAAGATATTATTTATATGGTGATGTATTAAACCAGTTTGAGTTGGAGTTTTAATGTATTCAGTTTGCTTATTAGTTTCCGCATGTTGTTAATTTCACAGTTAATTAGCAGTTTACAGCCTTAGGTTTAGGGTTCATTCCCTAGACCTGGCTGGTATGACACTTGGGTCCTGAAAAGGATAAGGGTGTTACAGGCTATCAAACAGGGTAGTCCACAGTTGCCACCACAGGAGAAGAAGGAAAAGGGCTAGCACAGTATGGGATAGTCCCCCGGCAAGAGCTCTGGGCATTAGAAGTCCCGCCACAGATTTCGACCCAACAGTAGACCAGCAGGGTCTTCAGCCTCATCTTGAGGCAAAGGTTCATTTATAGGTGGATCGCAGTCATAACGATATTTTGAGTGTAACGGTCCACACAAGAAGGCTCAGTGCCTGAAGATTACATGCGGATGCTTTACCTGCTGTAGCCTTGAGCACATAAAGGCACAATATCCCCAGATGAAGGGAGGGCAGAGTACATTGGGAGAAGCCCAGGGTCCTCAGCAGTCTTATGGGGCCTCCAACCAGTCTTCCGGTCTACCACCGAGGCCTCAGGGGGGCGATAAGAAACAGAAAGCAGTAGTGGGACAGCTTTATCTGCTAGTCAGCCCCAGCAACAGCAGAGGCCCGTGACACATAGGCGAGTTTATCACGTCACTACTGAGGAGGTGCAGGCATCAACCGACATCGTTGCAGGTACTATTGTAGTTAGTTCTTTTTATGCCTGTACTTTATTTGATCCGGGTGCCACACACTCTTTGTGTCTGTACTGTTTGCACAAAGACATTCTTTGCCTACAGTAGAGTTGTCTTATGAGCTGAGGGTAGATACACTGGTGGGAGCTACCAGAGTGTTGAGTAGGATGTCACTAGCGTGCCCAGTAATGATTGAGGGGCGGGAGTTGCCCGCCGATCTACATGTGATGGACCTGAGGGATTATGATGTGATCCTCAGGATGGATTGGCTCTTTTCAGTTTATGCGGTGGTAGACTACGGTTGGAAGAGAGTATTGTTCAGAATGCCGAGTGACAAGGAGTTCATCTTCCGTGGCAGCAAGGATTGTTCTCTTGTTCTGGAGATCTCAGCTCTCCAGACACGGCGACTACTTGATGGGGGATATGTTGGATACCTTGCCTCGGTCTCAAAGGCTAAGAAGGAGAGTGGAATCGTAATTACGGACGTTCCAGTAGTGAGCGAGTTCCCAGATGTATTCCCAGGAGATTTGCCAGGATTACCTCCAGAGAGAGAGGTGGAGTTTTCTATTGATTTGGTCCCGTGTACAGCCCTAGTATCTAGGGCTCCTTACAGAATAGCACCAACAGAATTGAAGGAGTTGAAGACATAGCTTGAGGAGTTGTTGGAGAAGGGTTTCATTAGACCCAGTATGTCATCTTGGGGAGCGCCAGTTCTATTTTTCAAGAAGAAGGATGGATCGATGAGGCTGTTCATTGACTACAGGGAGTTGAACAAGGTGACAATAAAGAATAAGTATCTGTTGCTGTGGATAGATGACCTCATGGACCAGTTACAAGGAGCTCAGGTGTTCTCGAAGATTAATTTGAGATCTGGGTACCATCAGATGCGGATCAGGAAGGAGGATATCCCAAAGAGTGCCTTTTGTACCAGATATGGGTACTATGAGTTTCGGGTGATGCCATTTGGGCTTAATAATGCCCCTGCAGTATTCATGGACATGATGAACCGGGTCTTTCGACAGTACTTGGACCGGTTCGTTGTGGTCTTCATCGATGACATTTTGATCAATTCCAGGAGTCGCTAGGCATACGAGGAGCACTTGAGGATTGTGTTGGGTATTTTGAGGCAGCATCAGTTATATACCAAGTTCTCCAAATGTGAGTTCTGGTTGGATAGTGTAGCCTTCTTGGGGCATGTGATCAGCGAAGCTGGAGTCTCTGTGGACCCCAAGAAAATTGAGGTAGTCGTCGATTGGGGGAGATCGACCACAGTCAGAGAGATCCAGAGTTTCTTGGGACTAGCTGGCTACTATCGGAGGTTATTTGAGGGCTTTTCCCGCTTGGCAGCACCTTTAACCAAGTTGACCAGGAAGGGTACTAAGTTTGTTTGGTCTGAGGCTTGTGAGGAGAGCTTCCTAGAGCTGAAGCAGAGGTTGGTATCCGCACTGGTCCTAGCCTTGCTACAGAGTGGCGTGGGTACACAGTTTATAATGATGCTTGCAAGACTGGCCTGGGGTGTGAGTTGATGCAGGATGGGAGAGTCATTGCCTATGTTTCTTGTCAGCTGAAGCCCTATGAGGAGAATTACCCTACACACGACCTGGAGCTTGCAGCGATCATGTTTGCTTTGAAGATCTGGCGGTACTTCCTCTACGGTGTACCATGTGAGATATACACTGACCACAAGAGCCTTAAGTATATTTTTACTCAAAAAGAGATGAATATGAGATAGCGGGGATGGTTGGAGCTGATCAAGGATTATGACCTAAGTGTTCACTACCACTCGGGCAAGGCTAACGTGGTGGCAGATGCTTTGAGTAGGAAGTCCAACTACGGAGTCGCCGCACTTCTGATATATAAGAGGCTCTTATTGGAGGATCTAAGGAGATTGGAGTTGGAGATTATTCTGCCGCATATGGAGGTTAGTATGACCAGCTTGCACGTTTGTACCTCAATGTTGGGGAGGATTCGAGGTGCTCGGAGGAAGGATACAGATCTGGAAGAGATCAGGGGTCAGGTTGGGTAGGGTGAACAGACACGGTTCAGGATACATGAGGATGATACACTGAGGTTTGATGATAGGATTTGTGTGCCCAATATCCCAGAGCTGAGGAAGGAAATTCTTGAGGAGGCCCATTATTCAGGATACACGATACATCCTGGGGGCACTAAGATGTATAGAGGCTTGAAGGACCACTTCTGGTGGAAAGGCATGAAGCGGGATGTCGCCGAGTTTGTGGCTAAGTGCATCATATGTTAGTTGGTGAAAGCAGAGCATCAAAAACTAGCTAGGATATTACAGCCCTTACCCATTCCGGAGTAGAAATGGGAGCACATCAATATAGATTTTGTGACAGAGCTACCTTGTACTCAGAGGGGTAAGGAGTAAATCTGAGTCATTGTGGACCGATTAACTAAGTCGGCGCATTTCATACCCTTGGGGACGGGTACGTCGTTGGAGTAGTTGGCACAGCTGTACATGGATGAGATTGTGAGACTGCATGGAGTACTAGTGCCGATCACCTCTGATCGGGGCACTATATTTGTCTTGAGGTTCTGGGAGAGTTTGCATGAAGCTTTGGGTACCAATCTGCCATTCAGTACAACTTTTTACCCACAAACAGATGGTCAGTCCTAGAGGACCATCCAGGTTTTGGAGGACATGCTGAGGGCATGTGCGTTGGACTTCACAGGGTCTTGGGATAAGTGTCTGAGCTTGGTGGAGTTCACCTACAACAACAGTTATCAGGCGAGCATTCAGATGGCTTCGTATGAGGCACTTTATGGGAGGAAGTACCTGACACCGATATGTTGGGGAGATGTAGGTGAGAGAAAGTTGGTGGCTGAGAGGACACTTGAGTAGCCAGATTTCATCCGATGATGGAAGAAGCAGTCGGGATGATCGTGAGAGAAAGGGTGAGGGCAGCTTTCGGGCAGCGCATGAAGGAGTTATCTTTGACCGAGAAGCGTTGACCGGAGGAGTTTCAGGTGGGTGGCGCAGTGTTCTTGAAGGTGTCGCCTATGAAGGGTGTTGTGAGGTTTAGGAGGCATGGGAAACTTGCCCCACGCTATATTGGACCATTCGAGGTTCTGGGACGGGTAGGGACCGTGGCTTATAGGTTGGCTCTACCCCCGAATCTGGCATAGGTCCATGATGTGTTCCACATTTCTATACTGAATAAATGTATTCAAGATCCATCTCGTGTGATCCCACATGTTCCAGTAAAGATCTAGGAGGACATGTCTTATAAGGAACGCCTGGTGGAGATCTTGGGCAGGGAGGAAAAACAGTTGAGGAACCGGGCCATTCTTTTTGTCAAGGTGAGATGGAATCACCACACTGATCGAGAGGCGACATGGGACCGCGAAGAGGACATGAAGGTGCGCTACCTGGATTTGTTTGTTTGAGAATTTATCTTAAGCAATTTGATGTTAAATTTCGAGGATGAAATTTCTGTAATGGGGGAGGAATGTAAAATCCGGGAATTTTATGGAATAAATTTTTTTATTTCCCTTTAATTATTTTATAGACTGAAGATAATTCCCTAAACTTGAATTTATTTGGAAAAGAAGGAATAAATGGATTAAAACCTTAAATTAGGTTTATTAAGATTCCCCTCTCTCAAATTAATTAAACTGAAGGACTTACAAGTAAATAGAGGAAAACTAAGGGGTTTATATGTAAAGTTGGCATCTCAAGAGTTAAAGGAAGGTAAGGACTATTTGTGATGATAGGGATTAAATTGTGATTATTTTAATTTTAATGTTCATGTGAACCATGCTTTGAAATTTAAGCTTTATTTGTGCTTGTGACATTACCACCACGATTTTAACCATGCCTTCTCATTTGTTCCCATGTGGGTGCCTTATAAACCACTAAGTATGATTATGATAGTTGGATGATTGAGATTAAAAGATGTGCATGTGAATTTAAAAACTTTTGGGTATGGTTTGGAAAAAAGGCTCTGAGACATGCATGAAATGGAAGCTAACGGTCACGATTTCGTGAGCGAAAATCAAGGCTTGGATGTTAACGCGTGGACAAAAGATGTATGGAGAGGCATTGGAAACGAAAACGCATGGGAAAAAAAAGTCATACTAATAATAAAAAGGGATTCAACAGTTTAGATTAGGATATGGATGAGTTTAAATGAGAAGATCGTGTGGAAATCTCGTCAGCTGATTCGCTGTCAATGGAGTGAAGATTTCCCGTGATCCCTCCGAGGGATTTTATAAAGAAGGATGTCATCTTGAACCCTAGCAGCCACCGCAGTTTCAGAGGGGAGGAGCGACGCCGCGCCGTAACGTCCGATCGTGGGTGTTGTTCCCAAGGGCTTGTTGAATGGCCAACGAACCTGGTAAGCCTCTTGCTCTCTGGCTCTTGTGTCTCGTCCTGCATGCATGTAGGAAAGATAGATGAGAGAACAAAGCCTGGCATGGTTCTTACATAATAGACAATGAGTTTTAGAGGAGATCTGTGCGTGGGTGCAAGTAGCTATGAGCCAAGTGAATACATGCATATATGGGTCCTTAAAGAGTAGATGACAAAGGTCTGTGGTTAGTACCTAATTTAATAATATCTTACTTGTTGATAAT
Organism: Dioscorea zingiberensis; assembly: GCA_026586065.1. Taxonomy (NCBI): domain Eukaryota; kingdom Viridiplantae; phylum Streptophyta; class Magnoliopsida; order Dioscoreales; family Dioscoreaceae; genus Dioscorea; species Dioscorea zingiberensis. The sequence continues at coordinate 25,821,561 of CM048820.1, read as the reverse complement.
GAAAGGTTAGTTATGGGATATATCCATGTTTATCTGGTCAACAAGGTTGATGAGTATGAAAATACAAATATAGTCTTTCTCCTTATAACTGTGGTATTTGGATTTCCAAAATGGAAGTCATGGAGAGGAAAGATAGTTGCTTAGATCTTGTTTCCAGGGAGATTTTGAAGAGAGAGAGAGAGAGAGAGAGTTACGTACAAAAGCCTTCAGGAAGAGTGGTCACTAATTTTTTTCTCCAGTTAGTCCATGCTCTCATTTGGTTACAAGGTTGTGGATTTCATAGACAGTTGTGTTCATTAACAGGAGTTGAATTATTCTAGTGGATTTGGTGTTGATAAAATGTGACCAGTCTAGTCAATTATTGGAAACCATATATGGTTACAGGTTGACTGGAGACCATGTCTTACTGGTTTAATAGAGGCTAGCATGTGTGTTGTGGAGTCTACTGCTAGATGGTACATAATAAATTAGAGGTTGGTGCTTCTCTGTGGTTTATTTGTCATCTAGTAAATTTTGATGGATGACTGGATTGCTCTTAGATTTTATAAAAGGTTGATGTGCTCATACTTGGTTTATCAAGGAGTAGATTGCTTGGTCAATTCCAGGTTTGAGGATGATTAGTGTTTGATTGTAATTGGTTTGATGGAGTTAATGCATAGGGTTCTGGTTTGATGGTCATTTAAGGAAGTAGAAAAAAACATATATGATTGAGTTCAATCAGTCCTCAATACATCAGGTTAGGAGAAACCAAGTTAAAAAGGGTAGGGTCCATGGGTTGAATTAATAGAGTTGAGAAGGGTTAAAAGGCCTACAGCTGGCTGTCCCATTCAAGTTACAGATGGGCTGCCTGTGGTTACCTGTAAGGGACATATAATATACCGTTGGAAAGATAAGGAAAAGATCTTTCCAACGAGCATTAGATCAACTCGATCGAATTCTTGGGTCAAAAGTTGTGGGCAGCTCTTTGGGACTGCGTAACAAATTCAGGAATTTTGCATCAGTGATATTATTAATATTAATAGTTCACTTTGTGTTACTGAGTCCTGATTACCATTACCAGATATTGACATTGAGTACTGAGCCACGTCAGGAGGGACACATTTCAGTGGATAGTTATACCAGTTGAGGTAAGTACTTTGCCTAGTTCCCACCTCATTTCGGGTTTTCTTGGACTTGCTTTTATTTTTGCTTGGTTGTGCATGATTTTGTTGATATCATGTTTTGTTGAGGATTTGGATACATGCATGTCTGTTCCTTTGTTTATTTGGATTCTCCTGCATGTATAGTTGATTTCGGGATGCTGGCATCCCTAGTGTTGCTAGTTTCTTCCGCTCGGATCAGTGGAGCATTGGGGCTCCGGTTTGAGAAAGAACTTTCGGGGATAGGACATCCTGACGTTTCGGCATTCCACGCCAGAGGGGTGATACTCTGGTTATCCTGCCTGTCAGTGGGATTAATACGCTGACCATGTCGACATGTGGGAGAGGTGGCGCTACCGAGGAGCGACAGGTTAGTCGCTAGCAGCAGATGCTGTGTGTTGCTGACCGAGGGATGTTCATTGAGTTCTTTTACTAGAGCCTGAGGGCTATCGTTAGGTTAGGGTCCCTACCATTGGATAGGTCGTTGTGGTAGGTCTGAGACCCCTAGGATGTGATACGTTGTTCCCATTTGTCTGTTGACATGTTTCTTGATCATATCTGTTTTTTTTTGTGATCCCTGAGGGGTGCTTACTGAGCTTTCCATTCGAAAGCTCATTCTCTTGTTCCCTCTTTTTCAGGTCCTAAGGAGCTGGGGGCTTGATCTCAGGAGACGTTCGAGGGCTGGGATACTTGCTGAGGTCGAGGATGTATTTTGTTTATTTCTCTTGTGAGAATTTATGTTTTTAGGACCCTTGTAGGGCCTGCACTATTTAGGGTATTTTCGACAATTGTGATTTTTTTCATTGTGGTACTATGATTTTATCTTCTTATTTTATGGATTATTTCATTATCTGCTATACTTACTTAGGCCTTGTATCTGAGTGGGGCTTGTCTCTACTTGGGTATGGACGATCTGTTCATGTGCTTGAGGCCTGGAACTCGGGTCAGGGCGTGACAATATAGATGGTCACTAAACTATGTGTGAGTTAGTATTTTAGTCACTCAACTAAATTTTTTTTTCTTATGGTTCATTCCTGTAAAATGCTCATTATTCTGTAAAAGTTAATAAGTTAATAAAATGCTCATCTCTAGATGTTTTTGAAATTAATGTTGATTTATATCTATTTCTCAAACTATCAGAGAAATAGAATATACACATTTTTCTCATTTCAACATCAATTCATCAAAATCAATGAATCAACCCTTTATTTCACATAGTTTTTTGGCCAAGAATTTCAACTGAGATGTTCTCCAAAACCATTATATTCAATCTGGACTAGGGCTCTAGTGAAGAGACAAAGAACCAGCGGAAAGGTCATGACGGGATGACGGACTAGGGCTCTAATGAATAGGCGAAAGAAAGGAATAAGGGGAAAGAAATGAGCATTTTATTAACTTATTACTTTTACAAAACAATGAGCATTTTATAAGAATGAACAACAAGAAATTTTTTTTTTTTAATTGAGTGACCAAAATAGGAACTCCCACATAGATTAGTGACCATTTATGTCGTTTACCCAATCTTTGGCTGTGATTTGGCTTGCCACGTAATCTTGTTGTTAACGCCGTAGGCCATAGTGACCTAATTGGCTAATTGGAAGAGAATAATAAGTTAAGGGAGTCAATTGAACTTTTTTTAGTTGATTGACCAAAATAGGAACTCGCACATAGTTTAATGACCATCTGTGTCATTTACCCTTATTAAATTATAATTGTACCCCAAAATTACATTTCTAAATGTATGAAATAGAAGTTTGTGAAGAATCATACAATTAAATGAAGTTTTTGGGAAGCCACATTCCAGAAACTGTAATTTGTATAAAATGGTTTAGTTGCATGTCCATTTCTGTGAAATATTAATTGCTTTGCATAAGTTAATGAGTTGTCTGCCTCAATGGTGTGAAGTTACAATAGATTACTGTCATTCATTCCTTTAAAATGCTCATTCTTCTATAAAAGTTAATAAGTTGTCTATCTAAATAATGTAAAATATATAACACAAGGCACTCACAATACAGAGAATCGGAAAGCATAAGTTTCTGATAGTGAAATATATAGAACTAGATTTATACATAATTTGCTTCAAAATCAAATAGAACTAGTTAACATAGAATTGGATAACACTTTGTTTATTTAATGTTGCTACAATATATACAACTTCCCCAGTAGCAATCCTTCTATTCATGTGCACCCTTGGATAGTTTCTTGTTTTCTTGTAGAGCATTGCTAGCCGATTGAGGTACCTTTCTTTTTCATTATGCCATACTTCCAACTTCAGGTAAATCTCTCATATACCTTGAAGGCACTAGTCTCCCTTGTTGTCTCTGTTGATGTGCATGTGGCTTTGCATAGTCAGCTCCAGTAACACAACTTTGTTATGCGTTTACAACTTGAGAAAATCCTTGTAGAACAACCCCAAATTAATAATACACTCCTCAAAGCAAAAAAGAATTATGAACAATGAAAAAATTGTTTAAAATTAATAAACTTACATCTAACATCCACCTCTATGTAACAAATATAATTTCTCTTATCCAACACATGACAAAGAACTCTATGAAACAGGTGTAAGAAATTTTTTACCTCTTGTCTTGCATCCACAGGTACTCTTCTAGATCCATCATCCACCTGTACTCTTCTAGATCAAACTTGAGTTATAAATTGAGAAGAACCTTCTAAAGGAGGTACAAATAACACAAATTAACAATGGTGAAAACCATCAAGACCAAAAAAAAAAATGACTACACTGCCACCTGGCACTCATTTCAGGTGGTTGCATGGACTATTTTTTCCAATTTGAGAAGGCCTCTGTGTAAAAAAATAATATAACTCATCAAAGCTCAAAGCAAGAAAGCATCATGAGCAAAAAAAAAAATTAAGTTAATGATTGCCAAGATTAACAATGTTGAAAATCTGTACAGGATAAAAAAAAAAAAAGAAGGAAAATGCACATGGTGAACAAACTGATACCAAACATCCTATTAGCATTCACTCCATGTGTTTGAATCTAGCTTCCTTCTCCAACTGAAGGCCCCTGAGTGAAATAACTCAAAATTTTCTCACCCCTTGCATTACTTCCACTTGTACCCTTTCAGATCCAGAGGGTCTTACAATTTGTGAAAAATCCTATACATAGGCCGAGAGAACATTTATAGAAAGTACTGGAAAAATAATTAAGCTTAAAAGGAAAGGAAAGCAGAAGAAGGAGGTGTTGGAATAATTGACTTACATCAGGCATCTACCCGATAGTCACTGCAAGTGGTTGATTTGCAGTGTTTTGTCTTTTAAGAGTTTGACTCTGCATCCCAAAAATTGAAAAAAATAAAATAAGTAAAGTTAGTATCAAATGGATGACCAAGTAATTAAGAACAATTTTTACCTTTTTCCTTGCACCTGGATGTAGACTCCCATTTCTAGGTTGTTTGCAGCTTGCTTGGCAGTATTTGCAGTAACTCTTTTAACCTAGAAAATAACAAAAAGTATTGGTCATTAATAAATCATAATGTACTTGTTGAATTTGATTGCAAAAAAGGTGCATAGAACCCAAAGCTAACTTACCTAGTCTACTGTTAGCACCAACTTCTCCCTTGCATGTCCTCACATTATAGTCTATCTGCCCACATTTTTTACAAGTCATTTTTACCCTAATTTTCGTAACCTTGTATTGATTTTCACTTGTTTTATCTAGTTCTTTCCTTCTATTCTAGTGTGGTCTGCCAAGGGGCCTTCTCATCATGGGTGGAATGATAGGCTCCATGTTTTCCATATGACTACATTGTTTTGTCCCTCTGATAGGTTGAATGAAGTGAGAATAAATGTGCAGTTGTGTTTCCTTGTGGTAACATGGGTGGACATATTGTTCGGGTTTTTCTTCAGTAGTAAACATTACTGCCACTGCATGGTTATAAGGGATACTAGTCATATCTCATTTTCTGCAGGAACAACTGTGGGTATCTAAGTCAACAATATGTTGATGTGCTGGCCCATAGGAAACCTGATATTTTGCACCACCAACTTGTCTAGCCAAATACCTACTAGACTCTTCAGTGATCTTGTCAATTTTCCTTTGAATTTTAGGGCATAGAAATCCCGTATACTTTTCAGCTGCCTTCTTTTTAGCAATCCTTGATCTACATCAGCTTGGTCCTTATTGTCTCCATTATAGTTAACACTGGTCTTCCCCTTGCCTCCAAAATGTATTTGTTGAATATCTCACACAAATTGTTCAGTAATATGTCACACTTTTTCATTATGGAAAAATGGGCCTTGGACTAATGCTTTGGGTCTCTACCTTTCAACCATCTTTGGGCAGCCTTTGATAAATTCCTCATTTCCCTCATTGCATCATTATACTCTTTTAAGTATGTTGCTCTAGCAGCTTTCTATAGACAATCCTTAAATGCTTTCCCTTTGTTTGCAGGATGGGATTTGAAGTTGGTGTACAAATGCCGAACACACTTTCTATGCTCAGCATTTGGCACCAACTCCAATAGGGAACCAACTAGTCCCTGTCAAATTGGAGTTCCAAAAATAAAATGACTACATGATTGTAAGTAAAGGTTTAAATAATTAGAAAAGTTATACACGGCAAAATTGTTTACCTTCTGTTTGTCTGGCATGAAGGACCACTGATATGAATTAACAATCTCAAAATCTTGTTTTAGCAGTTGGATGAACCAACAACATGAGTCAAAATTCTCGCTCTCGATAGCAGCAAATGCAGGGGGATACATGCAATTATTAGCATCAATTCCCACAGCCACCATTAGGTATCCCCCTTAGTAACCTTTCAAGAAACATGCATCAAGGCTAATGATAGGCCTATATTCGGATTTGAACCCAATCTTACAAGCTTGTAGGTAAACATACATCCTCAAGAATAATCTGCACTATAGGAAACAAATTGTGGTTGTTCCTATATTGGTTTTCCTGAGTTCCTCCAAATAGTCATAAATTTTTGCATATTGTTCTTTTGCATTACCTAGTACCGTTTCTAGAGCTATTAGTTTAGCCTTGTAGCATGTGCTCAAGGGAACCGGCAAATTGAAATCACTCCTCACATCCTGTTGCAATGAGGTGATCGAATAGTTTGGATCATTCACAAACTTATGTAGGTAATGAGAAGCCATTTATTTCGATCTCACATTCTTATTCTTTATCTCCTTGGGACATCTATGCTCACTAACATAAGTTTTAATCTGCCAAGTGCTATGTAAATCATTCCTAGGGTTCATTTTTTTATCCCCAAAGCACCCATGGGTAGTCCTCTCAACATATGACTTTCAACCTATTTCTGTCATTACTCACAAAGTTCACATTATATCTAATTCTCCTTCATACTCCTTGACTGCTTCCTTCAATGCTTCTGTACTAGAGAACACCATCCCTCTTACGAATTTGGGGTTTTCCATATCTGTTTGGTTATTAAATTCTGGCCATTTTTCTTCTAGAACAGACACCTAGATCATCAGAGTCATCTATACTGTGCAAAGAATCTGAATTATCATAGTCTGAGTCTTTACTTACATGTTCATCATGGTCACTCTCAGACTCCACTCTAGAACCTGTCCTAAAGTTCACATCACACATATCACTTTCTATGCCTAAATCAACATTAATTTCAAAAATCTTGTCGTCATTATCCTCCATGTCATAATCACTTTTATAAAATTCAGAGTAAGAACTATTACTAGTAAACCCAGAGTCACAGCCTACATTACACTCATTACTATCACTTAAGTTCATCTTCATCATAATCAAATACTCTATTCCTAAACATTGGATCACCAAAGACTACTTCTTGGAGATGAATTGGATCAACCTGCGAAATTTATATCAATTGACAAAGTGAAAACCTTAAGTAGAAGAACTTAACCTATAAAGATTGACCATAGTAAAAACATTGCTATCACATAAGAGAGCATGACTAATTCATATCAACTATTAGTAAAAAGCTTCCATGGATTAAATTCCAAAAGCATGATATATACAGAAAAAAAAACACAGCATAAAAGACCATATGAAAATAATGTATAAATCAAATTTAGCATATAAAAGGAAAAATTATGATGTCAACACATCAAAGTAAAATACGGGAAAAAACATGCTAGCATAATATAATCCAAACCAATGCAGGCATCAAATTTAGCATGTGAAAAGAAAAATTACTACAACTTCATGACACATACAACATTCCTTTAAAAATAGCTAGATTCCATATTGACTGATAGTTAGCAAAGAGCTTTCTTCTTTCTCAATTAAGATGATAATTACTACAACATGATCATTGTTTGCCAACTTCCTTTAACATGAAAAGATACACAAAACCTGTGTTCAAAGAATTACAACACTCAACAAACTTTGACCCTTTCCTACTATTGTTCTAATCAAAGTTAAAGTTCTAACAAAGGAAACAACACACCTATCTTAGAAAAAAATACAAACCAACTAGCTATAAAGAAAGGAGTAAGGAGAGAGGGGTTATAGGATATGTTGGCTAAATCAATCAGTAATTGAAATAGCAGCAACAAGTTGGCTAAATGAAAATATGTCAAATTTATTGACCATCTTCGTTAACGATGACGAGAGAAGCACATAGAAGGCCCAGTTTTCACGAAATAGAATAAAGAGAAAATAATGACTATGTTGCTTTAGAGTTGGATTTCCTAGCATATTTAATGCGAACATGGAGGAGAAAGGAGAGACGAAGAACTAGCAGAAAGGCCACCTACCTCCACCTCTTTGCCCACACAGCCTTCATTCCAGCCACCACTCTGCCGATTACTCGCTCCCCTACCCGATGCCATGACAGGATGATGGACAACAAGGTCTAGGGATCTGGTGAAGAGGCGAAAGAAAGGAAAAAGGGGTAAGAAATGAAAAAGGGGAAGTTTCGGTAAGGTTCTTGTGACGTGGTTTGCCACATCAGCTTGCTATTAACGCCGTAGGCTATAGTGATATAATTGAAAGAGAATAATAAGTCAAGGGAGTCAATTGATTTTTTTAGTTGAGTGACCAAAATAGGAACTCAAACATAGTTTAGTGACCATTTGTGTTGTTTACCCTATATTTTAATTATGATATGAACCCCCTTTCTAGTTTCTCATAATTCTTAATTTAACACTACACATAGAATTATCTAACTATCTACAAGGACTAAAATCAACAAAAAAAATTTATTTTTAGATTTTTATCAGAAAAAATCATTTATATTAACTATGATTTTACATTTGTTTTGTTTAAACACATAGTACTTGTTAGACCCTCACACATGAATCAGGTTGTGGGTTCTAGTCTCTATGCGCACCAAGTCGGGAGTGATGCACCTTGCACACGGGACAGACGCAAGCAAGTGCGCTCGTGGGGCGCAGATACAACACACATGGACAAGACACGGGGTGTTGAGCATAAGGTGTAGGTGTGCATGGGGCATGCGTCGAGCACAAGTGCGCGTAGAAATAAGGGCGTGCCTAGGGCGCGTGCAGGCTAAGTACGGAGCATGTGCATGCGGGGCGTAGGTGTGTTCAAGGTGCAAGTGAGCGCGTGACTCAAATATGTGCGGGACATGCGCGGAGCATAGGCGCACGCGGAACACAGGCGGGTGCAAAGCATGCACAAGGCGCGTGGAGCACATGCACGTACTTGGGTGCGATATTGGGACGTGATCGGATTGTTGAGGCTTCAGTTGTAACACACATCTCTTTACTAAGACAAACATCACACCAGCTAGGTCAGGAGAATGGCCTATGCCTAAGGCTGTAAAATTTAAAACCTAATAATAATGAAGTACTCAAATAAAATCAATGTGACATAAGCATAACCTGTTACACATCGGAAGTCATATTCAAACCAAAGTTATAAGAGTACAACATAATAAGTCTTGGGCAACAATGGCCCCAAATACACAGAAGCAAATAAAACATAGTGTCAAATACAACACCACCAGACTCACACCAGAGCCAGCTAGACTTCGATCTTCACTCGCGTCACGAACGACTACCCAAATCCTTGTCTAGGTCCTGCAATATATATAACAATAACCGAAGGGACTGAGCTATACAAGCTCAGTGAGTGCAGACAAATCTGCCAGGTGTTATACATACCTATCTCTCAACAGAAATCTGTTCTAACATAAAAGTACATGTACATATGCAAATATAAAACATGAGGGTCTGTATATTATCTTAAATCATGATTAGTATGTCATGACAATCAGAAATCCGAAGAAAGCACACATGCAATCTCACATCATCCCAAGCATATAAGAATCACGTATATGCAATGGCCTCGTATCATACAAGCATGCACCCCTAGTTCGAATGTCTCGGAAAGGACTCCAATTACCATCAAGGAACAAAGGTATATATCTACATGATCCCGATGATCGGGAACAGCAATATACATCTACATGAGCTTGGTACCTGACGACCAGCGGTATACATCTACATGTGTACGTCAAGTATATATCTCATATCCAATACAGGCACTCACAAGAGACGGAAAGGGGTTTTATGAAAAGAACGACTTTCGCAAGCATTTTTTGTTTAATTTCTCTCTTGATTACAAATTTATATGCTTCTCTTTGATTGCATTAATCCAACAAAATCTATCTTGCTTCTTGATTCTGATCATCATTTTTCATTATATTTGCTGAAATGATAAGGCTACTGTGTATGACCTCTATTATTTATTTGCTTCTATCTATCAAGTGAAATTTCTATTACTGTTTTTTTAGTTATACTAGAAATAGGAAGACACCTCTTGGACATGGGAAAGAACTCATTAATGAAGGTTGTTATTGAAATAGTTTGCACTGAAAATGATTATCATGTCATGTCCTTTTGTTCTAAACCATGCAAATAATTAGTTTAGTTTTATAAATTTATCTATTATCTCTACATAAATTGCTTCAGTATAGGTATCATGATAGTTGTCTTTGAGCTATCTACCAAGTTTTAATAAATTGTGTTTGATGATTTAATGGATTTTATTGCCAGGATTTGAGATTTTGGGGGACTCATATTCCATCTTCCCTTTGGGTTTGAGGAGTTCTGAAGCATCGAAGTTGATCACTTTTGAGTATGAAATTTGATGCATTTTAGTAATGATTAATGCTAGTGGATTGATTTTGCTGAATTTATGATTAGGATATGTGTACAATACTGTTGTAATTCCATTGTAAACTATATATATGAAATTTTGGTGAAATTTATGATTATGCACTATATAGTCAAAAAAAAAAAACCTAGCAATGTTGGATTTCTATTGTATGCATCTCTTATACCATATTTGGAATGAAAAGCAGTTTACTTTTTTTGGATTAATTTTTGATACACCCTTTTCTATCTTACAATTATCTTCTTCAACCTAGCAATGATTGTTATGATTGTTATGATTTGTTTTTTTCTTATGTTTTCTTCTATTTGATTAATTAGTTGTTGAATGTGTTTGGAAATTTCTTGTTTTAAGTCATCTACTAGATGCTATATTGTTGCATATTTTAGGTCTATTAGATTTGATTTTATTATTCTTTTCTTAGATCTCTTCATTTGTAGATTTTTTTTTTATTTTATTTTTTATCCAAAAGAAACTGACACATAGATGTACATGTTTTTGTTTTAGTTCTTTTAATATTTTAATGCATTTGAATGCATGTTGTGGTGGTAATCATTCATGAAAGAATTTAATTTGTGGGAAGGTGTGATTGACATAATTGAATGGCATAATTAATTTGCATGGCAATAATTTTTTCGTTATTATTGTGTTGTGTGGATGCTTATGGAAAACAAATGGTTTTATATCAACTTTGCAGTTTAGTGTTCATTTGTAGACTAAAAGAAGTCAAATTTGCTTGAGATTCTCCATTTTCAACCAAATTAAGGTGATTTTTTTACTCCTAAAAGTATTTCTTTCCTTAGATCAAAATTTGTTGTCCCATTACTACATGATTTTTTCCACTGTATAACCTGAGTATGTTTGTTTTGTAATCAATAAAGAGTTTCATATGTTATCCCATTAATAGAATCAAAATAGTTGTGTTGTGAGACCTTTTGATTAATGCACATTTAAAAATATTTTGGTTGTTTGGAAGTTAGTTAAACTTTTTTTTATTGTTTATATGGTTGTTTAATGTGTTGAACATGTTCTTCTAGCTGGGGTTGAGATTTCTCCTCTCTTTCCTATATCTCATCACCAATTCCCCATTATTTCTCTACTTTAATTTATTATTATTATTTTACCTAAACTATTTATTGTTTTTTTAAAAAAAATAAAATAAAACTGGAAAATGCTTTATAAATTAATCTAATCAATTATTTTAACATACATGTAGATAGAGTGTGTTAGAATTATTAGAGTAGATGAATAAAAACAGTTTATCTATTTTTTCATAATTTATAATATATATATATTTTATCTGTTTCTTCCAAACACTTTTATCATTTTTTTCATCTATTATTTCTCAACTACTTCATCCAGATGCAAAACTTTCAATTTATACTTTTAAATGTTATAAGAAGACTTTTTTCTTTTAATGTGAACAATTTACTTGTCTTAACAAACAAAACTGAGCTTTAAAAATAATATATATTAAATTCAATATACTAATGAATTGTAGTAAAAGATTAAATAAATAGATTTAGATTAAATAAATAAATACAGAAACCTTCAATACAAAAAGAGTTCTAAATATTTAGTTAATTTTTGTTTATGCATCATATAGAATGGCGAATAGGAACATACACCGTGCCATTTACATTGAAGAACCCGCATTGGTCACAGTGGTAACGGTGTTAATGATCTTGTGGGCTCGACGATGACGAAACTTGCTACCCCGGGAGCCTTTACCGTTTAGGGATATCCATAGGAGTGCACACATGACCCGGATATTGGATAGAAGCATCCATAAATGTGTCGAGACGGATGAAGAAGGACACATTCTTCAGACTATGCCTTATATTACGCGAGCGTGGTCACAAAAGAGATACTATTCATGTGTCTGTGGAGGAGCAGGTCGCTATGTTCTTGCATATAGTAGGCCACCATGCAAAAAACCGATCAATGAAAATAAGTTTCATTAGATCAGGTGCTACGGTGAGCCGATATTTTAATATCGTTCTTCAGGTCATTTGTTTTATCATAGATGAATTTGTGAAGCAACCTGGCCCCTCAGTGCATTCTGAAATAGAAAACAACCCACTCTACTATCCATACTTCAAGGTAATGTCCTCTTACGATTCTAAATAGATAATACAGTTGTGGATAGAAAATAATATACCATTTATTTTGATTACTATATAGGATTGTATTGGATTTCTCGATGGGACCCACATACAAGCAACTTTGCCCATTGAGCTACACGGTAAATTTCGCGGTTGCAAGGGCATCACAAAAAATGTGCTTGCCGCATGCTATCTAGACTTGAGATTTACTTACGTTCTAGCTAGTTGGGAAGGATCAGCCAATGATTAACTGGTTTTGAAGGATGCGTTAGCACGACCTCCACCTTCCGGCCTATATGTTCCCCAAGGTCTAAACCCTTCTATCTACGAAATAATTATTACGTACCTACAAAATTCACATGTTGATTATGTTTTGCACTTTTATGTTTAGGTAAATACTACCTCGTTGACGCCTGGTACACTACAACAATGGGGTTTATATCCCCTTTCTGAAAAGTTAGGTATCACCTCAGGGAGCAACATGGGCAGATACCGAAGACTAGGAGGGAATTATTTAACCTATGTCATGCTTCCCTTAGATCTCGGATCGAGAGGGCTTTTGGGATTCTTAAAAATCAATTTAGGATTTTGGACTCCAGGCCATTCTATCCTTTCTCTACGCAAGTGGACCTTGTCCTTGCATATGTTATCCTGCACAACTTCATCAAGGTTGTTGATCCAGCAGACCTACTCATCTAGCATGATGTTCCTGTTGAGGATGATCCTACGCCACAACCGATTTCCATACCTCGGGATCGAGAGGCTAGCAATCGATGGCGAGAACATCGGGAGAGGATAGTTGAAGAACTGTGGGCTAACAACAATTCACGAAGAACCACCTAGAACTTTGTCTATTGTTTGAAAGACACAATAATTTTTGTTGTTATGCAGTTGACAGAGTGATGTTTTTGTGTTTCTGTATTCTGTTTTCATCTTTGAAAATAATATATTCTATATGCACTATATTACAATTAATACTATTTGGATACTAGCAAGTAAAACACATGTTGCAGTTAATATAGCATTCTGTACTGTGTTTCTGTACTATGTGTTGCTTGAGATTACTATATATTGATTAATTATGATGTGTTGTTTGTTTTAGTTATGACAAGAATGCCTTTGTTTTAATTCAGTTTAGTTTTGAGTTAAAATTAAAACACATGACTGCCAATCCATCAATAGTCTTATGGGTTTTTTTTAACAATAAACTAATTAATCGAATGGAGATGTGATGGAGCGAGAGTTTTTGGATTATTATTGGTGGTGGTGGTGTTGTTTCTATTGTTTTTGTTGTTGGTGGTGAAGTTTTGCCATCTTGGTGTTGTTGTCTAAACTGGTTTTGATTGAGTTCTGAAAATAAAAAGCTGGTCTTTCATTGAAAGTAATGCACTTGAAGCCACAGAAAAGGGCCCTCCCTCATTGTGAATGAATGCTTGGTACTTGTCTCACTTCCTTGATCCACATTATGCTTGTGTTGTACGTAATTAAAGCAATGGCAAGGGGATTGGATTAAATATGCACTTGTTCATGAATGCATACCTCCCTCCTATTTGAAGATGCTGAGGATAGGTCTCTTTCCCTCCACAGAAGCAGCTTTCATTGCCAGCCCTACCATGTCTATTTTTAATGCTCACAAACCACTTCCTGTTTTCCTGTTTGAGCATCTTGATTAGAAAAAATATATATTATATAGATTAAGGCTATTGATAAGGCCTCTTCAATTCCTTGTCCTTAATTGGCTTGATGCTATACAACAGTTATTCCAGGTGGTGGGTATTTTGATGACATTTTTCCTTTGATTGGTTTCTTTGTCTGTACTATGCCTGCCCTTTAGAATGTTGCTTTAGGTGGAGGGAACCTCAACATTGGGTTTTCATTCAATATTAGGGTGGGTGTTTGACTGTCTGTGGTAGTGGGAAGAACAAACAACAGTTTTGTTATTTAAAGATGTCCTCAGTAGCTAATGTTGTTCTCTCTGTTCTCTCTTAGGATGGGAAGAAAGCATGGGATTGAATATTTCTGAAACAATTTATCCAATCATAGTCTCTACTTATTTTATGTTCTTTTTTTTATTTTTATGGGAAGGATACATCTCAGATTAGGTCCATTTTAGAGGTTCCCTTTGTTACTGCTTAAGTGGCATTTGCCTATGTGATTATATATAGTTTTCTTCTTGTTTCCTTTTGCTGCATTTTTCCTAAAGAATCATTGTTACTGTCAGTCTTCAGTAATGAATTACTCTATTATCAGTATTTGTTCAATACACATGGTAGGAAAACAGTAGTATTTCTGTAGCAAGCTCTTCAATTTTTTTTCTTGTCATTTTCTTGCAATCCAAACACATTCATCCTCAAAGAATCACTCTTAAGAACTAAACCATTCTATTACACAAATAAATTTGTTATCATTTGTAAATATTGAATCTGATGTGCTTTGCTATAAATACACAGTAAATAGATCACTGATATCTCTATAGCAAAAAGAAAACAGTAGTATTTTTGTAGCAAGCTCTTCAATTTTCTTTTATATTTCCTTTTGCTACGTTTCATCTCAATCCAAACATGATCATTCTTAAGAGCTAAATCACTATATTATATACAATGCTGTAAAATATTATCTGTCAGCATTTGTTCCATATACAATGTAAATAAATATGGTAATGTAGGCCTTTTTTAGAATCACTATATTATGTATAATGCTGTAAAATATGAGAATTCAACATGATTTTAGAATGGCTTTACATTGAAGAAATAGGTAGGCATTTTATTCTTGAAGACATTTCCAATTGTTCTAATCAGAATTTCCCATTTATGATATGACAGGAAAATGACATCTGTAACTTTGGAATCATCTTCTAAGAAGCGCAAGGGTACATCGAACAGGAGGTCGACGAAAGATATGGATGATGTCCTCATTCCTTGCCTTGCAGAACAAGCGAAAGCCGAAATGAAGGTCGATAAGTCTTTCAAACGACAAGCTTTTGTGGAGGCAGCAAGGGTAGTGAACAAAAAATCCATGGTTCAAATATGGATGCGGGCAATGTAGAAAATCGTTTGCGCACCCTTAAGATTAAATACCAAGAAGTGAAGAAGCTCATGGGACTAGCGGTGTTGGATGGAACGACAACCAACAAATGTTAGTGCTTGAGGATGAGTCATATCGCTCATATATCGAGGTATATGCATTAAACTCTTTTATTTTAATAATATATGTTCATATTTTAACCTCGAATGATCTGATTTATAATGCTCTATGAACTAACAGTCATTCTCTAAGGCGAAGGACCTGCTGAACAAACCGATCCCCCACTATGACGACCTTCGGATTGTATGTGGCGATGATCATGCCACGGGTGATTTTGCTTGATCAATCTTCGATCGGTTTTGATCTGATGAACCGGACACCGAAGGCAATAATGAATCTCCTACTAATGATCTTAAGCATGAGCCTGAGCCACTTGAGACTAACGAACAACAGCGGGAGCTTCCATGGCAGACTTCATTTGCTTCAACTGCAAGAACTGGTTGTGCTTTTAGGCTGAGTAATGAGAACTATATTATCGATCACTTCGGAGAGAGGTTTAATCGTTTATCCGATTTAATTGAAATTTCCAACTCAATTGAAGCTTCCAGACCAAAGCCCTGGAAACTCATGTTGACTAATGCCTTGTGGAGCATGGAGGGTTATAGTGATGCCGATTTGGATATGGTGTTTGAGATTTTAAAAGATAACAAGAAGCTGTCTGAATGCTTCTATTTGAGGAAACTATCTCTAAGCAAAATATGGCTTGATAATTTCATTGCTGAGCAAAAAGGTTCCGAGTAGTGATTGTTGGGATATTTTTACTGGGTTCTTTTTTTGTGAAGTGACTATTTAATTGTCATGGGTAGTGACTACAGTTGTTGGTGGACTTGATGGATATTTTGTAGATTTTTAAGCTTCCTGTCTTTTGTATTTCTATGTTGACTTTGAGTTTGGCTGGAGGTATATGGTTATAAATCTTATGTTGTCTTGTTATAAATATTTGCATACTTGGTGTGCTTGTGATAGTTCATTACCATTGCTTTATTATTTTGAAAGTTCTACAAATCTTGTTCCAGGCTCCATGCTTTGTCTTTCCACATCAGGGAGTGTTGCTCGGTGGATTGCTTCTCAATGAAAAATCTTTGGGCTATAGTTTCATCTCTATTTATGGATATGTTTAAGATGTCTTGTAATAGGCTTAACTTGTTTTTTTTTAACAGAGAATGAGATTATTTTCTTGTTGTGTCTTCTAGCTTTTTAATTTCTATGGATTGCTGTGGATAATGGTTGGATGTGTTTGGTTTTTTACTGGAAATGAAGAACATTTTCTGGTTTTGCTTGTTTGGTCATTAGTAGATTTTTCAGTAGTCATTAATGGATTGGAAATGTTGTTAATCTTGCAATTCATTACAAAACAAACTTATAATTGACCATGTTTATTTACTAATAAGATGCTCATAGATATCAATTTCAGTGGGTGCTTGATGAATCTCATTCCTTTTTAACCTGTGAACTCACCAATGATTCACCTCATGTCAAAATCCTGCAGCTGTGGAGAGATACCAGTGTTCTCAAGCACATAAAATCAGTCTAGGTTTTTTTTTATAGAGTTTAATTTTTGATCAGGTATCAATTTGTTTTATAATTTATAAGACTAATAAAAAATAATAATATTCTTATTTTTACATTTTAAATAAAAATGAATTTGTATACTTCTAATTTTTAATAATTAAAATTAAATGTATGTAAAACTGTTAACTTCCCTCACTTTCACTTCCCCCACTTTTGTGGAAAAGAACACCCTACTGAAGTGCAATCCGAACTGGTCTCACTTCCTGCAAAATGAACACTAGAAGTGGAGAAGTTGGCACTTTGGTGCCCCTTCACTTCGGTGGAAATAAACACCAGAAGTGTCCGTTTCAACCCACTTCAGGAACTGGAACTTCCATCCACTTCAGCCTACTTCTGCACTTCCAGGCACTTTCTCAATTAACTAATCGGGGTTACACTATCCGTCCACCTCCAACTATTCTATGTGTAAATGGTCTGACCCGATAAGGCCTTCTCTCGAGCCCAATAGTTGCAAGATTGGATTTTAAGTGTAATAAATTCTTGATTTTCCTTTAATTGACTTTTAGAATAATTAATCTCATTAATTTTTGAGAATTTTTTGATTTTTGATTTAGAAAATTTAGGGTGTTACATCAGTTGCGGTAGTTGAAGTAGTGGGCTATTAGATAAGATAAAATATGTTCAAATTGGAATTTGAACGTATCCACACGTCGGTTTTAAATTCTTTCATATTTTTATAAATAGGCATTATGCCTTTGTCAGTGTATTCATGAAAAGCAAGGAGTGAATAAAGGAGAAAGTTGGCTTGTGGCCCTAATTTGCTATTTGTACTTTTGATTGCCTTGTGCTTGTTTCTCTTCTCTTTCATATGTTTGCTTGTTGACTTTTTTTCATATTCAATTGATCTATTGTTGTGAACCTTGGTTGAGGCAACGAGAGGCTGAGTCAGATCTTGGGAGAAGACTCAGCTACCATCACAGAAAGATCGTCGTGTAGAGGTGTCAAAAAATTTAAGGTATATACCTTAACCTGTAACATTGTGGTATCACAGCTATGACGGATATAAATGAGGACTCATCTCTCTTGGTTGAAGAGGTTGGTGGGCTTCATCCGGAAAAGAGAATCTTTTATCTCCCTCTCGAACAGGTACTATACTTTGTTGGGCGAGATTATGATGATCAAGGAGACATCGAGTCCAATAAACTCGTACTGAGATAGCACATGGACGAGATGTCTCAATCGCAACGCATTCGAGGCCTTGATGGAACGAGAGACTAGACGGCTTGACGTGGAAGTTTCGGTTATCCAAGAGACACACTTCGGGAGCACATCTCACTTGATCTTGGCTCCGAAGGTAAAGGTCTTGGAACCAAGTCCTTTTGTAGGTGCTTGGCGTGCCAAAGACTTCGAGAATTTCATATGGGTTATGGATTAATACTTTTGGGTGTCCAAAGTTCGTGAGGATGAATGAGTATCGCTTGTGGGCATGTATCTCACCAGGGATGCAAAACTCTGGTTCCGGGCGTGGTCAGAAAATGACTCTTGAGTAGGACAAGAGTTTGTTCAATGCTTGGAATAACTCAAGTGGGAACTCCATGAGCAGTTCTTGTCGAGGAGCACTTCATTGGTCTTGAGGACCCTGCTTAAGAAGCTGCACGATCAGAGAATATGTGAAGGCCTTCACATATATTGATACTGGATATCAAGGATATGTCCGAGGAGGACAATGTCTTTAACTTTATGTCTAGGCTGCAAGGTTGGGCTAGTCGGAGGTACGGAGATAGGGAGCAAAAGATCTCACTTATGCTATTTTTTCATGAAGGCTCGGTTGATTTTCAGTGAGCAAATACTCTTGTACGGGACAAGGGGAAGTCAAATCAGGTGGGCAAACTTGCGAGACGGGACGGTGTGAAGAAGCCACATGAAGAGTGGCGTGACTCCACCGGATCTAGAATAAAATAACTCGACCAAGGACTGAGAGCTAAATTCTTTATCTACTAGGGTCCTCACCTTGTACGCGACTATCCCATGTGTGAGAAACTCTCGGCGCTCATGGTGAAGGTCGACGGTGAAACTAATTGCCCTGCTTAAGTTAATCCTCGTCAACTCATTAACACAATCAGGTCAGTGAAGAAGAACCATGTCAAACTCTTGTTTATTCAGATCATGTTGAAAGGAAAGGTCGTTAAGGCCATGATGGACACTGGTGCTACACACAAATTTATGTCGGAGAAGATAGCGGCAGATCTCGGCTTTACCCTCAAGAAGGATACGAGTCCAGTTAAGGCGGTAAATTCCAACGCCTAACCGGTTGCGTGTATGGAATATGAGATGGCAATCAGAGTTGGGGATTGGGAAAGGCATATAAATATTTTGGTGGTACTCTTGGATGATTTCGACATCATCCTAGGCAAGGAATTCTCTATACATGCTAAGTGTGTAGTGTTACCATATACCTCAGTGGAGTTTTCATTATGAAGGGAACATGACCATCCTTTATTACAGGCGTGAAGTAATGGAAGGTCTAAAAAGGGAAAGAAACACTCTTGTCTGCAATGCAACTGGAGCATGGTCTGAAGCGAGGAAAACTTACCTATCTAGCGGCCATGCTGGAAACAAAGGTTGAGAAGAAGGTAAAAGTGTTGGATACGGTTATGCCTATTCAGGAAGAATTTTGGGATGTGATACGGGATGAACTCCTGAAAGCTCTCCCGCCTAGAAGGACAGTAGATCATCATATCAAGCTAGAGCTTGATGCTAAGTCTCCTACAAAAGCACCTTATAGGATGTCTTCCTTAAAGCTGCAAGAACTGAAGAAACAACTCATGGAACTGTTGGATGTCAGGTATGTACAGCCATCCAAAGCCCCATTTGGTGCCTCAATGTTGTTTAAAAAGAAAAAGGATGACACATTGCGGTTCTGTGTGGATTACAGAGCCTTGAACAAGGTGATCATGAAAAACAAATATCTGATCCCCTTGATTTAGGACTTGTTCGATCGGCTTTGCGGAGCAGCTTTCTTCTCCAAATTGGATCTACGCTCAAGATACTGGCAAGGGCACATCGCCAAGGGAGATGAAGGCAAGAACAAATGCATTACTTGTTATGGTTCCTATGTGTTCATGGGCATGCCCTTCGGCTTGAAAAATGCCCCTGCTACATTCTTTAACCTAATGACTGATGTGTTTGCAGATTACTTGGACCGTTTGATGATTGTATACCTTGATGACATTATGGTGTACAGTGAGTGCTTGGAGGACCACTTATCTCATCTCAAGTTGGTGCTAGCTAAATTGAGGGAACATCAACTATATGTGAAGATGGGGAAGTGTGGGTTGCATAGAAAAGTATCATGTTCCTGGGGCACATGATCTCTCACAGAGAAGTCCGAATGGACCAGCACAAGATGCAAGCAATCTTGGAGTGGCCGGAGCCTACCAAGGTAACTGAACTGACATTTTTCTTCATCAAGGATTATTCAAGGAAGGTAGCCTTGTTCACCGATCTCTTGAAGAAGGATTAGGAGTGGTACTGGACGGACAAGTATCAGCAGGCTTTCAACTCATTGAAATAGGCAATAGTCAGTGAACCACTACTAAAGCTGCCAAATTTTGGGCAACCTTTCGAGGTGCATATAAATGCCTCTAACTAGGCCGTGGGCTATGTTCTAGTGCAAAAGGGTCACCCGGTAGCATTTGGGAGTTGGAAACTCTCTAATGCAAAGAGAAGGTATTCTACTTATGAGAAAGAGATGCTTGTTGTGGTGCATTGCTTGCAATTATGGAGGGTATACATACTTAGAAACAAGTTCATGATCAAGACAGGCAACATTATTAACGCATTCTTTGCTACACAAAAGAAGCTGACCCCAAGGCAAACTCAACCGCAGAAGCTTCTACAAGAAAATAACTTCGAAACACAAGCCCGGACAACACAATATGGTGGCCGATGCTTTGAGTCTCAAGAAGGCTATGAAGATAGTTGTTGCCTTGAGTGCAAAGGTTGACTTTGGACGTAGGCCGAAATGCGATGCCGGATGTGGCTACGGCGATGTATGTACAATACCAAAGATTGGCTACGGACGTGAAGAAGGGTGTCACACGATGGTATTGGATGGAAGACAAGCTTCTCCATGCCAAAGGAGGAAAGCTATTGATGCCGAATGTTGGAGGATTGTGAAGGGAGTTGTTTCTTGAAATACAAGACATGAGGTAGGCTGGACACCCTAGATACAAGCGAATAATGGCTCTGCTCACAAGGCACTACTATTGGCTGAATATGCAAATGATGTCAAGGCCTATATGAAAACTTGTTTTATATGCCAACAAGACAAGTCGGAGAGGAGGAAGGAAGCAAGGCTACTACAACCACTCCTTGTGCCGGATAGGCCATAGCAAATAGTTCCGATAGACTTTATCATTTGATTTCCCAAGGTAAGGGAAATGACTTCTTTTTAATAGTGGTGGATAGGTTTTTGAAGTATGCAATGTTCATACCTACACTAACCATATGTACGGCAGAGTACAAGGCTGAACTCTTCTTCAACTATGTGGTGAAATTGTTTGGTTTGCCGTAGGACATTGTGAGCGATCGGGATTCATAGGGCGGTTTTGGACTTCATTGTTCAACATGTTTGGTTCGAAACTCAAATTCTCTACGGCCAATCACCCATAGGTAGATGGACAGACCTAACGGATCAATGCTCTATTGGAGGAGTACTTGAGGCATATTGTCACTGCCTCGCAGAAGAACTTGCTTGATCTATTGTAGATAGCACAATTCACATACAACCTGAATCAATCTTCTGCAATAGGAAAAAGCCCATTCGAGATCGCGTTGGGATTTTAGCCACAGGTGCCACTTGAGGTAGCAAGGTAGGCCACTAGAGGCAAGTGCCCCATAGCTTATCAACTCGCGAGAAGTCAACAGGAGTTGCTGGATGAAGTGAAGGACTCTCTAGAAAATGCTCTAAGAAGGATAAAGAAGTATGTAGACAAGGGTTGGAGACCTTTGGAGTTTATAACGGGAGATCGATTATGGTTGAAACTCACTCCCTAAATCTGGAAGAAGCTCCACGAGCGTGATGCATACAAGCCTCATTCAAAGGTATGAAGGACCATTCGAGGTAATGCAATGAGTTGGACAAGTTGCTTATAAGCCTCAAGCTCTATCCAACTTTCCATGTGAGTTTCTTGAAACCTTGTTACGAGGATAACACTAAACCATCTCCAAACAAGACCAAATGAGCACCTCCCTTAGTGAGGACTCAATTTGAAAGGGTTGTAAAGAATATCCTTGACCTGCGGGTCAAAGGATAGAGAATGAAGAACCGAAGAACGTTCTATTTGGTGCAAAGGAAGAGCAACCTATCTCCGAGGCTAGTTGGGAGAAAGACACTACATTATGGCAGTTCGAGAAGGAGGTCAACGAGAACTTGGATTCTGCTTAGACGAGGTCATCTGATTCTTCGGGCAGGTAGTTTGTCAAACCCTTGCACATGAACCAATTGTGGGTTCTAGCCTTTGGACGTACTAGGTCAGGAGTGGTGTGCAGATGCATGGCCGCGGTAGGGAATGAGCAAAGCAGACACGTGGCAAGTAAGCGCAAGGCGCAGACATAGCGCGCAGAGCATGACATATAGGCACGAGGCACTGGGAGCTAAGCTCAGAGTGCAAGAGCACATGGGGCATGTGTGGAGTGTAGGTGCGCGTAGAGACAGGTATGTGTGCAAGGTGCTCTCAGGCTAAGCGCAAACCACAGGTTCGTGAAGGGTGAAAGCTAGTACTCGTGGGACTTGCATGAAGCACAAGAGCACAAGGAACGTGCAAGGAGCACAAGTGCGTGCGGAACACAGGCAAGTACGGAGCATGCATGGGGCGTGCGGAGCGCATACGCGCACTCGGGTGCGATATTCACAAGACGTGATTAGATCGTGAAGGCTTCAGTTGCTAACTGAAGTAGTGGGCTATCGGATAAGATAAGATAAGTTCAAATTGGAACTTTACCTTATCCATAAGTTGGTTTTGAATTCTCTCATACTAAATAGGCATGGTACCTTTGTCATTGTATTCATGAAAAACAAGGAGCGAATAAAGGAGAAAGTTGGCTTATGGCCCTAATTTTCTCTTAGTGCTTTTGATTGCCTTGTGCTTGTTTCTCTTCTTTTTCTTTTGTATGCTTATTGGCTTGTCTCATATTCAATTGGTTTGCTTCTGTGAACCTTGGTTGAGGCAAAGAGAGATTGAGTTGGATCTCGGGGGAAGACTCAGTTGCCATCATAGGAAGATCGATACGCAGAGGTGTCAAAAAATTTGAGGTATATACCTTAACATGTGATAGTACTTACCATGCATAGTGCTAAACTCGACATTGTATAGTTAGTCAAGATAAGTTACCTAGAGAGGGTTTATATTACATTCAAATTGGAAGTTGAGGGTTCAATTGGTAAAATTGAAATTCATGGGGCTAACAAAAAAATTGAGCAACTTGTAGGAATCAAAAGGTAATTTAGTTAGAAACCAACAAAATATGGAAAGTATTTGGGTATTTTAAACTCTATGATAAATTATAAACAAAGCTCCAAAGATGGAATCAGATGCTTGAAAGAGAGTTTGGGAATAACTAACTTTCACAAGGAAAAGTTTATTAGTCTATTCTTTCTGTCAAGGAGAGGTTGAGAGTTCAAATTATGCCTGTGACATACTTTTAGTAGCTTGTGTTGACCGTCGGCAAGTGCAAGTACTATGCCTCCGCATGAAAGCACATATGGTCGCAAGTTATAAGTTTCGGTAAGTATCAGGTCGAATCCACAGGGAGTGTACTTGGTTAGCTGAGGAGGAGCCTACTAATGTACTCTGATCCTTCAATAATCTATTAAGAAAAACAAATAAAAATGTTGAAGAGTTCAGAGAAGAATATCAGTGATATATAAGGATCTAGGGTTGAATAGCATTTGGACATTATAAGGTTTTCCTTCTGGATTAGGGATGATTTGTCAAGCTTGATGGCAAGGGCTATGTAGTGACACGCTAGGCGATTTTGTACGTGTGAAGCGTAGATGATGATTCCTTATGTCAAAGGAATATGGCTACAGCCTCCATCCCATATGTCTATGGGTTGGACTGAAGCATTAATGAACTTAGAATATGCCTTGACCATGGATAACCACAACATATATCTATCTCATGACAAATGTCGGTCTGTCACACCAGCCTTCCACTATGCGATGCATGGTTCATCTACACTAATGTCCATATGTCTTTAAGCCTATGATATGTCATCGCCTTTCGGATTGATGATTAACAAGATACACATGGAACCAACGTAGCTAATGATTTGTCGTTGCCTTTCGACTAACGGTTTATGAAGAACCATGTCACAAGCACACCAAACCAAGCTAACAAACCATGTAATCAAGAGATAATGTAGATGTCCATGTTCACGTCACTATACAACCCTAGAACAGAGTTCTAGCCAAACTACATGCTACTCATAACAAAAGTATTAAAACATTCATACAAAGAAGCATTCATGTTCAAGATACAAGGACTAAAATAAAAAGAGTAAAAGATGATGGGGATCTTAGACATTGTTCTAATGTTTGATTGGATGAAGAAAATAAGATGAGTCATTTTAGCAATGAACATGCAAGATGAAGTAATTGAGGGATGGAAGAAAGCAAGGGAACATGTAGGGTTTGATTTCGAGGTAACCAACCTCTTTCTTTTGAACTCAATTCAATGGAAAGCATTCTTATTCCAAAAATTGTGTACAACTTATGTAGAGTTGATACACAACCAACTATGCTACAAAATAAGCACCTAATGCACAACTTCTAAAGCCTATTCTTCAGCCAACAAATTCAAATACAACTGATTCAATCCTAACCAATCTTGACCTACAACTCTTTAGTCTTATACAAATCCAAACTGCTTATTCTTGCCCATCTCAGCTGCCAACTGATGAGTGCTAAAATATGCATCAAATTACATCTATGTTGGTCATTATTATATTATTTTGACGTATAAAATTATTGACATATGGACATATGTGGAACATGCACCATCATGGCTCGTTATATAATTTTCATCAATAAAATGCTATTTTTTGAATTCCATAGGAAAATATTATTCTAGTGTGGCTTTGCTATGTTGTTTTAATTGGTGCAAGGAATAATCAAGCTTGACTATGAAAATGTGATACACGATCGGGTTGGGAATTAATAACCGTTTGGCATGGAAGAAGTGGTTGGATGGAAATGAAGCCTTCAACAAAGATTAAGAGGGCATTCTATCTTTTCAAAATGATCTAGTTTGCTCCAATCCAAGTTCATTTCGGCCTCCAAACGGTAGTTTGAATTGGATTTTAAAAAGCTAGTCCAAATCCTAATCAGATTAGGGTTTCTGTATGTGCGATGTAATTTTAAAATGGACATAACTAAAAATCCAATTGTGGTGATTCAAAGTCCAGAGTAAGGAAAACATCAAGAACTAAAACTTTTATAAAGCCGAGTCCATAGAGCTCGTTTCCATACCTCAAACCGAACTGGAACTCACTGATAGAATCCAGAACTTTTATTCTCTTTGTGGGCTTTGTAAATAATGAGCCCATGCCCAACAGTAGTAGATGGAAATTTTTTTCAAGGTTTATTTAGTATTATAATCATGTTTTAAAAAGAAAAGAGGCGTTAAAAAAAAAAAGAGAGGAGAAAAGGAGGAAAAGAAAAAAAGCGAAGGACGGGGCAATGAAGACTCTCAACCCTTCCCCTTTTCTTTTGATGTTTTTCATGACCATACTCAGCTAAACCTCCTTAACTAAGGCAAAGGGGGAGATTAGCTCTAGCCCAATAGTATGTAATATTTTTTTCTCTGATTAATATCATTAAATTAAAAAAAATCTTTTCTTCTATGTTTTGATCTTTGTTGTTGGGGTTGGTCTTTAATGTGGTATACCGATTAGGCATCATAAATTATTAGGTTGCATCCTTTTGTTTATGATCGACGAATAGGCTACAACAAACTTTGATTAATTCCCACAAAAATTATGTTTCATGGGGAATATGATAGCTAATGCTTAGGTTTACCTTTGATTATTGTCGTCTATAACCATGATGCATGCATACCTAAATTCAACTAGAAAACCATAGATCATCAGAGAAATTTATTTGCATCCATTGGGAGGACTAATCAAACTTTAAACCTTAGTCTTTTTTTCGCATGATTAATTAAAAGAAATTAGTTTTAAATTAATATTCTCTAAACATAAATTAGGGCAATTCTGATACGGTGTTTTTCTTTAACTTTGCTAAGCTTTCCTCGTTCCTTCCTGTGGATCGACCTCGTTGAACTGAGTATTATAATTGATCGATCACATTGAGAAAGAGCACAGTTACAAAAGAAGAAAAAAGTGAGAGATCACAAACTATGCTATAAAAGACGGGAGTGTAACAGCTTGCCCCTCCTCAATTGATAGCCTTGTCCACAAGGATGGAGTTCAGAAACTCTTTTTGAATGTAGACTGAGTCCCCCCAGGTTGCATCATCCTCAGAACTACGGGCCCATTGAATCAACACTTGTGGGATAGCTTTCTTGCTGCGAGTGTGGATACGATAAGCCAATACCTTGTAAGGTTCAAGTATCAAGACACTATCACCTTGAAGAGTAGTTGAATGCACGTGAAGACTTACCAAGTGCTTTTTGAGTAAGGAAACATGGAAACCTGGGTGAATACGGCATTGAGTGGGCAGCTTCAATTTGTAAGAAACACGTCTAATTCGGTCCATAGCTTCATAAGGGTAATAAAAACGATGCGAGAGCTTAATATGCCTTCGAATTCAAGCACTAGCTTGTCTGTAAGGTCACAAGTTGAGATACACCCCGTCCCCTACATTGAATTCTATCCCTATAAGATGTAAATCTACATATTGCTTCATCCTTTGTTGTGCTTGACTATGATTTTCCTTGGGTAATATAGAATTTCTTCCCTTGTTTTTGACATATCATCAACTACAGCATTCACACTCAACCCATATATGGCTTCAAAGGAGACATCCTTATAGAGGAATGCCAATTTGAGTTATAGCCCCACTTGGCCATGGCTAGCCAGTTTGCTTATCACTTGGGTTGTTCTGTTGCGAAACATCATAAATAAGTTTCAAGAGTCCTATTTAGGACTTCAGTTTGGCTATTAGATTGGGGGTGGCAGGAGAATGACATGTGCAACTTCGTCCCTTACAATATGAAGAGTTCTTACAAAAATTTTCTAGTGAAAGAAAGATCCCTGTTACTCATAATGGAAGTTGGCATCCCATAAAGTTTGAATATATGGTTGAAGAATAAGAGAGCAACCTTGATTGTAGTATATGGGTGAGCCAATGACAAAAAGTGACCATACTTAGACAAACGATCCAATACGACCAACATGATTGTGCAACTGCTCGATGGAGCCAGACTATCAATGAAGTCTAGAGCTATATCAGCCAAGATTTGTGAGGGAATGGGAAGTGGTTGTAAGAGACCATATGGCGATGTGATGGAGTATTTCACAATGAGGAATGTAGGACTTCATAAAGCGCTGCAATCCTTGCTAATAGAAGTTGCGCCTAACACAGTGTAAGGTCTTGCATATCCATGTCCCAAACTTGGAGAATCATGAAGTTCTTGAAGAACCTTGGCCTTAAAGGAGAGGTCGGGAATATATAAAATCTTCCTTTATAAAATAGCATATCGTCATGTGTGGAGTAGATAACTGGGTAAAGTTGTCTTGACTTTAGTTGGGCTAATTTGGAGGCATTGTTCGGATTAGTTCCATATTCCTTGCCAAATCTCAACAGCACTACCCGTGCTCACATCTCAAGATCACATACTTATTCACATAACATTATCAGCCTTCCTGGCTGCATACATTCTGAACAAAATGGTCACCCAGACCTAAGCCCAAAATAGGCATGTCTCAACCGGTGCACACATGACGTAGACACATATTGACATACTAAAACATGCAAAGTTGCTCTATTATGAGCAAATATACTTTCATATTAAAAAATATACTTTTCAAAAACCATCGATAAAAACATCCGGCAATCAACTGGAGTTCATCTGCCGTCAACTCACCTGATAATACCTTCTACTTTAGTTGGATTTTCCCGACTATTGTAGGTGCTGCAGTTAAACGGGCGGAATTTCCTCTAAAATACTCAATCCATCAAATCCTTAACAAAAGTATAAAACAAAACAAAATAAAAAGAATCAAAACTCTCTCTCTCCTTCACTTTCTCTCTCTTCTTTCTCACCTTCTTCTCTCTTTCTCTTTCTCTCCTTCTTCTTCTCTTTTTCTCTTTTCTCTTTCTTTTCTTTTTCTCTCCCTGACCCCTGACCGATTCTCTCTCTTCTTCTTCTTTTTCCCTCTCTCCTTCTTTCTCTCTATTTCTCTCACTCTCTCCCTTTCTCCCTTTCCTTACTCTTCTTTCTCTCTATTTCTCTCCCCCTCTTTTTCTCTCTATCTTTCTATTCTCTTCCTCTTCTATCCTTTTACCCTGCGAACCGGTCAGTTTATAAAGGGGAAAAATATATTTATTTTAATTAATTATTTAATTGGAAAGAGGGAAGCAACTTCCTTTCCTCCAAAATATCTTCAACTTTTCTTATTATTATTTTTTAATTATTATTGTTTAATTTTAGAATGAGTTTCATGCTAACTTCCTTTAATTGTATATATATCTATAATTTTTTTTTCATTTTAATCCCCAAAATTTTATTACATCCATTTTGATTTTTTTTATTAATTCACAAAAATCCGGATATTACAGAAACGTTTGGCAAGACCAATATAGTCAGATATGGCAATGTTGATTTTAGGGCTTGAAAAGCTTGGCTTGCAGCATTTGTCCATATGAAAGCATCTTTTTTCTGCAACATTATTAGGGGGCAACAATAAGGCCATAGTTCTTTATGAACTTTCGATAGTAACCAGTAAGCCCCTGGAAACATCAAAGCTCTTTTACCTTGGTGGGTTGTAGCCACTCTTGCACAACAGTGATCTTGGAATAATTGGCTGATACCCCATTTGTAGATAAAAAATGACCCAAGTACTCCACCTTGGTTTGGCCAAAGGTGCACTTTAACAACTTGGCATATAACTTGTGAGAGCAGAGGGTGGTCAAAACTTGTTCGAGGTACTGCACATGTGAGTTTGTAGACGAACTATAAACAAGTATATATTTCATCCAAAAACACAAGGACAAACTTACGAAGAAAAGGCCTGAAAATGTCATTCATTAATTGCTGGAGAATGGTTGGTGCATTTGTTAACCAAACGGCATCACCTAGAATTCATAGTGGCCCTCATGAGTTTAGAAGTCTGTTTTGAAGGTATCATCTTGATGGACTCGAATTTGATGGTAGACAAACTGGAGATCAAGCTTCGAGAAAATAGTTGCTCCATGAAGTGCGACAAGTAGCTCATCAATCACCGGAAGGGGGTATTTTACCTTGATGTAGATGTGATTCAAAGCTCGATAATCGACTCAAAACGACAATTACCATCGTGTTTTCAGGCCAACAAAACTGGGTTGGAAGAAAAGCTAGAACTAGGTTGAATAAAACCACTAGACAACATTTATTTGACCATAGACTCAATAGCATCTTTCTAGATTAGAGGGTAGCTGTAGGGTCGGATGGAAATAGGCTTAGCATTGTTCTCGAGGGGAATATGATGGTCATGGTTGCGGGGTGGTTGTAGGACAGAAATAGGCTCAAACATATCACTGAATTTTTCTAAGAGTCTGAATATGGGTTTCAGCTTGTGGTCTTGGGTTTGTCATACATGTGGTGAAATTGAACGAGGAAGCATTTAGAATTGGAACTATAAACCTTTGCATTTTGTGTATATTGCATCGAGGCCAGAGTGCTTCCAATCAAAGTAACCATATTCTCTTCACTTACAAGAGACATTGTGAGCTTAGAGAAATCCCTTGTAATGGGACCCAATATATGCAACCAATTAGAACCTAAAACCATATCAAAACCATGCAACGGAAAAACTTAGAAATCAATTTTGAGTTGGAAGTCTTTCACCTGAACATAGGAGCATATAATTCTGCCCAAGCAAGAAACATTTTCAGCGTTAGCAATAAAGACCTTCAGGTTGGAGGGTAAGACTTGTAGCTTAGCCCTCTAAACTAATGAAGGTGTGATGAGACTATGAGATGACCCGGAATCCATAAGGATCAGTATAGGTTGGGGATAAAGAACCCGGATACCTTCATTGTTTGAGGTGATGTAGTTCCTTGGATTGCAATGAGTTAAAGAGTAGGAGTTAGATTTAGGTCAGTAATAGCCATAGATTGTATTATTTTTGGTTTTTCAGTGACTGACTCCTCCATATTGTAACATCCCAAAAATTCCTAAGTAAAAATTCAGTAAATTTTTGAAATTTTAAATGAGGTTAATTAACTTAAATCAGATTAATTATTATTAACCTCGAAGTTAAAGAAAATTAGAATAAAATGGACCGAAATCCATTCTCGCAAGGGCCGAGAGAGGCCTTATTGGGCCAGGCCAGAGTTAATAAAATAGTTGGAGATGGATAGTCGGCCGAGTTAGATTAATTAAACCAGAAATTAATTAAATATTAATTAATCCATATTAATTAAGTAAGAATGTCGGACAAAAGTTAGAGTCCCGATAAAGTAGATCTGGCCGAGTCAAAAGCCGAGATAGACGGATCTGGGTCGGGAGAAGAGACGACCCGTGATGCTACACTCAGCCCGTGTCACTGGGGTCGTCTGACCCAGGATTCCCGGATCTAGTCTGAGATAGAGACAAGCCAGAGAATATCATTAGTCGCCCTCGTGACGGCACAGTAAGAAGATAGGATCGACGAAAAGTCGTTCGGCTTGTAGTGAGATATTTCAAAGATATTATAGTTTATTAAATACTTTTAATAAGATAAGTTAATATAACAGTTTAATCAATAAAATAATAATAATAATAATAATAATAATAATAATAATAATAATATATTAAAACAACACATCTGCCTATTTAGGCAGATGTAAGAAAGAGAGAAAGAGAGAATTTTTCAACTCTCTCTCTCTCCCTTTTCCTCTCGTGTTCAGAGGCTCGCCCTCACCCTTCTTGTAAAGCACAATCAAGGCTCAAGACGCACCGGCCGGTACTGATCCCCTTTGGTCGCTTCCACCCAAGGGACCACTGACTACACGCCGGCAAATTACCCCCCGAAAAGCGCCTCTATGCAGGCGCTGCGCGCAGCCTCTAGCTCCACCGGGTCCCATCGGCAGTCATCCTCATACGGAGCTTTCCTCGCCGCCACCATGGTTGCTCCCAAAATTTCACCACGCTAGCCTCGTCCCACGCATCACCGACACCCACCGCCGATCTAGCTCCGCCCCTTCTCCATTTGCCTCACAGCTCACCGACGCCCTATTTGCTGACGATCCCTATACCTGCAAGGTCCTGACTTTTCTTGTGAGCTCTAATTGGGGGAATAGTGGACTGATTTCATACCTGAGATAATTTGTTGTCTGGCTATAGAACAGAGGATTGAGAGTGTGCATAGAATGCTTAAATTGGGATAATTAGGGCTGTGAGATGGTCGGATGTTGATGCCATGTATTGCATGTTATTAATCATGTTAATTTAGTTATTATGTGGTGAATGTTTGTAGTAATTCGGGAGCCCCACAAATAAAGGAGGTGTTGCCAGATTTTTCTTGAAAATCTATAAGAGTTAGGAGTTTAATTAAGATCTAGTTGATGTTTCCATGATTAGTTAATTAATTATCTTCATTCCATGCTTAATATACTAGTTATTAAGTTTAGGAAAGTGATAATTAAGTTCAGTGGAGAAATACGAGCATGTGATAGTGTGTTTATCCTTATCGTATTCTATTTAGCTTAAATTAGAGTACGGGTCAAGGGTATGACCTCTATATTTATAGACTTCGTATTTCAATTATCAGGAAAGGGCAAAGGCAAGTCAGCCGCTGCCGAAGGACCGAGCCAGACCTAAGCTTGGACCAGACTCAGGTGAGGGGAACTACCTGTACAGTTCACTTGTTTATTTTTATACAATACAGATTTCAGTTTTGAAAAGCATAAACAAGGAGTTTTATGAAAATTTCTAGAGTTTTATAAACCCATTTCATGCTTAGTATTCAGTAACAAAAAAGAGAAACAGATACAGAAACAGATAGATTACACTTTATCGATATGCTTGACTAGGCCAGTGGTGGCTCGTGTAGAGCCAGAGAGTACTGCATTGGGTTAGGAGATGGGTGATTTAAATTCTGATTTTAAGTCCGAACTATCTGTTTTTAAAACGCTTCCATTTTATAAAAATCAAAACCCCCTTTCCATCCTTTTGGGGTGCTTAGTGTAATGCATATATATAATTGACCCTCGAGTATCCAGATATATTAGTTGGTTCTGTACCGCCATACGATTGAAGTAGATGTGTAGTCTGAGATTTAGTCTTGTGTTTATTAGATGATGCCGCATTCCTCGCCTTCTAGAGATAAAGTTCATCTCAGAGAGAGAGAAGGCACAGGTACAGATTACCCAGGGGGAATGTCGGTTTCATAAATAATTCACAAGACAGAGAAACAGAAAATCAGAAATGCATATATAAGAGAATACATTGATCAGCATTTACTTGCTCAGTATTTAGCACAGATTTCAGTATTTAAATTCAATTATTTTCTATACATGTTTTTATACGTCAGATTTACAGTTTTACTTATTATACGGGTACAGTTTACACCCGACAGATATGTTCCCAACTCACTGAGCTCCAGTAGCTCAGCCCCCTCTTCTTTGACATTGTGATTGCAGGCGATAGACAGAGAACCGTATAGAGGTTGGTCTGATCGCGAGTCTAGTGGAGCGTCCTGTAGCTGGCTCTGACTCCCGTGTCTAGAATTATGTTATCTTGATTATGAGTGCTGTGAGACTTTTAAGTTTAAGACATTATTTATATGGTGATGTATTAAACCAATTTGAGTTGGAGTTTTAATGTATTCAGTTTGCTTATTAGTTTCCGCATGTTGTTAATTTCACAATTAATTAGCAGTTTACAGCCTTAGGTTTAGGGTTCATTCCCTGGACCTGGCTGGTGTGACACCTGGGTCCTAAAACAGATAAGGGTGTTTCATATCGGTTGATGGCTTAACATCGAGAAGAAACAAATTTTGTGTCCTACACTTATGGTCCCTAAGAGTACTTCTCATCACAGTTATAGCACAAGCCTTTGTCTCGTCGTTCATGTATTTCAGTGGGAGAAAGATGCCTGATTGGTAGTCATGTCGATGAGGGGTGGGAATACCCAATTTGGAATTGTCAAACATGCCTTTGCGACAAACTTACTGCTTCTCTTCTAATAGTTAAGGCCAAACCTACAATTGTAGAGAATGTGGTTGGTTTTAAAAGTTGAACATCATATCACAACTCATGTTTTAGGCCACCAATAAACTGGGCAGCACGCAACTTTTCTAATAGTCCTTCAACTTTAGTTGCAAGAGTCTCGAAGTGCTTTTGATAAATAGAGACGATAGTATATTGTCAAAGCTTCATGAGAGCAATGGGTGGATCTTCGTATTTGGTGTGTCCAAATTGAAGATTAAAAGCTTGAGAAAAGGTTTCCCAACTAGTTATCGCTTGGTCAAACTCATGAAGCTTATATCAATGGAGTACAAGTCCCTCAAGATGAAAGGATATGATGAGAAGGTGTTGAGTAGGAGAGGTTTAAGCCTCACGGAACAGATTGGATCCCCCCACCCGTTAATTTTTTGTTGCTTATTAGGCATGGACTTATCGGATACAATAGTGCGTTCTTCAAGGTGAATCATGGCATTCTTGAGCTGATTAATGGAGTCTGGAATTTCTTTCAGTCTCGTACCATCTGTCATGATTCGAAACTCGGTAGGACCTCCAAATGTTAGCAATGAACATGAAAGATGAAGTAATTGAGGGATGACATAGAGCAAGGGAATATGTAGGGTTTGATTCGAGGTATACCTCCTTCTTCTGAACTCAATTCAATGGAAAGCATGCTTATTCTAGAAACTGTGTACAACTTATGTAGAGTTGATACTGTTGGAAAACAATCAGGAATTTGTATACAGTTACTTTTATATATATATGTCACAAAGAACTATATAATTTGCAAACAAGTAAAAAGTAGGGTTGAAGAGAAATCAGAGAGCTGACTTGATCGGAGATTGTGGCTAGCGTAAATGCTATGTCCTATAGTAGAAATTCGCCCCTACTCTGTATTGTAGTTCGTTGAGTGTCTGCCACCAAGATTCAACAATCTGTAGCCAAGAACCTATCACTCGGTTTCTTTGTCCTGGCGAATTTAATTGGTGGATTTCCTCTCAGAAAGTTTTTGGAAGAATTTGAAGTATTGGAAAAAGATTGTTTGAAACTGATGCTTTGTTTTTGGTTTTATAAGGAGTTAAACACCCTTTGCATAAAGAAGCGATGCTTGGAGAGGGGTTGTGTTCTTCTGGAGAAACTGTGTTCTTCTGAAAGGTTGTATTGAACAGACACACCTATTCACAGGCCAGAATAAATTGAGCCAAAAAATTAATTCCATATCAGAAGAGATCCCAAGGCCCAAGGCCCATCTTTGACATATATATATATATAGATATATATATATATATATGTCAAGCCCAAGCCTCATCCAAGTCAAAGCCCAAGCCAAAGACCATGCCAAATCTCATCCAACCAAAAGCCCAAAGCTTTGTTCAAATTACTAAATGTCCCATGTGAACACTTATAAACCATCCAATTTTTTTTCAATTTTTGGATGTGGAACTTTTTTTCTCTCTATTTCTATACAAAACTCCAACAGATACATAACCAACCATGCTACAAAATAGGCACGTAACTCAAATTCTAAATGCTAGTCTTCAACCTACAAATTCAAATATAGCTGATTCAATCGTAATCAATCTTGATGTACAACTCTTTAGTCCTACAGAAATCCAAACTGACTTATTCTTGCCCATCTCAACTGCCAGCTATGCCGTAAAAGACGAGAGTGTAACAAGTCACCAATAAATATTTCCAAAATTTTTATTTATTTTAATGCCTTCATTTTTTTCACTCAATCTAATCAAAGTCTAGAGGGGTTTATATTTGAAAATTTATATGGCTAAAAGGAGGGGTTTTATATAATCTAAAAAATAAACCTAATTATCAATTTGACATCTAAAATACTATAATCATTTGTATATGCACAATAAACTAAAAAATATTGCTTACGTACCAATCTTCATAAAATTAGTTGATCATTTTGGTATAAAATTATCACAATATCAATACATTTAAAAGTTATATTGATATTGCACTAAAATTGTTTAAAAAATTAAAGTTATAGATTTTTTTACTTTATAATAATAATTTTATTAATTTTATATCGAGTTGATCAATAAAAAAAGTATTGAAGTAAATATTTTGACATTTTCAGAGGAATGCATACAGTTATAATGCTTTGGAGGTTAAATAGAGAATTAGGATTATTTGCATGTATAGAGGAAAAAACAAACAGAACGTGTTTTCCAAAATCAATTAACAATCCAACAATACAACATTTATCACAATTACCAAAGGTGTCACAGCCTAGCCGCAAGGTCCTCCGCACACGAGATGAGAACCTAAGTTCGAATCTCCTCTGTGACGGAGTGAGTGCGCATGGTGTGGATCACACAGTGGGTATGGTCCACGCACACAGATAATTCTGTGTGGGATTAGTAGTTTGACCCCTTCGGGCGGTCTACACACAGTGTATCCCGCAGGCGATCAAGCCGCGCCCCCGAGTGAAACTCGTGATAGTCCAATCTGTGCGTACATCCTGTTTTAAATATAATGGGGTTTATCCCTTGTCTCAAAAAAAAAAACATTTACCACAATTTCTATTCTAAATTATTATCTGAGTGTCACACATGCTTGATTTCCTTTTTTTTTTTCTTATAGTGATTACTCATCCACATTGCTGAAACTTTGTTGAAGGGGAAAAATATTTCTCCTGTTTGTCTCCTGAGAATCCTCTTCTTCGGTTGTTTTCGGAGGAATAAAGCGATAAAAAAGCCTTCCGTATCCTCTGTTGGATCAGTCCTCAGTAAATGTTCAGCTGAGATGAAATGGAAAACAAGTGTAATCATCCACCCGAAATGTGTTTGGAAAGTAAATTAAAATGGAGATGTAACACTTACATCCTTCGAAGACAGGGAGTCCGCGGCGAGGCCATTGAGGAAAAGGTGTTGCAAGTTCAAAATTAAGAGATGCAGCAAGAGGAAGAACGGATTTGATGACATCCTCGTTTTCTGTTTGATGGATAGAACATGTGCTGTACACAATTCTTTCAACAGCAGGAACTGTGGAGATGCATAGAACAGCAATTGTAACATTGTGTCATAGAGAAATAAAAGTTAAGAATAACAAAAAGAAAATGATTGTTCTATTGTGTGGGTTGAATTTACAGGACAGCGCATGAGCAAGAGCTTTTCTTTGGAAAGCAGCAAGCTTCTTCACCCTTTGACTATTAGCAGCATCGGTATCATTATCTATGAAGTGCAAGAAAGATCAGTCTTTGTAAATTCAATGCAAAAGGAATTAATTAGTAGAACAAGGTACTGTGTGCAAAGCAAATAATAGAAAGCAAAGCTGCAATCCATATTGTCAATGGCGTAAAATACACATTGAAGCCTCAGGTACAGAATGTGTAATTGAAAAAATTGAATTTGATATTATCAGATTGAGAATTGCCCCTTTATATGACCTTTGTTGATTGAAGACTGGAGGAAAATTAATTATAACTCAACTAAATGTTGAAAAGAAACTGATGATAATACAAAGCACTTAAGTAAAAAGTTGAAAAAAGCAATAACCATAAAAGCATAAAGAGTAAGTTGGACCTTGAGAGTACGATGGAAGGAGGTTATCCAGCCTCTCAGCAGAAATTCCAGATCCAGAACAGGAAGGATCCAAGAGAATAGCACGAACCTGACAGCATGATCGTTATCAGAAAAAAGAGTAATGATTTAAGCTGAATTTCAGCGGTTAACCAAAACATTTCATATACCTTGAATTGTATGTATTATCCTTGTATTCATATTTCAATAAATAAAAATTAGTAGAGATTGTCTCACTTATACTTTAATAAGTTTTATAGAAACTTTTACATAACAAATAATTAAGAAGCACAAATATATGTCTCAACACTTCGAGATATGGATGTAGTACACACTATGCAAATGTTGAAAACCTGTTCTGAATATAATAAAACAATTCATAGCCATCATATAAATAGTTTTACACTTATATTACAATAGAAGATCAAAAAACTATAAAAAAGAGTTGAAACAATCCTTTTGTTGGCATACGTTGAAAGATAGAAAAAATGAAAATTTTCCGGGGAACAGGAGATCATAAGTTTCATGGCAAGACAAATTGCTAGTGGAGAACTGTAGACATACCTTTGAGAATTGAGGATCCATTGTATCCAACTCCAAAAAGTCACCGTGAATGATGTCCACATCTTTGAATAAGGTTAAGGTCCACATTCATTAAATTATTATATTTACAATTGATATATAACTAGGAAAATTGAAGAAACAACCATTGATGTTTCAAAACTCGACATTACTACATTTGTAGAACCAGTAGTGAAGTTGGGTGACCTGCCTTATGTGCACTTGAAGCTCATGTAAGTACAAGACACTTTCCTAGAACCACGACTGGCACAAGACAATGAAGAACCAGTAACTTTTCACAAAAGAAATTGTCTTCGGGACACTAATTACAAGCCCAGAAGAAAATAAGCAAACACTGAAAAGCCAACCAAATAAGCCAAGTAACCAAAATAAAGGATACTATGTGCTCCAGATTTTCTAATAGAAGCTTCTAGAACCTTTACTCTTTCCTTGTGAAGTTCACATGCTATAATTTTTCCTTCTCCTCTCATGAGAGAAGCAAGGTGAGCGGTTTTGTTTCCTGGAGCTGCACAGGCATCAAGGACCTTCAAAGATAAATAAAATTCAGCATTAAGTGAAAAAGTGATGATAACTAAGTGAGTATGAATCATTACGATGGTTAACAGACTGAGCAAGCACTTGAAAAATAATCATCTTTTTCATGAATGCAAAATTGGTTTGGTGGTCGCACCAAACTGCCCAAAATAAAATTGGGTGATTTACATTCCTTCTTTCAAAATTTGGGCTAAGCCAAGATAACAGGGACATCCATGATAGCTCTGTCAACAGCCTAATTATCAAGGAAGTTTTGCTAAGAACACAATCAAATTAAATACCTTAACTACAGTGCAATTTCCTTGATTAGTACTCTAACCACAACCCTTCTGCAATATTATCCCAATTGAAAGAAATTAGATCTAACATAAGAGAATGAAATGAAATGAATTTAAATAACACTAAAATGAAAAAAAAAAAAAAAAAAGAAGAAGAAGAAGAAGAAGAATTAATAAATTAATTCGGAAACAGAAAGTATAGGAGTTGTAGCTAACTCTGCTGGCAAGTGTATGGCAGGGAATTATCTTTATGGAGACAAGGGGATCATAAATGAGCCAATGCTATATGCTAGGTGTATGGTAGAGAGAAAAGTTCAACAGCAGATGGTGGGACTAGATATATGGCCTGATAAAAGCAAACTAAAAGAATGAAGAATATGAACAAATGCATAGAAGAGCATGCAATACAACATTTTTGAAAGAGCCCTGTAACTGTCTTCTTCCAAGGCAAGTCCTTGAGAAAAAAAGGACCCGGAATAGTTTGTTTTGGTAGGTAAGTACAAGGAAAAGATTAATATTTGAAGAATTTAATATAAGACGGAGAATTCTTTGAAAAGTGCAAACAAACCTTCCATCCAGGTTTAGGGCACAACGCAACAGCCACCATAGAGCTCGCTTTGCCCTGTGAAGATAATGAA
Source organism: Dioscorea zingiberensis (assembly GCA_026586065.1). NCBI lineage: Eukaryota > Viridiplantae > Streptophyta > Magnoliopsida > Dioscoreales > Dioscoreaceae > Dioscorea > Dioscorea zingiberensis. The sequence goes on along the minus strand of CM048820.1, from coordinate 25,782,640 downwards.
TTAAAAGCCTCGAAAATCACATCCTAAGATCCATTAATTTACTTTGGTTTGTGTACTACAAATAAATCTTTGATCCAGAAAATAAACATGTGGTGCCAAAGAATTCATCCACTCTAGTGTAAGAAAAAAAATCTCTTTGCTTAGACAGGACCCCTAATTTTTAGAATAACCTTTCACATTATGTTATAACGTCATTTGAAAGATGCTAAAACCTTAACCAAGATAACTTTGAGGCTTTGAGCACAAGAAGTGTTACCCAAGGAAACCTGAAGACAAGTTGAAGGTAGATTAACATTTTAATAGTTCCATGGTTAATGTTTGTGTAATGGAGGTCAACTTTTAAAAAGCCCAGATACAAGAGAAAAAGCCAACAGAGAGGGGTTTAGTTTCAATATGGGCAATATCCTTGATGCACCAATCATAGGCCAGAGAAACATAAGTATCGTCTGAATCAAGAGACAAACCAATCACATTATCAGCAAGGCAACCACACTTGCACTAAAAGACCTCACCAAACTCATTTAGTTCAAACATTTTACTACTTTAATATTTGTTTCTAAGTATATTATGCTTTTGCATTCTATTGTTTTCAGTATTATAAAAAACACTTGCATATTGAAAGGTAACTAGACCAGGATTTATGTAATAACATTTAAGGAGGTAATACGGGGCATAATAATGACCCATTTGAAAGGAAAAAAGAGGCTAGATAAACTTGCATGGTATATTAGAACTTACTTGTAGAAAGACGCTTCCATTTATCACCAAGGGATGATCATGCAAATCTGTACCTGTTGGGGATACCAGCAAGCCTGGAACCAAATCATCTTTCATAACCTGCTCACATGAGATAACCTCATTAGGTAAGTTGCCTACATCTTCTAATAACAAGCAACAACCCACAGATTCGTTCACAAGTTATAAAATTACACGTTCTACTTAATAATGCATACATTAAGGTGCAAAATTGGGAGTTTGAAGAGCCAAAAGAAGCTTGTCATGAGTTTATCTAAATCACCCAAAATGCTATGAAGAATCAAATAATGACAAATGACTTGGATATTTTCATAGATAGTCCTTTTTACTTGATTTCTGGTTGAAGGGGTGTCTTAAATTTGAATATATATTAGTCCTCCATGTGATGCACAAATGTAAAATGGGCGCTGAATACATGATGAATATCCTTCATAGCATGGATTAATTGAATGAATACAATAAATAGTCCTTTCTTTATCAAGTACAAGAACCGAGTTAAGCAGTGCTGAAACTATGCACAACTTTCCAAATCCATTTATCAGTGTATTAATGTTCTTTTATTGGATTGTGCCCTAAAATTGCATGAAAATGTTATGCTTTGCAACAATAATTTTTTTCTCTGACAAGTCCAAGTTCTTTCTGACATCAGAGAAGGAATTTCTTTGCAAATAATGCAAAAACCAATGACCTTAATAGAGGAGAAAAGTCAACATGAAAACATACTGTGGTTGCTTTGCCTAGTTCTTGTATAGCAGACTCAACATCCATTTTGAGGGTATTGACACGAACATATCGAGGTTTTGAAGATACTGCAAAGAAGAAGACAAAAAAAAAAAAAAAAAACATTTAAAATGAAGGATACATTCAAAGACAAAGGAAAAGAAAAATCTGACCAATTTATAATATTATTTATTTGGCCCAAAATAGCCTCAACAATGAAACATACTGATGAAACTGATTTAATCTTTATTTTGATTTTTTTTTCATTTTTTTTTTCTTCCAATAGAGTTTCCAAAGCACTAAGAAGAAATAAAGAAAAAAGAAAGAGATAAAGGTGGTACTTAGTTAGTGACCTATTATTGCTTACTCCAAATCAGTAAATCCAACAACTATAGCTTTTATAATATCATAAGACAAATTGTAGAAATTATCAGTTTTAACAGTGAACTTGCTTGAAGAAACTTCATAGACCAAGAAATTACTTTACACAGGAAAAAAAAAACATAACAGGGAATTTTCATTATGAGGATGTACCTGGTGTTTGATACATCAGCAGTAAATTTTCAATAGATTTGACTTTCTCTCTCACAGACAGTTTGGCCAATGCTGACTGAAGTTCATTTTTGTGAAGCATGAGAAACTTTTCCACAGGGCCTGACATAGCAATATCCTGACATAGATGAATAAATATCACCAAAAACTCAAACAAAAAGTAGGCAGCAATAGGATGTACAAAACAAACAGTGAACTGCCAATACCAAATAATAGTATAATCTTAATTGAGCCCTGAAGTATAATGACATATTGGTCAAGTGATTCCAGTGACTGAACTAAGTTAAATCAAGATAGAAGCAGATATTTAAAATATGAATAGATAGAGGTCGTGAAGTAGACAAGAAAATCACAAGCATGCATGATAAGGAAAAAAAATAACAACTCATATCCAAAATACTCCTAGAACTTCTGATTATATTTTCTCACAGCAAAATTTTAATCTGATATGAATTTTCTATCTTCTCCATTTTTTCATTAGCATAAGTATAAATTTGGCTACATGCTGTCACTATGAAAATGTAGGAACAGATATTAATAATTTTCAAGGGCCATACCTGTCCAAACAGAACATCATATGCAGTTACATACACCAATTCCTCTTGCCTCTGCAGAAGAGAAATGCTCAGCATTTACATAAAATAAGTAAATCCAATGCAAGCCTGACCATTCCTATCTATAAAAGTATATGAAAATAAATACATGAGGGAGACCACTATAGGATGCAAAAGTTTAATAATGTGCATCTCCCTTACCTTCCACTTGCTGCTTAGTAAATTTGCAGCAGCAAAAACCTCCTTGATCAAGGGAAGATCTAAAAGAAAGAAATGAAAAACTGTTAGGTTTTCGTAGCTCATTTGCATAATAAAAGGAAAAAATACAGATTAAATCCCAAATTAAATGTCAACAAAACTACATTTGTATTCATTGAATTTAATGAACTGTATTGTAAAAGATGAGCTCCAATTTAACCAAGTAGCAAGACTACTTATACCCAAACACCTTAATTTATAAACCAAATGTGGCACAAAGATAACAAACATACATCCCATATTTCATTAGCCAATAGTAATCAATTAAAAATCCAAACTTTCTCATAGAGACCTACATGCAGACCATTTCATAGGTCACCACCGATCAGTAAAGAAAATTCTGATAACTGACTTACATGCTCACCATGTGCAATGTGAACACAGAAAATTGACACTCTATATTCAGAAGACAACACTAAAAAAGGGCAACTTTCTGATATGAGACCTCATACAGATTAAATGTGAAAATAATAATCAAATATACAATATCATATCCACAGACCAACACCAATCGATCTTTTTTTCCCCGTAGATTTCTGATGACGGACCTAAATGTATTCCCATGTCAATCCTCCATCCACCAATGCATTAAAAAAAGCAGCTTTCTTAAAAGATCAAAGTTAAACATTAGTCTAGAGAGAGGTAAGGAGGGAGAAGAGTACGCTTGAGGGTTTGACAGACGAGAGCAAAGGTGGCCTTCTTATTGCGGATGGAGGGGGAGTACACTAGGGACTTGATGGATCCGACCGCGCGGCGGCGGGCATCGCCTTGAAGCGCGGAGCGCAGCACCTTAGCCGCCTCTCTTCGCGCAAAGTACGCTGACCTCTCCGCCCCACTCTTGCTCACCATGCGAGGCCTCCTTCGAGGCGGCGCCGGCGGCGGGGACCTCCCGGTCTTCTCGGGAGGAGCCATCTCTCAGCTCTCACCAGCTTGTCCTTCTTAGAAGTAAGAAGTGATTTTAATCCATTGGATGAAAGATCTGACGGCTGATTTCAAATCAAGTCAATCTAATGTCCCTCGTTCATCAAAGGATAATAGAATTCAAACTACTACTATTATTATTTTTGTTTTTAGTTATCCCGTTAATGTTAAGGGAAAATTACTGTACAGTCCCCGACATATTTCTGAATTCCCGGACAGTCCCTCTGACTTTCCAGCTTCCCAGAAAGTCCCTGCTTTTTGCAAATCTTCCCAAGAAGTCCCTCCCCTCTCCATCCCGCCTCTATTTTCTGAAAATGCCCGTAATGCCCCTGTCCCTATTGGGTGATTTTGGCGGGAGATCTCCCGCCCGGTCACGTCGAACTCGCCATACCTTGCAGCTGAAGATCTTCACCCACATTCGCTTCCTTGTTTAGTATACTATCTCCTCGTTCCTTCCCTTCTAGCGTCTGCAGTTGAAGATCTTCACCTACCTTCGCTAATGGAAACCATTTTTGCTGTTGCAAGGTACAAAGAAAAAGGCCATGTTCTTGATTTCACCATGTTGTCCTCGTGGCAGTCTGTGTTGGAGGAAATCCTCAATCGTTGGAGCCTCGAAGCTTCACGAGTGAGAGTGAAGTATGTCGTCCCAGACGAGCACAAGGCTATATGTTTAGTTGACTCAGATGGGGATTTCTTGCGGATGTGCGGGGTGCATCGAATATTCAAGAAGATGGTGGTGGACATGATCGTTGAGGACAAGGATGTGACAATAGGGAACCCGCGTAATCATCTGTCTGCCGTGAATGAAGAATTTCTTTTGATTTGTTTCGTTTATGTTTTGTATTTTCGCTTATTATTATGTGTAAGCCTTTATTATTAATGGTTTTCGCTTATTGTACCACTGAAGCGTTTAGTATTTAGGAGTTTGGTTGACTAAACGACGAACCGTTTATTATTTTGAGTTTTCGCATATTATGTGACCTAAGCGTTTATTATTTGCGGTTTTCACTCATTTAACTTCCTATCGTTTATTTTATGGATTTTCAGCTTACTATCACGATCGCATCGTTTATCCTTTTACGTAAAGCATGTATTCCCATTTGTTAAACGACTAAGCGTGTATTTCATGACTTTGGTCTTCTACACAGGGTTTCCGTCCCAATGCTGTCATCACAAAGTGAAGAAGTGGACTTGTGCATGCGCATGCCATAGCACTTGGAATTAGACTCCGTTGTGACCGGCCGTCGGTCGAGAGATTTCACAATCTTGAACACTTGAGTGGATTCTTTACGGGACTTTGCCATCAGCGTAATTTCGACTATCGGTTCATTAAGAATGATCGACAAAGAGTGACCGTTGCATGTCGCGATGGATGATTGTCGATTAGGCGTGTCCATGCATCGATGGTTGGTAATATTAAAGAATTCCGTGTCAAAACAATAACAGCCTCGCATACATGTGGAGGGGGGATTGGCACGACATCCCATCCAAAGGCTTCTAAGAAGTGGGTCAGCAAACATGTGATACAAAAACTCAAAGATCGACCACTCTATAGGGCCGTGGACATGCAATGGGACATATTACGTGACCATGGAGTTCACCTGCCGTACAAGCAGGCCTGGATGGTTAAAGAGGTCGCGAGGGAGATGCTCCACGGAAGCGACGCTGCAAGCTACGATCTGTTGATGTGGTATGCGGAGAAGGTGGCAGAGACCAACCCAGTAGCATTATGATTTTGGAAAAGGAAGGTGAAAGATTCAAGCGAGGTTTCTTTTGTTTTCGGGCCTCACTTGATAGTTTCAGGAGGGGGTGTAGACCCTTGTTATTCCTTGATGGGACTCACTTAATGGGGAAATACGGTGGCACGTTGCTTGGCGCAACTGGTAAAGACGGTAATGAAGGATTCTTCCACCTAGCGTTCGCCGTTGTTGACAATGAGACTGATGATAATTGGACATGGTTTGTGTCAGCCATTTGGGTGCGCGTTATGCGACAACGGCGAACTGTACGAGAAGATCCTTACGTTCATATCGGACCGATCGAAGGGGCTTATCAATGCCATCGCTAGGGTTTTTCCTTCCTCCCCCCATGCGTATTGCTTACGACATCTTCATGCGAACTTCTTGAAGTCAAATGCTTCGATGGGTAGGGCGATAAAGGATGAGTGTTGGAGCCTGTTGCTTAAGGTTGCATATGCCTGCACATGGAAGGAGTACAATGATGCTATCGATGAGGTCCTGGCCGCATCATCGCAGACACACAACCTGGCCCGGATTTATTTCCACAAGTCCGGACATGGAGCATTAGTGTAATTATTTGTTCGTGAGGGCCTCGATGGGGTGAGATGTACTCCAACGCGTGGAGTCATTCAACGCATGGATACGGGACGCCCGTCACCTACCTGTGACAAACATGGTGGACTCCATAAGGTTTTGCCCTAAGCGTTTATTTTTCCTAGTTTTCGCTTTTTATAACGGACTAAGCCTTTATTTATGAGTCTTTCCGCTTATTAAACGTCTTACGTGCTTATGGTTTGTTGTTTCGCTTATCGAAATGACCTAATGTTTAGTTTTCGGCGTTTTCACTTATTATAGCTACCGAAGCGTTTATCGTTTTTGAGTTGTCGTTTATTATGTTGTAGGTATAAGATGATGAGTATGATGTATCAGCGACGAGAGCAATGCAAGCTATGGGAAGGTCATCTTTGTCCTGAGATACATAAGCGGATTGAAGAAACCGTGGAGCAAAGCAGGTACTTGAAAGTGGGTCGTTCAGATGGGGTTCAATTTGAAGTGATGGACAATCATAGTAATTGTGTGAACTTAAGCAATAGGACCTGCTCATGCCGTCGTTGGGAAGTTGATGGACTACCATGCAAACACGCATGCGCAGCGATTATGCAAAAAGACACATGTGTGCATTCTTATGTTGATGACTTCTTCATCAGATTTGAAAATACAGTAAAGATACCAGAGCCTATATTTCCAATCCCGGATATAGATAGGCCCACCGGTGCCTCACGGGAACTTCGTATGAGGCCACCTTTGACCAAGAAAAGGGCTGGTCGACCCAGACGGAGAAGGATCGAGTCGCAAGCATTCGACATTAGACCACTTCATTGTAGTCGGTGTCATGAGGCCGGGCATAATAGAATTACATGCAACGCTATCGTAAGTGATCGATGAAACCGGAAAGTTGGGTCCCAAGACATTGCGAAGTTATTTTTTGTTGTCTGTTATAGTGAACGGGCAGAAAAATATATTAAATAGGGTTTCCGCTTAATATAAATATGAAGCGTGTCTTTCCGCATATTATACGGGACGATGTGACGGCTCACGACACTCGACAACACAATACACTTAATCGCTTAAATAATAAACGCTCAAACTCCCTTAGTAAGCGATAACTAAAAGAAAATAAACGCTTCCTCCGTATAATAAATGCCTCTGCCATATAATAAACGCTTGGCCAGATAATAAGCGCCGGTAGGTATAATAAGCGCTTCGGCAGTAGAATAAACGCTTCTGGCGTATAATAAGTGAAAAGAACAATATAATACACGCTTCTGGCGCTTGTTCTCGAACAGATGTAAAATTAACAAAACATGTTTCGCCATACATAAAATATTACTTCTGTGCAATCCCATCTAATATTAACTTCGCCACCCACTTTAGCCTCACCCTCGGTACATCTTCCAAGTCGAGTTCAAGCTCTTGCCCACGGAGAATCTGATCCATGAAATGGATGGTAAAAATTCCACAATCCGCGCTGCCAGATTCTTGCCGGGGGCAGTTCCTGATGTGTGTCAGGGGCCATTTCTCACTGTCAGTAACTCCTGCTGTGGAGGCAAGGTACTGGTCGCACAATTTACGCTGCAAACATGGGGTTTTATTGTTAGATCAATAGCATTACTGACTGGATAATAATACAAATAATAATAAGGGAAAGTCTTACCATGGCCATTCGTCCATGTATGGTAACTTATGCTCGTTAATGGCGAGTAATGGAGATACTCTCGTCTTTCCCGTTCGGCACCGAGGAGGTGGAAGTGCTCATGGCCGATTATCGCATTAGGACAACGCCCGTGTCATGGAAGTTTTCTATTCCTCTCTTCATCAACGACTACGCCATTGATGCGATGATTTCCGAAAATTGTGACAATGAGATACGCTATGGGCCTGATAATGGAAGCCCTCCGTTTGTATGGGTTGTCCAGCTTCTTAAGCTCATTTTGCAACATAACTACGAAGACGTCGATCACGTCATCGGGAACGAACTCTCCATTGATCATGCAGTACAGTTGCTTGCGTGTGGCGAACGTCAAGTCGTTCTTCCAGACCGGGGTGCTGTTAAGGAGAATACGCTTATTTAACTTATAAAGCTGTTTAATAAGTTAAAAGTCGAGCAAATACACACTGAATCAAAATAATGAGCGAAAACTGAAAAATTTGCACGCTTAAGGAAACTAATAAGCAAAATGTGATAATAAACACTTAATGAAAATAATAAGCGGAAACCTCCAATAAAAGCGGCGCTTAAGGTAAATAATAAGCAGAAAACTATGATAATAAACGCTTAAGGTAAATAATACACTCAATAAAAATATGGGCAACAAAGCCTAAAACTAAAAAAATCATATTCTCTTAGCATGTGTCTTACTTGTCCATCCTGTGATTCAAAAACAGTGAAATTGCCGTACGCTCCATCTGGTTCAGATGTTTGAAACCAAGAGGCCTCTTATTCGCGGGTAAATTGAAGTTTGTATTATCCACAGGCTCGGGAGCACTAGGGCAAACGGGATAATGGCGAGGGCGTCTTTGGCTTTATCGGACAAGACACCTTCATCGTTGGTGACCTCCGGAATTGTTTCTTTAAGGGACTCAAGAACGCTCGAGATATCAGACGTCACCTGGTCCTCCGGATGAACTGCCTCCTTCGTCCCCTTCCCGCTGGGGCCAACGTTCGCCTCAGTGACTTTCCTTTCCATTTGCCTCACCGGGCGGAGAAGCGGGGGCCACGCCGGTCAGATTTGTTTTGCGGGTTGCCCGTGCGCCACGTGTTCTTGCGGGCGTGGTCTTTTTGACACGCGCCCGTGCAGGTCGTGTTGCTTTTTCTGGTTCCCCTTCGCGGGCGCTGCTCGTCGTGCGATTCGTGGTTTTTTTGCCACTTTCCCTTTTGCGAGCAACGTATCCCAAGAGTCCGCCCGGTGTGGGCTGCTTCTTTGAAACCGGTGGTGCTTGTGCTTCAATTGCGGTGTGCATCTTTTCTCGGTGGTGAAACCGGTGGTGCATCCGCTGCGGTGCAGTGCTTCCCGTGGTTCTCGATCGCGAGGCGTGGCAAAGCTTATCATTGCTTGCGTGAGCTTACGGCGGGTTCGCTGTGGCCGGGCATTCACCTTCGCAGCCATCGCTTCGACCATTTGATCGAAGCGCTCTCATCTCCTCCATGAGGAACTCCAGCTTGTCCTCTGCCGCTTCTGGAAGCTGCACCCGAACATTCTTCAGTGGGACCTCCACCTCTTCAGTCTTCCTCCCTCTCTTCGAGGGGGGAGGTTTCTTTCCGAAGGAACGTCGCAGGGGCGCTGTTCTTTGTGGGTGGACTTCTTCGGACCCGATAAACTCAGACTCCGCCGAATTAGAGGGTGGCGGCGGGACAACTGAAATACATGCAGAAGAACAGTAAAGAAAGACTTCATTCAGTGAACGGATAAGCGCTTAAGATAAATAATAAACGCTTTACCAACATAATAAGCGATTACACGGAATAATAAAGACTTCAACGGAAAAATAAGTGCTTAAGTTTAATAATAAAAACACTTCAACGGAAAAATAAGCGCTTTAGCATTAAAATAAACGCTTTACGAAAATAATAAGCGATTATAAGTAAAAAGATAAGCGCATTACGAAATTCATAAACACTTCTCGAAAACAACTAACATTGCCCACCTTCTTTCCCTCCACTTTTTCAAAGAACTCCTGATCTTGATTTACGCCATCAAATGTTTCGCCTAGCACAAAATGCGCTGGCGCCTTCTTGAAGTGTATCCTCTTGCCGGTCCCTCACAACTCAGAGAACCACAGTTAAGTGCGAGGACGCACCCTCGCAGGTAGCCTCACGCTTCCGGGATTCCTGCGGCCACGGGCCCTCACACGCACTGCCGTGATCGGGACCTCCTCCATCACCCACTGTGGGTGGCCTCGCGCCTATCGCGTAGTCTCCAAGCGTGTCCGTGTCGTCATGCACGAGGCAACCCAATTCGGGTTGCACAGTGAGGTGCTGGCGAATGTAAAGCTCCCGAGGATGTAGACTACCAACATCTTGACGAAATTCTCCTCCTCGCCCTTGCCCTTCGTGAATGAGATCGCGTAGGGTCTTACGGATGGAGTGGCGGTTTGATTCGACAGCGGTGCTTTCGGGGAACTGCGCTTTCGAGATCACTCTTTGCGGCCTTCGCCTTGAAGGTTACAAAGAAGATCGTGGCATCGGAGACCGAGGATCATAGCGACATCCTCTGCCCGGAACTCCAGCTGAGATGAACCAATGTTGAAGTTTCCGGTCTTCTCATCGTACATCGAGAGGATGAAATCCAGGACCCCCCTCTCCTGGATGATAGGCTCCAGCTCCATGAAATGGGCAAAGGGAGTTCTCTCAAACAACTCCCAATGCCGGGATGTCATCGACGCCTTCTCAACAAAGACCACGATCGGAACCAGGTAGCACCTGGCGTTGATGAGCGGGCACACTTCCCTTTTGACCTTTTTGACCTCTTTGACCTTTTTGACGACCCTTTTGACATTTTTTCCCATCCTTCAGAGAACTGCACAATATGTAATCGCAACACACGTTACAGACAACAATAAATGCTTTGGAAACAAAATAAACGAAACCCCCGAAAACTAAACGCTTTGGCCCCGCTACTAATAAACGCTTTGTCTCAATGTAAATAAACGACAACCCCTAAAACTAAACGCTTTGGCCAAATAATAAGCGCCCTCATACAAAATGTACTAATAAACGCTTGTTGCCTGTTGTTACAAATAGACTGATAAACGCTTTGCCTTGAAAGTAAATGAAAACCCCATAAAACTAAACGCTTTAGCTCAAGAAATAAACGCAACCCCTGAGAGAGACACACTGAACTCCAAAAAATACACGCTTTTAGCTCATGAAATAAACGCAACCCCTGAGAGATACACACTAAACTCCAAAAAATACACGCTTTAGCTCTCACAACCAGTCAGGTACTCTAAACACTAAACCCTAAACACGGATTCAGAATCACGCACAGGTTGTGCCCTAAACCGGAACCCTAAACCCTAAATACCCAAAACCGTTGAGCATAAATGTGGGAGATTGTCACTCGCCTTGGAGATAGTCGCTGGAAGCTTTGCAAAGATGCTCTTCGACGGTGGCCGGTGGAGAGATGGACGCTGCACGCTGCAAAGGTGGGGAGAAGAGAAATGAACCTTTGTGATGAAGAGCAAGCGACGAAACGGTTTTGGGATGCAAAGAGTCGGTTTTGGGTTGCAAAGAGGGGCAGCTCCGTAATTTCACAGCTTTTTCAAACTGTGCTGCGGAGACGTGGGGCGACGTGGGGTTCGGTCAAAAAGGAGGGACTTTTTGAGGAGTTGGAAAATTTGAGGGGTTTTTTGAGGATTTGGAAAATATCAAGGGTTTTTTTGATACTTTCCTCTAATGTTAATGTATATTAAAAAATTAAAAAAAATAAAAAAAACAAAATTGCATGAATATCTTGTGTAAATTTCGTAATTATGTGCATACTCCCTGATTTTACTGGTGTTTGCATGTACACGCTTGTGTAAGATTGTAAAAAGGCTAAGAGCTTGACCGGGTGAACCAATTTGAGCTTGACTTGAAATTGATTAGCTTGAGCTCAATATCTATTTGAGTTTGAAATTAGTTTGAATAGGTTTGGAGATTTAATTTCAAACTCGAGTTTAGCTTGATTTAGTTTGAAATTAAAAGATCATTTTTAACTTGATCTTTTTTTTAACTTACAACAAAAAATATAAATTAATAATACTTTTGATAAATAAAATTTATATTTTATAATTTTTTTTTTTTTAGAAAAGTGGATAAACCACATTCATTTATTGAAGGATAAGGTTTTAGAGGGGCCCTTTGTCGGACTAAATATTACAATCATTGCTCCTAGAGATTAGGTATCTGTCCCTGGATAGTGGTCTTCGGGGTTTTCCTCTTCAATGTCCGCTCCCGGGGGTCTTGGCACAAGCTCCTCTTGGGTGAGTAGGAGGCTCCTTTTGACGTAGGCGCTCATTGGTCAAAGAAGCGTCCTTTGGGTGGCATGTGCACTATCGAACCACGAGAGGAAGAGGAAGTCAATTTGACAGATGAGTCTCTTATAAACACGTAGTCTATCGTTGAAGCATCGCACATTCCTTTCCAACCAAAGACTCTAGGTGATGGCCAACACCAATAGGTTCTAACCCTTTCGGAGGTGCCGTCCCAGCTTGAGGTCGATTGATGAGTCATCCTAAAGATCTTGTATCTAAGTGGGGATGATTCGGCTCCTAAAGAGGAAGGTGTAGTGGCATCCCAAATCCCTACTATGTAGTGGCATTTGACCAGCAGGTGGTCAGTGTCTTCTTCTCGATTATTGCACAAGAAATAGTGTGTCCTTTCCCCTTGCCGGTTTCTTTGGGCCAGGTTGCGTAGTATTGGGAGTTTGTCTGCCCATGCCAACTAGGCAAATATTTTGACTTTCAAGAGGGCTAGTTGCTTCCAAAAGTGTACCGGGTGAGATTTCATTTCCTACGGTCTACACCAGAGGGTTGCCAATGAGCTAAGGTGCTCTTGTAGCTCTTACCACAACGCTTTTTATAAAATTTGAAAAATAAACATTCTAATTAATAAGTATGGATATATATATATATATATATATATATATATATATATATATAAAATCATAAAATTACATGTATACTAGCCTTCACAAATGTTTGCACATATACCTCTAAAGCAAAAAATTTTAATTTTAAAAGTTTATAAAGATGAGAATATCCTCATCTTCAACATCTCTTCCAAAATAAAAAGAATAAAGAAATATGGGTTAATTTTTATCACAAGGATAGGATTGTCAAACAATTAAGCTATTTGTGAGCAACATGAGCTCAACTCGAAATTCAAGCTCAAATATATATCTATTCAAATCCCATATATATATATATATATATATATATATATATATATATATATAGTAGTGATAGGATGAGGTCACCAAGACTTGCATACGCCATCCTATCACTACTCATATATAGTAAATATATATAAAAAATATATATTATATTTTTCATAATGTATTAAGATATATATTTATTTATCTATATATTTTAAACAATATATAGATATGTATATCTAATTTTTAAATTTATATGTACATATATACATGTATTCTGAAGATAAGATAATTTAAAAAGTATATATACATATCTATGTATTATTTAAAATATATAAATAAATCAATATATATCTAAATACATTATAAAAAATATAATATATATTTTCTATATATATATTTACTATATTAGAGTAGTGATAAGATGAGGCCGGCCGCAAGTGCGGCCGGCCTCATCCTATCACTACTATATATATATATATATATATATATATATATATATATATATAACATGTAGGTTGGGCGCTCGCCAGTGGAAATTGGAGGTGTTGGGAATGTTGTTCTCTGCAACTATAATAGAGAATATAGCAAGTCAACAAGTACTAAACAGGTAAGGTGAAATACAACGGAAATGAGAAATATGTACAAGAGGTAGATCCTTGACAATGACAGTGTACGATAGCTATATAAACAAAACATGTACAATGTATTGGAAGGGATGGAAGAATATGTGGAGATTTCAGGTGGCACCTAAGATTAAGGTGTTCCTATGGAAATTTCTATATAATTAGCTACCAACCTTAAGATTGGGAACGGATGATACCTATAATATATGCAAAATATTCATTGAGAATATTACTCATATATTTCATGAATGCAGGTGGACTTAGCAAGCTTAGATACTACTTAAGAGCAAAGAACCAATGGAAGATTTGGATTCTAACATGTTTAGTTTTGTAGGAGGGTGATTGGGCGGTGAAGGAAAAATTGGAACAACTAGAATATCCTCCATAACCTAAGTACTTATAGCAAATATCCTCCATAACCGAGGGGTATTTAAATAACATATATGATATATTTCTAGCTCGGGGAAAGACCAATGGGTGAATTCTGGCCATAGCATATTTGGGAGATTTGTGTTGTGTTGTGTGCATGGAAATAGTATTATTTTCTACCTGTGTTCTGAATCATTTAAATTATAGTACTTGGTGTGATTTATGAACTTATTTTAAGCTTGAGTTAGTTATAAGTTATATGACACATGTTCTGTTATATATTTGGAGACTATTTCTTATGTATTTTTTTATGATGTATATTATCGGCATATTTTCAACACTTGAGCATAACTTTATATTTTTAGTGGATGCTTATTAGGCTTTCGACCTCATAAATTCTGATGTCCCCTTTTTCAGATCGCAATGCATAACTAGTTTCGGGGGTGTAGGAGGGGACTTTCTACTGAGTGGACTCGTTTATTTTGTGACATCGAACCTCAGTCTGGAGTTATGTGTATGACTATTTGTGGGACTTGTAGCACCTATTCAAATGCATTATGTGCTCTGTAGACTTTTATTACTTGTGGTATTTGTTTGTTAAACTTAAGAAAGTTGATATATGTCATCTGAGTATGTTTATGGATAGAAATTAGTGAAATGTCAGTTATATACTTGTGACAGTGAATTGTTATAAGGTTCTGAGGCCTTGCATATAAGTGGGGCTCGTCCCCACTTGGATGCGACCGGTTTATCGGCGTCCCGACTGGGTTTGGGGCATGACAAGTCTTCACCAGAATTTGGTTTCATGTCTAATAATTATAAGACTAACCACAAATAGGGATCCGAATTTGGTTTCATGTCTAATAATGGAATACGAATTTAGTTTCATATCTAATAATTAACGAGACAAAGTGGCTTAGGAAGTTTCTTGCAAATGTTCCTCTTTATGGTAAACCGGTCGTACCTTCGGTTTCTATTCATTGTGACAATATGGTTTCTATAAGCCGAGCTATGAGTAAGTCCTACAATGGGAAGAGCATGCATATACAACTAAGACACAATATTGTGAAGCAATTGCTTGATGATGGAGTGATATCACTAAACTTTGTAAGATCAAAAGTGAATTTAGCTAATCGTCTAACTAAAACACTAGGTAGAAAACTAGTGTGTGAAACATTGAGGGTAATGGGACTATTGCCTATAACGAAAATCAACAATGATGGTAACTCAACCTATGTAGTTGGTGAACCCAAGAAATAGGCTCATATGGATAAAAACAAGTCATTGGTTTATTGGAGATACACTATTTTATTGTTTGTCCATTTTCTATGGTGTATAGTATAATTGCAATGAATAAGGATAAGTATTAACTCTTAATGAATTCCATAGTCTATTTTTTTGATGGTGTGTATAATTACAATTCACACCTAATGGATTCACCTATATAAGTACTATGAAAGTGGGGCCGCTTTCTATGGAAACTTGGGCAAGTTTTCTAGAGCACTTACGAATTCCAGATATTTGGTACAAGGCTTAGTCATGCCACCCCAATCAGAGTTACTCAAATTTCAAGGCTTAGAAATTTTCATTTCACCAAATTTCTGTATGTAACTTCTTATATATCATAAGGATTGGTTCATAGCCCAAAAAACACCAAATCTGATGCATTATATTCTCATCCTCTTTTTTTTTCTTTCTTTCGTGTTTTCCACTATGGTTTGAATTTGTTTTTGAATTTTTGAAATGGTGGGGGGAATGTTGGAAGCCCATCTCAGCTTTGGGCTTTATTCTAGGCTTATTCTAAAGTTGCTTTCAAAATATTCAAAAAGAACTTTTGAAGTATTTAGTCCCACATCGGTTAGAGAGAAAACCTTCACTCTCCTTATATGTGCTTCCATTCAAAAAACCTATTGGGCTTGTTGGTGAAAAGGCTCACTCATGTGTGCACGTAGAGGATGTGCAAATGTCAGATTCGGTTTTGGCTTAAATGTCTAAAACTCATGTGCAATTTGATGCTTCCTTCAATTGAGATTGATTCATGGTTGATTAATTGGATTTTATGCTGATTGATTGACGATTCCATTTCCTAATTTAATGGATTTTATGTTGATTGATTGACCATTCCATTTTCTAATGTAATAAGATTTTATGTTGATTGATTGAAACGATTTTGGATTGTCCTTTAATGAAGCCTACTGCCACTCTCAGAGATTTTGAAAGATCCCTATATATATATATATATATATATAATACAATAAAAAACAATTGCTTTATCATCTTCCCCTTCTCCTGTTTTCATCTTTTCTCTTCGTTGTTTTTCTGGAGCAATCTTTAAGCACTCGTGGTTCTCTGATTCGTGTGCATGAGATGGAGAACTTTAATACTATCATATATATCCAGGGAGAACTATGCCATTGAGATCCTTGTTACACCAATAACTCACTCCGAGGAGTCGAAATAGTTCTTAAGGACAATGCACCCACACGTCTCCGTCAATCTTCTACCTCATAGCAATTCATCTTCAACTCCAACAACCTATATCACCAAGAGACATAGAAGAGTTGGGAGAGGAAAGGAGATGGTGGAGCAAAAGCTAGAAATTACAAACTATTTCTCTTTACAGACAGATTGTGGGACAATGAAACTAATGAAGAAGGAACTAGTTATGCACTAATATCTACATTGGTCTTTTATATGTTGTAGGTGCAAGGCCTTTCAAAGAGAACTCGGCTTTTGAGATTGAAATGAGGACTGTGAGGGAAGGGCTAAAAAAGGGGAAGGCATTGGAAGTGGATGAGGTCTAAGTCTGTATTGGTAATCATCACACATCGAGATTGCTCTAACAAAGCCGAATGGACAACAACTGGTCTACAATAGATGTTATTTGAAATGCTGGAAGATACTGGACTCCATCACCACCTAGGATATGACTCTAATACCTAGAGAGCAAATCTCATGACAAATAGACTAACAAAGGAAGGCAGAACAGGTAGCATTCAACTATGATAAGTACATGATTATACATATATTTCTACCATATTTGTATGCACTTATACCGTTCTCCTTGCATTGATTTTTCTATTTTGGTGCTGCTTTGTGTTTGTGTGATTGAACACATAAATAAGTACCTGCAGCGAAAGGAACATGGAACGGGACAATCCAAGGCGAACGGAGCTGAAAGAGCACTTGTAGAGAAGTGCACGACCATACATTCGATCTAAACGGGTGTGCATCTGCCCGTGCAACTATCTGGATTTTGAAAACGTGAGAAACTGAGTCGCGGGAAATCTGCATGAGTGATGAGGAAAATCCGCAAGTGTACGGGTCGTGGTCAAGTAATAAAGTGGACTATGAAAGTCGGATGTCGAATCCACAGGGAATAGAACTCACTAGTATAAACGGTTCTTCCTATTATCTAGTCTAAATCGATGAATTGGGGGTTTTGGATCTAAACCTAGAAATCTTAATGAAATTTAGGTGGACTCTAGAAATCGGGATTACTTTGAGGGTTGAATATATCGAGAGAGGGAGGTACTTGGGTATGAATCCCCTTTGGATTTAAAACATAAAGAACTCATAAGGAAATCTATGAATTGAGGATTGGTGATACTTTTGCCAAAACTCCTAAATTATATCCAACCACTCTTCCGAGGTGATTGGATAACTAATCTCCTAGGATTGTCTTAAGATCTTAGGAATTTATGTTTTGGAAAGATTGAGGGGGTGGAGTTATATTAAGGAGTCTTTCACCCTTCTAATACCCGATTCCTCGGTGTATTCCTAATCTTTTCTAATGAAGTAGGTTCCTAATACAAGGAGGCGCTAGCTCTAGCCCTTGTATCGCACATAAGTAATCTCTCTGGCAATTTGCTACATAGAGAGATTACAATCAACACAAAACATTCATTAGACAAATAAGCATGCTTCCAATCAATCAAAGCATAGAGATCAAAATGAAATTAAAGCATTATCCAAAGGTTCATCACACCCAAGTATCAATGAAATTAGTTCCCCATCAATGGGGAGCTCAAATCTAAGACAAAAAGATTACAATCGATAGCAAGCATGATGGAAAACACAATTACCTACGCTGATTGCAATCAAGATGATCTATTCCTTCTTTAGCTCCAAGATTGGGGGAGAAGATCCCCCAAAACCCTAATCTCCTCAATAGCCTCTCTCCCAAGCCATCCTCCCCTCTAAACCCTCCAAAACTCTACTTATATCCTGTACCTAGGGTTTAGCATTAATATTTACAAGATTGCCCTTTCTAGAGCTCGCAACTAAGAGAGAGTTACGATGTACGGGCTCATAAACGGGCTGTACATGTGCCCGTACAGAATGTAGGGCCTCGTGTACGCCCGTACATCAGACCGTTCAGAACGCAGGGCTTTCTGAACGCCCGTACATCATCCCGTTCACCTGACCGTTCATCATAAACGAGATGTTGAACGCCCGAGAGTAAGCTGCAGTGAAGCCGTTCACTTGTACGGTTGTATACGGCCGTACATCTGCTCGTTCATCAACCCGTTCACTTCAGAATAGCTATGTTTCGGCTTTGTTTTGACTTGGAATGCTTCATTTCTCTTGGGGTAGTGTATTTGTGCCATGTTTACAAAGTATGAAGCTTTTTTGAGTCCCAGCGGGCTATGAATCATTGCATGTAACATGAAAACATATAGAAAAGTGATATGAAAATATATTCATTTGAACACTTATCAAATACCCCCACACTTAAGCGGTTGCTTGTCCTCAAGCAAACAAATCAATTAAAAACAAAGGAGATAATAAGTGTTCAACCTCCGGCTATGAAATTAATGATCTGACTCTTTCTCAAGTTCACCATCAAGACGTTTATTCTCCCATTTTCACACGGGGATCTAGATTGATCTTGTGTCATGTTTTATCACGGCTCTAGATGAACATCTTCACTCCACATGCCATGTTCTAAAGTCTTAGCAAGACAAACATACCCTCAATGGGCTCTAGAAGATCCTTGAGGCCTTAAGTTGTAAGACAACTAACCCTCAATCTAGCAAATGGTGGACAAGTTTAAGAAGCTTCAACCAATTTTTTTTTTTTTTTTTTGGGTAGGGCATCTCTAATGGATCCGACTTTCCCATGCTAAATATCAGTGTAAAGTGTAGGTCATCTTTTCTTCAGGATGCACATGCTGTTTAGGCACCAGAACACTCAGGTACTTAGAGGGTTACGACTCTACCTAGATATGTTCATACTTATAGGTGACTTTTCAAATTGAGGAACACCCTGATTAAGAGCCGAGACCCCAAACTACTTCATCTCAATATGTAGCGGAACATGTTTTTATTGCTCTAGTAGCTAAACTATTATGTGCATGCTATTTTATCCTTCTCTTATTTGTCCACTAGGTTAAATTATGAAGGGTTAGAAGCTCAACTAGTGCCACGAAGCCTCTTGGAGCCATTGAGAGTAATGTTTAGCAATTAAAGTCAACAAAACATAGCAATGGGTTATCTATTGTCACTAGAGATTTTGAATTTCACAAAAATGTTCTCTAAATGTCCATGGTGTGTCATAGGAGAATCTAAAAAAACATTTGATGCTAAGATGGTGTACCAAAGGTAGAGTAAATCATAACATTACTAGCATGCCATCATCGGTGTATGCTTAACATGTTCATAAAAGACTTCACTCAGCTACCCATCCCCACACTTAGAAATTTGTAGTAAAATTGATCATGAATGGGTTAGCTACCCTCATCCCCACACTTAGAAAAGTACATTGACCTCAATGTGCTCAATAATGTGCTGTAGAGGATGAGAAATAATGAATATGAATAGGGGGAGAGAGAACTGAAACTTCCCTGGTTGTGTGATGTGTCCCTTGTTCCAATGAACTTAGTCGAGTAAGCGTAAGCCGAGGTGTGGCACATTGTTCATTTGCAAAATAGAGGAGAAGGGGAGATGGTGCCAAGAGAGATTAAAATAACGAACAAAGTAGAAGGGGAGATGGAAGAAAGATCGTAGGGTGTGACCCTAGTGACAAACTATGAAAAGGAGCTAAATAAGAGAAAAGTCTTTGCAAAAATAAGTCTCAATGATCCGTGTGTAGCTGCTCATCGGATACTGGTGCGACTTTAGGCGAAGGAGTTAGGATTGGGTCTACGGGTGTCGGTAGTGGTGTCGTAGCTGCCGTGCTAATGGTCAGAAAGGTGAATGCGTGAGTGAGTGCAACGATTGAATCCTCCCCTTCGTCGTCTTCAATGCGTGGGTGTGGACCTTCCGTTCGAGGTGGTGTTGATGGTGATAAAATTTGAAAGTGCTGATCGGGGAGCAATAATGGAATTCTCATGCGCAAGTTGAGTTGGGTCATGGCGTGCTTACTTATCCGAAAGGTAGGTATTGCTAATGTGCCTACAAAGAAAACCTTCAGGAAATTAGCGCGTCACAGGATGAAACAGACTAGGTGTACAATTGCGTTGTACGACACATATACGAGCCGTTCACTGTCTCGTACACACTGCAGGCTGGGATAGACGGCCTATATACGGTTGTACACCTACCGGTACACACCCTGCTAGTCCTGTACAGCCAAAGTTGAACTATCATAGAATCGTACCAAGCATGATGAGTCTAATAATGCAGATGCGGATAAGAGAGACTTGATATCAAGACCTTTCAAAAGTTCTACCTAGCACAAAGCATAGTGCGGAGCAAGATATAAAGATCAAAATTTTAAGACTTGGGTTGCCTCCCAAGAAGCGCTTGTTTAACGTCACGAGCTTGACGTACCTCGCCCTTACCTATGGAGGATCATATGTAAAAAGGGGTCCATTAGCTCCTCCGGTGAAACACTTACCGAACAACACTTTGCCCAAGTTATTATAGATAGAACAAGTTTGCACATATATACCTGGATTATTCTCATTTATGGGGTGAGCTGAGGAGTTAGTGCGTACCCCTTTTTGTTTCACCTTCTTCCAAATGTGTCCATTAGCAATAAGTTTAAGCTCCTTCCATTTCATCCTGCGCAGGGCCTTCGGGGGAGAGTTTGAGATAATAGAAATGTTGAGAATTTCCTCCCGTTCTTTATTTAGTTCTCCCACGAATTGGCACATGGGGTCAGTTTGCAATAGGTCTTCCATGCATTCGGTGGTGATTTGATCAACATCATTGATACTATAAGAGGTGTCATCGTGATCCATAGTGTGTCGCATCGCTTCGGGAAGCTTGAATACTACTTCTTTGTCTCCTACTCGAAGTGCTAATCTCCCATGAGCATGGTCTTCCAAAGCTTGTGATGTGGCCATGAAAGGACGGCCGAGTATAATCAGTACATCAACATTCTCATCTACATCAAGAAGGACGAAATCGGCCTGGAAGACAAACTGATTAATCTGGATAAGCACATCTTCAGCTAGCCCCTTGGGGCGCCTCACGGATCTATCGGGGAGTTGAAGTGTCATTCCTGTCAATTTTGGCTCAGCAAGACCCAGCTTCTTGTATAAGTTGTAAGGCATCACATTAATGCTCGCACCTAAATCTGCTAATGCCTTCTTCATTATCCCTTCACCAAATATGTAGGGGGACCACGAAGCTTCCGAGATCCTTCAGTTTCTTGGGTAGTTGGTGCTGTAGAATCGCGGAACATTGAGCATTTAATGTGACAACCCCCACATCCTCTAGCTTCTTTTTGTTAGAGACAAGTTCCTTCATGAATTTGGCATATTTAGGCATTTAGGAGAGGACCTCCACCAATGGTAGGTTGATGTGTAGTTGCTTGACCATGTTCATAAATTTTGCGAACTGAGCATCTTCTTTATCTTTCCTAAACCTCTCTGGGTATGGGAGTTGAGGTTGGTATGAGGGTATGGGTTGCTACTCCACATTTTTTTCTTTCTCCCCATGCTTTCCCGCCATGTTTGTTGTAGGCTCAACTTCTTCAACTTCCACTGTGCTCTCAATTGGGGGTTTTGCAACGGGAGACTCTACTTCCTTACCGCTCCTCAAAGAAATCGCTTTACAATGTTCTCGGGGGTTTTCCTCCGTGTTTCCTGGAAGGATGCCTTGTGGCCTTGTTGACATGTCCTTGGCCATTTTCCCTACTTGATTTTCCAACCCTTGAAGTGATGCTTGTAAGTTTCTAATTGATGTACTAGTATCTTGCATAAACTTACTAGTGTCTTGCATAAATTTTGTCATGGTTTCTTCAAAACTGGGTCTCTTCTCTTCGGGTGGTCTTGGAATTGGTTGAAAACCAGGAGGGTATTGCCCATCTTGAGGATTACCATAAGACATTACCGGATTATTCCACGGTGGGATATACGGCCTATTTTGATTGTTCGACATTCTTTGCTGATTTCCCATATATTGCACTTGTTCCATAGGCATCGTTTTCAAGACAAGAGATTGGGAAATTAGAAAGCTCATGCCAACCTCCACATGTGGTGCAAAACATTACAGCTACTGGAGTTGAGCTACTGCCGTCTTGTGAAACATTTCCCATGGTAAGGCGATCGATTTTCATTGACAATCTATCCAATTTGTCGGAGAGGGCAATGTCCTTAGAAGGAGGGTCTTCCATTGATCCCACAAGTTTTACTTGTTTGTCCCTTGTGGACCAATGGGATTCATTTCCGGCCATGTCTTCAAATATCTTCTCGGCCTCTTCGGGGTACTTGGTACTCAACGATCCTCTTGCGGCACAATCAACGAGTTGTCTATTGGTATTGTCCAATCCATTATAAAAGGTGCGAACCTTATTACAAGGATCTAGACCATGTTGTGGGCAACGACCTCTCTAAATCTTTCATAGGCTTCAGAAAAAGTTTCAGTCCCACTCTGCTTGAAAGAGTTAATGTCGGATCGAAGCCTTGCGGCCTTGCTTGGGGGAAAGTAGCGGCCAAGAAACTTCTCAAGCATGTCGGCCCAAGTACGCATGGAGCCGAACGGAAGTGAAGTGAGCCAACTGTAGGCTCCCCCTCTTAAACTCCACGAAAATAGTCATAATCGAATGGCTTCATCAGAGATCCCATCTGGCTTGGAAATGCTACAAATTTGAAGAAACTTTGCAATATGGGCATGAGGGTCCTCATCAGGTCTTCCATCAAATTGAGCTGAATTTGGAGCATATTCATGGTGGTGCCCTTGATCTCGAAAGTGTTAATGTTGACATTAGGGGGGTGAATGTTGAATTCTTCCCCGGTGTATTGAGATTTCTCGTAATCGGCCAATGTGCTTCTTCTCTCGGCCATGGTGGGCACTTCTTCAGTCTCCGTCTTGATTTCAATTGTGACTCAATTTTCTGACACTAAAGGGGGGGTCCAACGGTAATGCTTCTATCCCTCTCAACTGTCGGTGAAAAGTTCTATCAATCTCACTATCCTCTTCGAGTAGACCCGTAGAGTGCTGATGGGTCATGCAACAGTTCCTCGCAAGTAGAGATGATAAAAATGTAAGTATCAAATGGGCAAATTAAGGAAAAAGAAACAAAATAAGAAAATAAAAGACTAAAATAATAAAGTCCTAGTTTAACTAGCAATTCTATTCCCCGGCAACGGCGCCAAAAACTTGATGAGGAAAATCCACAAGTGCACGGGTCGTGGTCAAGTAATAAAGTGGACTATGAAAGTCGGATGTCAAATCCACAGGGAATAGAACTCACTAGTATAAACGGTTCTTCCTATTATCTAGTCTAAATTGATGAATTGGGGGTTTTGGATCTAAACCTAGAAATCGTAATGAAATTTAGGTGGACTCTAGAAATCAAGGTTAAATTGAGGGTTGAATATATCGAGAGAGGGAGATACTTGGGTATGAATCCCCTTTGGATTTAAAACATAAAGAACTCATAAGGAAATCTATGAATTGAGGATTGATGATTATTATGCCAAAATTCCTAAATTATATCCAACCCCTCTTCTGAGGTGATTGGATAACTAATCTCCTAGGATTGTCTTAAGATCTTGGGAATTTATGTTTTGGAAAGATTGAGGGGGTGGAGTTATATTAAGGAGTCTTTCACCCTTCTAATACCAGATTCCTCGGTGTATTCCTAATCTTTTCTAATGAAGTAGGTTCCTAATACAAGGAGGCGCTAGCCCTAGTATTTGTATCACACAGAAGTAATCTCTCCCGGCAATTCGCTACGTAGAGAGATTACAATCAATACAAAACATTTATTAGACAAATAAGCATGCTTCGAATCAATCAAAGCATAGAGATCAAAATGAAATTAAAGCATTATCCAAAGGTTCATCACACCCAAGTATCAATGAAATTAGTTCTCCATCAATGGGGAGCTCAAATCTAAGACAAAAAGATTACAATCGATAGCAAGCATGATGGAAAACACCATTACCTACGCTAATTGCAATCAAGATGATCTATTCCTTCTTTTGCTCCAAGATTGGGGGAGAAGATCCCCCAAAACCCTAATTTCCTCAATAGCCTCTCTCCCAAGCCAACACCCCCCCACCCTCCCCTCCCCTCTAAACCCTCCAAAACTCTATTTATATCCTGTACCTAGGGTTTAGCATTAATATTTACAAGATTGCCCTTTCTAGAGCTCGCAACTAAGAGAGAGTTACGATGTACGGGCTCGTAAACGGGCTGTACACGTGCCCATACAGAATGTAGGGCCTCGTGCATACATCGCATCGACCGTTGGAAACACGTGGCCTTCAACACCCGTACATCATCCCGTTTACCTAACCGTTCATCATAAACGAGATGATGAACGCTCGAGAGTAAGCTGCAGTGAAGCCGTTCACTTGTACGGTTGTATGCGGCCATTACATATCCGCTTCGTTCATCGCACCCGTTCACTTCAGAATAGCTATGTTTCGTTTTGACCTGGAATGCTTCCTTTCTCTCGGGGTAGTGTATTTGTGCCCTGTTTACAAAGTATGAAGCTTTTTTGAGTACTTGCGGGTAGCTTTGGGGAAGAAGAGAGAGCTTGATTAGGGTTTGGAGGTCTTCATCACCAACCCTAGAAGGAAGAGAAAAGGGGGCAAAAGCTTGGAGAGAAGTCAAGGAATCCACCAACAGTGTATGTAATGTCCTTGTTTATCATGAACTCTTTGATTTCTTGCATCTTTGATTTGGATTGTTGCTCTCCTCCCATGGAGAACTAATTTTGTAGATACTTGGGTGTTGATGACCCCTTGGATATGTTTTAATTGATGATTACTTTCTATGTATGAATGCTTAGATGAATTTATGTGTCTGTTGGATGTTTTAATGTAAGTGAATCCCTCTACGTTGCGAGAGCTCGGAGGGATTTTTGTAGTCCATATAGGGGAAGAAGCGAGCGCCTCCCCATGTGTAGACCATCTCTAATGGAGGGGATTGTGAGTATACTGGGAGCCCGAGTACTAAGAAAAGCGAGTACTCTAGATGTATTATTCCCATAATCCCTCCAAGATTTAGGTTCCCTAGAACATCATCGGTAAAGACACTAGGATTAGTAATTCACCTCGAGAGAGGGAGTGGAAGCAC
Organism: Dioscorea zingiberensis; assembly: GCA_026586065.1. NCBI lineage: Eukaryota > Viridiplantae > Streptophyta > Magnoliopsida > Dioscoreales > Dioscoreaceae > Dioscorea > Dioscorea zingiberensis. The sequence continues at coordinate 25,757,247 of CM048820.1, read as the reverse complement.
TTTAGGAACCCTTGGCCAGGAATTCACCAAGCACCATCATAGAGAGCCATCCATCCTTTAGAAATCCAAGGGGGAATCAATCACCCAAGTATCCCTTTTCATGATTGCTTGATTTCAAGAGTAATTCGACCCCTTGCTTGTGTTTTGCAATTTCTTAGTTTAGATTTAGGATAATCACTCACTTTTGGATCGACTAGATAGTAGATGAGTAGTGGATACTAGTACTTCTATCTCCCTGACGATCGATAACCCGACTTCCAAGTCCACTATTATTACTTGATTATGACCCGTACACTTGTGGTTGCATCCCATCATAGTCATGCCAGTTCGACGGTTTCCAGGATGAAGACCCATATTCATACTTGCAGAGCTTCTTGGAAATTAGCGATATAATTTCAGTAAACGGAGTAGCTACGGACACCGTCCGCCTCAAGCTATTTCCCTTCTTGCTCAAGAGACGGGAGAAACAGTGGTTGAATCTATTGCCCCATAGTTCCATCACATCGTGGGCTCAGTTAGCCGAGAAATTTCTAATGAGTTACTTTCCACCGGCAAAAATAATAAAACTGCAGAGCGATATCACTTCCTTCAAACATATGGAGTTGGAAATACTGTATGATACATAAGAGAGATACAAAGATATGCTCAGAAAGTGGCCACAACATGATATAGAAGATTGGATGCAAGTCCAAACATTTTATAATGGATTGAACGTAGCTACAAAGCAGATGTGGACGCAGCAGCTGGTGGCTCACTTTGCAACAAGGATCCCAATACAGCGAAAGAACTGATAGATGGGATGGCCACCAATGGATACAAGTGGAGTTTTGAGAGAACCAAACCGAGGAAAGTAGCCGAAGTCCATGATATGGATATATTAACAGCCATAATATCAAAGGTAGAGGCAATCAACCAGAAGTTGGAGTGTATTAGCTATCAACAGAAAGCGCAAATAATGATGTGCAGTGCATGTGGGACTAAGCTAGAAGAGAGTAAAGCTGAACAAGTGGAAGAAATTGTGGGAAGATCTCAGAACAATCTATATAGCTCTATATACAATCTCGGGTGGAAGAACCACCCTAACTTCTCCTACAACATCCCAGTGCAACATCTAGGGCAACCATGGACAAGTCTACCCATGGTAGTCAACCACCACAGCAAGAAAAGAAAGGCCCAAGCTTGGAGAATTTGATTACACAATACTTCTAGACAAATGAAGAATGACTCACCAAGCATGAGGAGATAATTAAAAACCAACAAGCATCACTACAGAACCTTGAACATCAAGCTGCCCAGATAGCTAAGTCCTTGGTAGAACGACCAACACGCACTCTCCCAAGTAATACTAAAGTCAACCAAAGAGAATTACTCAAGACTATTACTCTTAGAAGTGAAAAGGAGTTGATTCCACAACAGAACAAAGAATTAGACGACACACTTGACACACACCTCGAGAAAGATAAGTCTGATACTGAAGGAGAGTTGGCTATGGGTAAGAAAAAGGAAGCACCTACGATGCCTGAGTATAAACCGAAGTTACCTTACCCAGTCAATTTGAAAAATGACCAAATGTGAAGAAGCGATTCAGGAAATTTTTGGATGTTTTTAAAGCATTACACATTAATGTTCTGTTTGTGGAAGCACTTGCACACATGCCATGATATGCGAAATTTTTAAATAATTGCTCACCAGCAAAAGGATACTGGAAGAAGTATCTATGACAACCGTAAACGAACAATGTTCAACAGTTATCACCAACAAGATACCAAATAAAGAAAAGGACCCAGGGAGCTACATAATTTCCTGCACCATTGGAGGATTGGCAGATGAAAAAGCCTTTGCGGACATTGGAGCAAGCCTCAATTTTATGCCATACAAGATACTCTAAAAGCTAGGATTAGAGAGCCGAAACCAACAAAAGTGATACTTCAGATGGCAGATAGATCAATCCGTCATCCTCGAGGGATAGTTGAGGACATGTTAGTGAAAGTCGATAAGTTCATCTTCCCGGTGGACTTCTATATCTTAAACTTGGAGGATCAAGTAGATATGCCCCTCATCCTAGGAAGGCTATTTTTGAAAACTGTACAAGTATTGTTCGACATCAAACATGGTTGGATGACCCTGAGGGTTGGAGAAGAAGCAGTAGTCTTCAAACTCAAAGACGTCATACAACATCCCATGGAGTTTGATGACTCTTGTTGTTTTATTGACCACATTGATGGTTGAGTTTCGATTAAATGCGCGTGATGAATTATCGAAGGACCAACAGATCTATTTGAGAACGAACCCCCACCTTGGAAAGATCCTATTGGGAGGCAAAGATCCCGAAAGCAAGAAAACCAATTTCTCGCACACAGAAAAGGAGAGTGTGGTGGAGGAAGTTCATAAGGAAGAAAAAAATTGTTCTCCCATCCCTGCAACATTGAAATCAACCCAACTCAAAACCATTATAGCAGAGATGTGAGAGGTTCCCTCTCTTTGAACCTCACCGAGCTTAAAAAGTACGTCAAGCTAATGACGTAAAACAAGCGCTTCTTGGGAGGCAACCTAAGTTTGGTTAGTTCTCTAGTTATTTTTCTAGTTTGTTAGGATTTTAGTTTAGGTATACATTAGTGGTAAATCTCATTCTTTCGATGATGTTTTAATGTTATGTGTTCCCAGGGTGTTTAACGACTAATCCTTTACCTTTGGAGCCACTAACACATAGGTCTATGAGAGAACGAAGGAGATCTAAAGTTGAGAAGCCCACAAAAAGGAGTACGGTACGATGCATGGCCGTGTCCATCTTGGGAAATAACAGCCACGCAAGCAGAACAAAAGCACAGCCGTGGAGCTGAGATACACAGGTGTACACTTTTAGGGCAACGAAACAGTGAGATGCACGAGCAGAAGCACGACCGTACACATCTCGGGAGGATTAAGCATAGCCGTGCATCTGAGATACACGGGCATGTACTATTGGGCAATACACCCATGCTTAAAGGCGTGCTCGGGAAAACGAATAGAACACTTAGGTTTTTAATAGTCCATTCGAGCTGTCGCTTCCTAACGTCATGCTGACCTCTCTTCTTCTCCAAATGCAATTCTCACTCGAGCCTCACCTTCAACCCCTCGCCAGATCTCTTCAACTTCCTCTTCAATTTCACCAAGGGATGGCCACCGTTTGTCATCACAAATTCCCTCCCGCACGGCCGTGTTCCCCACTCCGTCAACATAACTGTGCATCCTTCTTCCGACGAGCTATCACTAAGCATCGCTATGCCAAGGAAGAAGACAACCAATGGGCCACCAACGACGAAGCAGTGGGGGGAAGGAAGCTCTCACCCTCGATCACTATCATTCGTCGCCATCCCATTGGAACCCATCTTCACCATACCGATGCACGCAGGCCGGTACTATCTTCTATGCCAGTTGAGGTTTGGCGAGGCCCAACATATCGATTGGGGTATCCTTGAGGAGGTGGGCATCGCCACTAACGTTCGCCAGTTCCTCGCGGTAGGATCATGGGACCGTGTACTTTCCATTAGGGAGGGACCTACCGCGAGCTCACTCTACAGGTGTTGGCAATGTTCCATGTCACTCCAGGTATCACCTCTTGGCATTTGGAGGGCCAAATTGAGTTTCAGGTTGGTGTGGGCCATTTCCAGATATGCTACACAGACTTCATTGTTTGGCTCAAATTTATAATGACATGGATTTTACTAGGACGCCCGAGTACGATCAGTTGGGTATCGGCAGACCAACAAGAGGGACACAGGAGTCTATTAGAGAAGGATGAGCTTGGATTTGGTCTACGACCCGTGATGGTCAAAGGCCTCCTCACTATGATCTCCCGCCTTCAGGTATATCCATGTTTTCCTCAATCATTTGATCACAAGGTGAGGCCTTAGCACGAGAGTCGTCAGTACTCGAGACTTCCTCTTCCTCCAGAGCATACTGGATAGATTCCTGATCCATATCGGATGGGTCGTCGCCTAGTTCCTTCTGTACTAGGCATCTGATTACAAAGTAGGAGTCTTATTTGTTGGACCGTACATCATGCAGCTACCCCGAGGGATGGACATCCTCTCCGATCAGGTGACCGGAGGGATGACAGTGGTTAGGAGCTCTATCCCAATTACTATACAGACTTCACGAGGCATCACCTATACTGTTACAGCCCCCACAGAGGCGCAGAATTAAGGAGCGACAGCTGGGCCTAGCTCAACACCTCCACCACCACCAGCCCCAGTTTTATCCCAGGTAGATAGAGACGTACTCCTTCTTTGGATGGTGGGAGAAGTACAACTGCTCATTACATGACAGGAGATCCAATACCCATACCTACCACTACCTACAACAAAGACCACAAGGGACACAAGGGTGGACGCTAGAGATGTTGTTGATGGAAAGCATGCTGAGGACACTATAACTACTGCTGAGAGGGATGGGACCGACGAGGACTTTTTCGACGACGCATAATCGGCCGAGCCGCACTCCATGAGCATCATCACTATCTTTTTACATTTTTCCACTTTTGTAATTTGTTTTTATTTTAGTAGACATGTTTCACAAAGGTTTAGTCCTCTCTAACCTTATTACTTGAGCCTCACTTTTTGTGTATTTAGTGATCTCAGGAGATTGGAATTTTATATTTCAAACATGGACATGAACCCACACAACGAGGCAACTCCAACACCCTACTTTTATTGAGTTAAGTTCCACAAATCCCTTTTTCCCCTTGTTGTTTGTCATGTCATATTCTTTTTCAGTGCATATAGTATGATAGTAATTAATTAGGAGTCCTCTTTGAGACTAGGTAAGCATTAGTGTTGGGAGTTATTTTTTTCAAAAAGTATACTATATAATTTTACCTTTACCAGACACTTCACAAAACTTTTGAGCACAAACCCTAACTGTGTTGTCACTTATGCGCTTAGGTTCAAATTATATCTAGTTTGTGACCATTAGTTTATTTATTTATTGATAAAAAAAGGTTAAGAAAAAAAGAAATAGAAAATAAATCTGGAAACCTGGATAACTCAAGGATGCCTTACCGGAAAAGATGGTAGAAAGAGTTATTACCTTTGAAGCGTGAAAGTTGCTCTTGAGTAGTCTGATCTTGGGCATCACAAGTGTTCACTTGATGACCTACCAAGGGAAATGGCTACCTCATTGGATATATGCAGTTAGTACTGAATTGGAAATAGTTAAAAGAGTCTGCTTTATGAATAAGGTATATGACTAGTTGGGTCAAGCTTAGGTCAGTAAGGGACACCAAAGAAGGGGTTACACACAAACACACACACACCTGGTGGGTATGCGTACAAGGCAAAACCAAATTTTCACAAAACTACTCATAACACTCAGCACTATGTTTTCTCGGACACCAGAGGGACTCCTAACTGTTTTAAGATTGGAGATCGTGCACTCATCTATTTTCTTTCTATTCACTTTGCTTAAGGACAAGCAAACGTTTGAGTATGGGGGTATTTTATAAGTACATGATTATACATATATTTATACCATATGTGCATGCACTTATACCATTCTCCTTACATCAATTTTTCTATTTTTGTGTTTCTTTGTGTATGTTTAGGTGATTGAACAGGTAAATAGGCAACCTAGAGTGAAAGAAATAGGAAATGGGACAATCCAATGCAAAAGGTGTTGAAAAGGGCACTTGCAGAGAAGTGCATGACCATGTATTTGATCTACATAGGTATGCTGAAGAGTACGAGCGTGTATCTGCTCGTGCAACTCTCTGGATTTTGAAAACGTGAGAAACCGCGACGCGGGAAATCTGCACGGGCGTGCACGAGATCAACATGGCCATGCTTCTCAGAATTGAAACCTATAAATAGCCGCCAATTTACCCAAATTAACAACTTTTGGTGGATCAGTCTCTGGCAATCTTCGCAATGACAGCTAGGGTTTCGGGAGAAGATTGAAGGTAAAGGAGACATCGAGCAAAGGAATTTTCTATGCTTTATTTATGTCTTCTTCTTGTATCCATATTATGGCTTTCCATAGTATGAGAGACTAAACTTACTGTGGTGCCTCGGATACATGAACCTTAGGATGAACTTGTTATTGACTTTCTTTTATTGGTTCCCTCTTTATTGATAGTTCTTGTGAATCATCTTTTTATACTTATGCTTATGATTTCTGTAGTTTCATGTGTAAGAGCCCTTGATCATATACCTTGTTGTGTACTGTTATTTTCTTATTATTGAACTTTGCCTAACTTGTTGCCATCTAGTATGTGTACTCCACCTGGTGCTTGTCATTTATTGTTTCCTTGGATCACTGTTATTGTGGATTGGTTACTTATCTATTGCTTCTGTGCCATCTAATTTTTAACATTTTGATGATGTTTTATATATGGATTAATGTGAAGCGAGATAGAGGGTGGTAGTTCTTCTAGATCTGGAACAAAGCATGAAACAAGCGTTGACCAACGAAATATGATAACTTTCTAATACCGCTCTTGGTTGAGCAATTTAATATAGGGCTGAAATGTGATAAAACCTTCAAGAAAGCAGCCTTTGTCATTGATGTATTGGCAGTTAATGATATGTTATAGACTGATTACTATCCTGAAAATATTGAAAATCATTATAGAATCTTGAAATTATGATACGTGGAGATCAAAAACGCAAGGGAAGTGAGTGGTGATGGATAGGATGATAATATCAAAATGATCACCCTTGACCCAATTGTTTGCAAGATTTTCACTGATGTAAGTCTATTCTAATCTTTATTTGTTTTCGTTTGGTTTCATTGCTCGTATGTATTTCTATTCATAAACTTGATGATTATCTGATAAATTTGTAGGCACATTGATTGAGCCTAATGCTTATGCTTATACCGCAAGTGCACGGGTTGTATCAAGTAGTAAAGTGGACTATAAGAGTCGGATGTCGAACCTACAGAGACCGAGAAATACTAGTACTAATTGTTCGTCTATTATCTTGTCTCAACAAAGATTAGTAGTGATTTGATCTAATCTAAATTCTAATTCCAGAAAGCAAGATAAAATAGGATGTGAAGAAGTCGCGAGGCAATCAATCAGGAGAAGGGGTATCCGGGCAAGATATCTCCCTTGGGTTCTTGTGGATAATGATAGGTATGGATTCCTATATGAAGAGTGCTAGATTATGGACCAAGGGTTCCTATAAACTTTCATACCCTCTGTCGAGGCGAATTACTAACCTAATACCCTCATTGCATTAGCGTTCTATGGAACCTATATCTTAGAAGAGTTATAGGAATAATATATCTAAAGGAGTCTCTCACCTTAATACCCGATCTCTCAATGTATTCACAATCCCCTTCTATTGAAGTAGATCTACACACGGGAAGGTGTTCGCTATCTACTCCCATGTGAATCCTATTGGTAATCCGGGCTATCGCAACTTAGATGACCAATACCATACATAACATTCAATAGAATCACAAAATATAAAGCATTCATTCAAATATAGAAATCCATAACAAATAAATCAAAGTTTATACATCAACAATGCCCAAATACCTAAAAGATTAGTTCCCCATTAGAGGGAAATACAAATCTAATGCAAATAAAGGAGGAAAAATTGATATAATAAACAAATAAACTTTCCTTCAATGTTCCCTCTACTATTGGTGCCACAAATCCTCCTCCAAACCTCACTACCGAGAAGCTTTGGCAATGAAGCTTGATGCCCTAGTTGATGGTATGTGGGAGAGATGGTGATGATGACCCAAGGAGTAGCCCCCAAAGGGGATGGTCCAAATATGCCCGAAAACCCTAATTTCTCAGGTATTTATAGGCTTTACAATGATAGAGAAGTATATGACACATTTTGGGTCCTTGTTGGTCAAATCTAGGCTGAAAAATCATGAAGATCGGGCCCAAATATTCCCCGTACGGGTACGTGCAGGCGCCAGTGCGGCCGCAAGGTTGATTTTCTGCTTCATGCGGGCGCACGCCACTGTTTGGGCTAGTGCAGCTGGATTTCTACATCATGCAGTCTCCATCAAATGTTCGATTGGATGATCATTTCATGTCGGATTGACCTAAAATTTGAACTGAGTGTTTCTGACTTGTTGGTCTTCAATCTAAATGGTAGAGATTTGATTCAAAGTCCTGTAGCTCTTGTAATAAAATTCCGATCTTTGCTGCTCTTTCATGATTTCTGCAGTGTCTCAAGTTGTTTCCTTTTTCGCCTCAAATGATGTCGAATTTCTTCCTTTTGTTTTTTGAGGCTGTCCAATGCCCTATAAAAGAAAATTAACACAAATTAAGTATCCATGGGCTAAAGTTACTCAGAATCACATGCATAATGTACATGAAAGTGGTATTAAAATATGATCAGTTGAACGCTCCAGTTGTAAAACCCTTCGTAAACAAGCCGGTAGAAAATTATGAAGGTCTTAGAAGCATTTGTGGTGAAGATCAGGCTACTGGATCTTATTCGACTTCACTATTTTTAGACGTTGTTAGTAGGATAGACACAGATGACATGAATACTAACAACATAGAAGAAAGCCCAAATGAGCATTATGACGAAGATGGGAACCCCAATCTGACCTTAGTTGCTGCTAATACCCCTAATATGTCATCAACTAGTAGACCCCAACGTTCAAACAGGAGAGCTGAGGGACAAAATTAACCAAACATGGGTGATTTGATCAAGGTCATAGGGAGATGGCCTATGCCATTAAGAACCTAACTCAGTGGCATGATATTTTATATCAAAAGGTAATGAAGGTGGGCGGCTTCGATAAACGAGTGAAGGTGAAGGTGTTTGATTGGTTGTTCATACACGAGAATGAAGGGAAGATGTTCATGGTCAAGGATATGGACCTGAGACAGGTATGGATAGAGAATTTCATTTCTCGGATGGAGTGAGCAGCATGGATTGCTTCGCTTTTTCTTTTCTTTGTTGAATGGATTGACTTACCTTTTGTTTTCTTGGTTGCATGGACTGCTTTGCTTATTTTATGCCTTATCTTTCTTTGCAGAGATGTCCTCTTTACTTGTTTCATTTGTGTGTGTTTCATAGTACTTTAGTTTATTGTCTCCTGACCTTATTAGTATGTAAGACTGTATTTGAATCATAATTTTGCCATAATTTACTATTGTCTTCTTGCAGGTGTTGACCTATATGGCTATGATGAAAGCTTATGAGGGCACATTGAGGCATAGTTTCGTGGGAGGCAGTTGTGAGGAACCCATTAATATTTTTATTGCTTGCTTCCTTCCTTCCTTCCTAGTTGCATGTTTTTCAAATAAACTTTGTTGTTCAAGGAGTGCGACGAGGCAGTTGGGAGGCCACATTAGGCAACAACTGCAATCCACTCCCTCTACTAAGTTCATTGTGTTATTGTGGTTTTCTACATGTTATTCCGTTTTGTTAATTGTTTTTGGGTTACTGTGTTTTACCATAGATATCATGTTTTGGTTTTTTGTATTATTGGTACCAAATATTTTAATCATTGTACCTATCGTTTTAATGGAGGGAAGCAAGCATATTATGGAAATTCATGGAATGATAGTGCTTCAGTTTGCATTGATCTATGGATTTCTTCATAAGTTGGCAAACTGATTCAGGTGATGAAATATATATATATATATGTGTGTGTGTGTGTGTGTGTGTGTGTGTGTGTGTGTGTTTTTTTTCTGAGCTAATATGTAGCAAGTGAGTATTTGTTTTTATTTTGTTGGTTGTATGCTAATGTGTGGTGCTTGTGTTGTTGCAAACTCTTTGACGGGAGAACTAGTAGGTGGCACAGTATTTTTTTAACAATCTATATTTCTGTTGATGCTATTTACATATATTTATAAAACAGAAACTGATAGGACTATCTAGAGATCAATATAGAAAGTTGATTCAGGTCATGCTATTTATACATATATATGTATGTATATTTCTATTTTCTGAGACAAGTAGCAGGTTGCAATTTGTTTTTATTTTTATTTTTTCATTTGGTTTGCTGATTTGGTTAGTCTGATTGCATCTTATTTTTCTTGAAAGAGTTGCAATTGGAATCAGGTGACTATTTATATTTTTATCAGTTTGGAAAATAGGAGAAGAAGAATGTAAATTCCTTAAATTGTACTTGTACTTGACTGCGTTGATGATTACAAGTATTCATTTGTTCATCTTGTAGGACATATTCCTGGACATGTCATTAGGGACATAGCTGCTAATGGATATCACAAATATAAGGTACTTGTTAGTGGTTAATTCACTGCAAACTAATGATTCAAACTGTTCACTATATGGTATGTATTTGTTATTGTCATTAATTAATTCTCTCTCATTGATTTTACATTATAGGAAGATGTGAAACTGATGATAGAGATTGGACTAGAAGCATACAACTTCTCCCTGGTCTGATTTCACAACTGATGCATTACTTTTGTCATATTTCTATGATATTGTGCCTGATGGAAGAAATCATGTTTGTATTGAACTTGTTAGTTCAGTGAATGACTTCAGAGAAATCATGTTTGTAAATGATGATGTGGATGTGTACTAAAAGATTTATTAAAGAGTAATTGTTTCCTTTGATTTAGGGATAAATCAACTTTCTGTCCCTATACTTAGCACAATGTTCATTTCCATCCTTGTACTTTGAAAAGGTTCAATACGGACCCTGGAGTTTGCCTATTTTGTTCAATACTATCCTTGGACCTTGATGCTAACGTGCCAACACAAGTGGCATACAAATGAAATATGATTTATTTATTTATTTTTTAACATGTGGCCGTATTTTGCTGACGTGCCATGCTGACATGGCAATTTTTTAAAAAGAAATGATAAAATAATTTTTAAATGGGAATTGAAAGTATGCTGACGTGGCAATTTTTATTAAATTTTTTTATTATATTTTTAATTTTTGAAAAATGGTTTTTTTATAAAAATATTTACAATTAAATTTTTTTAAAATAATTTCTAATATTATTAATGTTTTTAAATTTTATTTTTTAAAAATAGTTTTTAAAAAATAATTAATTATAGTATTGATTTTTTTTGAAAAAATTTATATTATTAATTTTTTTTAAAAAAATTGCCACATCAACATGCATTAAAATCTTTAAAAATTATTTTACTATTTAAAAAATACCACATCAGTAAAATACGACCACGTGTAAATAAAATATTAAAAAAAAGGTCATATTTCATATGTATGCCAGCTTTGCTGCCACATCAGCATCAAGAATAGTATTGAACAAATACACAAAGTAAGGGAACCGTATTGAACATTTTCAAAGTACAAGGATGGATATGAACATTGGGGTAAAGTATAGGGACTAATAGTGAATTTATCCCTTTGATTTACCCCCCTCTTGTGGTGCTTGTGTTGTTGCAATTTCTATCTTGTTGAACAAGTATTTGAATATGTTTGGTTCAAATAAAAAAGTAGCGGAAAACCAAAAAAATTGGATGTATGGATTTAATGAACACAAAAATGCATTTTTGGTTTTTGTATTATAGTATATTGTTCATTTTAGTCCCTGTATTATGAAAATGTTCATTACGGTCCCTGTATTTTCAGAGTTTTAGCAATTACGGTCCATGGGGTTGACGTGGCAGCCACCTGGCATACAGGCTGAATAGATATATATTTTATTATGACGTGGCAGCTGATGTGGCTAAAAATCGAACTTTAAATATATTAATTAGAGTAATGCTGATATGTCGACTGAAGTGGCATGCTGACGTGGTATGCCACATCAGCAAAAAGATAAAAAAAAATCTAAAAAAATCAGGAAAATACTATAGATTTTTATTATTTTTTTCCAGATTTTTTTAGATTTTTTTATTTTGTTTGACATGGCGTGCCACGTTAGTCGACACATCAGCATTACTCGAATTAATACATTTAAAGTTCATTTTTTGCCACGTTAGCATGCCACGTCAGTTGCCACGTTAATAAAAATATATATGTATTCAGCCTGTATGCAAGGTGACTGCCACGTTAGCCCCAAGGACCGAAATTGCCAAAACTCCGAAAACACAGGGACTGTAATGAACATGATTATAATACAGGGACCAAATTAATAAACAATATACGATAATACAGGGACCAAAAAAATGCATTTTTAAATTTAATAAAGGGTTAAAGCCATTTTTGGTCCCTGAAGACAGGACCAATGTTCATTTCCATCCCAAAATTCAAAATTTGTTCAATATGGTTCCTATGTATTGCATATTTTGACATTTTAAGTCCCTACATATTCCGTATTTTGGCATTTTTGGTCCCTATTGCTGACGTGGCAGTCATGTGGAATACCAATGAAATGAATATAATCTTTCTATTTTTATGTTTAGGTCGTTATTTTGCTGATGTGGAGTGATAAGTGTCAGTATATGCTGATATGGACCGTATTGAACAAATTTTAAATTTTTGGGATGAAATAAACATTGGCCCTGTTTTTAGGGACCAAAAATGGCTTTAACCCCTTTAGTAAATGTTTGCACACCATGAAGAAGAACAACAAACACAGGAAATGTAACGCCCCGAAAATTCTGAGTTATCTTTTGGTTGGTTTCCTAATAAATAATGAGATGGATTAAAAATTTATAATGATTTGTTTGTTTAAAACTCCAATTAATAAAAAACGGAAGTTAAAGGGGGGCTAGGAATCCAACTTCGCAACTATGGGGTCGGTCCATTCCGATTCGAATTAGTTCGAAGTGGATAATAGTGGAAGTCAGATTGATTGTTGGTGAATTACTTAAGTGCCAATTAATCAAGATTAATTAAGGGGAAGCAGACAAACGATAGAGTTCCGACAATCGCGGATCTGGTCTGACGGGAGGCAGACCCGTGAGGATACAGCACGTCGTGATGACTGAGTCAACGACCCGGGATTCTCGGATCTAGATCGATGGTTCATAAAAAGGAGAGACTGGTTAAAGGTGACGAGACATAAAGTGAGGGGGCAACTTTCATCGATTAAAGTTGATACGACACAAAGAAAAAATAATAATAATTAAAGTTAAAGAAAAAAAGGAAATAAAGGGGAAAAGAAATCAAATAAATTAATATAAAGTAAATGTGACATTTTGATACTTAGGGCATCAAGGAGGAGATGAAATGAAATGAGATCTCATACTCCTCTCCACCCTTGCCCCTCTCTCCCTCTCGCTCACGAACACCCCACCCACGCTCACGGCCGTCAGGAGCTCACACGGCCGCGGCCACCGCCGTGCCTCCTCGCTAGCGGCCAGCGTTACATGTCGCCCCACCGGACACCGCTTTGGCGCCACCACCCGGTGAGCCGTCCGGCGGCGACAGCTGAAGCGCCACCTCCAGGCCGGCCGAGCACCACCACCCCCTCTTACTCTCCTCTTCCTCTGGTGGACTGATCGGCAAGTTAACGGCGCTCGACAGCCGCCATCGTCGACCTGCAGCCCCACTAGTGTGAACTGTGAGATTTTGGGGAATAACCCTACTACTCATGCTTTGATTGGAAAAGAAAATTAAGTTGGGGAATGGGAGATAGTAGGAGTATATGCGTCAAGTATGAGTTGTGAGTTATTAGATGAGGATGCCATGATAATTTTGTTAATGTTGAGAGATTGGTTGTATTTTTCGGGGTCCGAAATATAGGGGAGGTGCTGCCCGATTTTCTTTGTAGGAAATCATATGAATTCATGCTATTAACTTCTATGCTCATGTCTTCATAGTAAGGAGATGAATGAAAACTTGTGGTACTTGGAAGCATGCTAGTTAAACTTGCTTAAGTAAGAATAGCTTCCATGATGGCCATGCTTAATGTCCATGCTTTAGATTAACTAGGTTACTTGTCGATCATGATCAAGGGCACTTTAAGAGGTTGGAAAACAAATAATGTTAGTTGAATAAGGAAGCATGTTCTTATGTGTCTAATACTTTTCGTATGCCCCTTTGAGTAAAAATCTAAATTTAAGTTAAGTATATGAAATCCGTGTTCTTAAAGCTCCGTAGTTCCTAGCTATGTATCCAAATCATGGAGAACACGAATCGTGCATTTATTTAGTTGTTTTAATTATGTTAGGAAGAGGAAAAGATCCCGCGGACGCGGAAGGAGAACCAAGCCATTCTTAGGATCCTTGCCCAGGACTACGTGAGTGGACTTTCTGTACATTACACTGTGTGCAAGAATTTATTCGTATTTGAATTTCTCATGTTCTATGCGATTTTGACTTGAAATGTGTTTGCCGATGGTTTTTCTTCTCTTTTGTTGTTTTATATAAGTATTGGGGATTTCACTCTTGTACATATTACCAAGTTGAACTAGTATATTCTCTTATAAAGAAACACCTTAAATTGGTAGAAGGAGGAGTTAGTAAGGAAAGCTGCACCCTAGCTAGACATGCCGGAAGACTCAGCGAGGATAGAATTAGGAGCACTGATATTGGGTTAGGGATGGAGAGGTTTTTAAAAGAAAAATGGTTTCTAAAAAAAAGAAAACTCATATCTTCAACTGTTTTATCATGAAATTTCATCCCGACTTCGAGAAGCCCAAATCAGTGCGAGGTGCATTATGCATGACGTTTCAGGCACGGGGAGACTTCCCTCTGATCGTCGAGGATGGGCGCTCCGCGCTCGAGGATCAGGTGTGACAGGACACAACCCCTGATAGTTGTTTCTTCCGGGGAAATCGAAACTAGGGGTGCAGGCTAGTGCTTCAGGAGGTCTTGCATATCTATATAATTACATATACTGTGCAAAGAATGATAATGACTAGCATTTGTATTTGCATGGGTTTTTGGGTCCTGTTTCCGAGTACAAAGGCATATTATATCAATTCAAGATAACATACAGATCTCATGTTTGAATTGTTTGCATGCTAGTATCTTATTTGAGTTTGAGTTTTGGATATATGGGACAGGTACGCAAATACCTGGCAGAATTGTTCACAATTCACTGAGCTTGCATAGCTCAGCTTCTCGATTGTTGTTTTACATTCTTGTGGGACCTAGGCGGGGGCACTTGATGGAAATAGATGCTACGGACGAGGGTCGAGGTCTAGATGGCTCTGGCTTGACTACCTGTTTTACATTTATGTTATAGTCTTGAGAACTTGCTATGTAATTTGGAGTTTGGTTGTATTTGGGGCCGTGCTGCCCAGACTTGTGGTGTGTTGTGTTATGACATGATCTCGGTCATGTTTGGACTCCCAATAGGGAGCAGGTTATGTTATGATTATGACTCTATTTAGAGTATTTCCTTATATTATGTATCTAGATTTCACAGCTTATGGGTTGGGTGCGCTCAGGCCAATTTGAATCAACTTGACGATAGTCTCCTTGTGGAAAGGGGGTGTTACAGGAAACAAGAGAAAAGCATGAAGAAAAATATATAAATATTATAAATATTACCTTACATAAAAATATAAATCTTGTTATAGGAATATATCTATCAAATATACATACATACATACATACATACATACACACATATATATATATATATATATATATATATATATATATATATATATATATATATATATATATATATAATATTTTATATTAACTATATATATCCAAATCTATTTATGTATATATTTATATAATTATATATAATTATTAAATTATCTTATCATCAGAATACACAGATGTATCTATATATATATATATATATATATATATATATACATACATGGGGCCTAATCATCTAGGGACGTCCCTAGATTAGCCGTTGGATTTGATCCAACGGTTGTCCTGAAAACATGCTCTTAAGAAAAACCCTCATCGATTCATCGATTCGTGCGAGGAGTGCTACGAGGAGCGTTTGAGACCAAGGAGGAGCACAAGCGCGAGATCGAAGACCTCAAGTCCAAGGTCCCGTTCCTCCGCCTCTCCTCGCCCTCTCTCGAACTAAACCTCTCCTCTTCCGCCTCCGCCTCTGTCCCCGACCTCCTCCTCGTCGCCGCCTCTTATCCACCCTCCTCAACCCCCGCTGTCCCCGCCCACCGCGCTGTCACAATTGGTCAAAGGAGAATTCTACAGACTCTTCGGAATCAAAGGAGAAGTCTAGTTTGGATAGTAGAGTAGGCCGTGCAGCCATTAGAAGGACGCAGGTATTTACATTTACAATTGAGCTTAATACCAAAAGAAATTGGTCTCTTTGCTACATATTATATGTAGTTCATTTGTCACAATCGTTCTATTCTATTGTTGCCAATAAGAAACATTATCACTGACTGAGTTGCATGAACATTTAGATTTCTAGGATAAACTAATGCAGTTTTTTTCTTTTCATATGTTTTCTCTTTGGAAGTTTGGATTCAGTAAAATGACTGATGAAAATCTTATGACATTTATGTTGATTGTCTTTTGTCAAACCCCGAGCCCAGTTGGGACGCCGACAGACTGGCCGCATACTTGTGGGGATGGGCCCCGCTGTGTATGCAAGGCCTCATAACATGTTTACAATTACTACAATTACCTAAATAATATGAATTTATTGCTAGTTCTCAAATGTGAAATCCAACATTCAATATGACCTAACAAATGGCCAAAATCTATAAAAGTAATCAGGACAATTTAATTTGTTATAAACACAATGAAAATCCATATAACACTAAGGACTAGACTAGGCTCCGGACAACTCATCTACCCACAGACTAGCTACTCCTCGTGATCTGAAAAAAAAAGTCCAAAGATTAATGAGCTTGGGAGCTTAGTAAGTACCCACTAAAACAGTGAACCATGCAGTGTTTAATATAATAAATAAAAACGAAAGAAAAAAAGTAAAAGGAAAAAGAATTCGTAAATAATCAATAATTTGCAAAAAAAAACTATAATTTCTGAAGTTATCATAAAAACATACTATCCGAAAGTTTAGTTAACACTCAAAATACTAGAGTCTCCCAAACTAGCTATGACCACCGCGGTGAATGCAGATTGAAAACAAAAGGTCATTATTATAACCGATAGCATGGGAAATGCAGAGAACGCTATTGTGGCCAAATGACATGGGTTGAACTAGTTCATAACAGCTACGTGTCGACACGGTCAATGTTTAACCCCCATTGTGAAGGTCGAACCACCGGCCGGTTGGAGGCGTATTAAGTAAATCATAAAAAGTGTCGCAGAAAATAAGTCATAACAATAAAGTAGCTATGCCAGAAAATATTTCAAGCAAGCAGATATCAATAGTTCTAAACAGAATATACAAGCATGGTTCTATATGTACAAAAATAAATAGCTTAATGTTTTCCCAAAACATCAAATAAAATCAACAAACAATTAAATTATAATGAAAATAATTTCTATAAACTTATAAAAATTTTTGCTAAATTTACGTGGAATACTTACCTCCAAACTCCAAGCTTAGCCTAATCGGGACTCAACCCTCGTATCAGTAACAGGATCTTGATAGGAACAAAATATCATCTCAGTTTGTAAAATCCAAGGAATTTTTAGAAATAAAGGTGTTAAAATTTTCTTAAAAAATATGTATTAAGTTTATTAATTTCCCTAGAGTTTAAATGGGAATATTAGAGAAAAAATTTTCCTAAGAAATTAAATGGGAGAAAATTTAGTTAAAAAGGGTTAAAACCCTAATTAGGGTTTATTGGTGGCTAGAAGGACTAATTTGTAATTTGGAAAATTACAAAGGACTATAGGAAAATAGTCCCCTCTCACAGACTTGGACTAGAGTGTAACCTAAAAAGAAGTAGGGACCTTCGGTTAATTTGTCAGAGAAGGGGGTCATATGGAGATAAACCAACGGTCGAGATTAAAAGATCTCGAACCGTTGTGAATCTCAGAGCATTATAATGGCCACGCAAGGGCCACGTGTCTACCTGAGATCAGGTCTATCTGATCGCAACCCGGATCTGAGGCAATGAGATAGGAGAAAATGGGAGTGACCGCACGGTGAGGACGGCCATGAACCGTCCATCTTTGATACTACTGGATGCGAGGCGAGCAGTTATAATCTGGCCATTGATTTATTTTAGATCACGGCCATTGATCAGAGCGTGGTTAGATCTGAGGCACTGGCTCAAGATCCGGCCGTTGATCGTAATGGAATCTCGACCATTGATAGAAGAAAAGCTAGATCCGAGGATCTCAGATCTAATCCAAGCCGTTAGTATCTACCACGTGATCTCCACCGTTGATCCAGAAGGCGAACCAATCAGGGGGAGCCCAGATTACCGGCCCGATCGCTTGTCGGCGCCGCCGCGAGACCCGCAGCCTTCCCCGTCCGTTACGCGCGGTAATGCTGCTCGTCGGAGTGGCGAAGTAATTCGCAGACGTTGTCGATCGATTCGTCTGCCCATCCCCTATAAAATCCCTACCTTGGCCTGCTCAATGGCACCGAGAAGAAGGGAATTGTGGTGGTCTCCGGCAAGGCTTGGTCGGAGAAGCGAGCAACCGTCTTGGGACGCCTTTGTCGCTACAAATGATACCAGGAGGACCGGAGTTAAGGTACGAATCTCCTCCTGTGTTCAATTTAGTTTTTGGTACATGTTTAGCTAGGATTAGGGCTCGCCGGAGTTGGAGACGGTGTCGCGAGTGGAGAGGTACCGGGAGAGGGAAATGGGGGGTTGTTAATGTGCACCAAGCAATGGCGGGCCGAGACAGAGCTCAGGGCATGCTCGACCGACGGAGAGTATTCTCAGGCGAGGAGATGCCATCTCCAGCGAGCAGCTCCGATGAGGTCTCGGTTGCGAAGAAGAAGATGGAATATAAAAAAAAATATGTAATTAAATGTTTTAATAGGAGTGTGATAACATTAAAAAAAAAATTAATTAAATGTTTTAATAACTATAGTGTGACATATAGTGTAACATATATATGATAATATCAACTTAGGTAGTTGATTAATCAAATAATGTATAGTTGGTAATGTTAATAAAAGGTGTGACAATTAAAATAATCGGTCTCTAATTATAGTGGTGTTACTATCAAATAGTTAAGTTTGTATAGTTACAAAGACTATACGGAACTATAGTGGAGTAACAAAAAAATTAGGTTATTAAAATCATTGAGAATAAACTATCTAGGTGCGACAAATTAAGTTGATTAGTTGTCTAAGATGATTAAAAGGATTTAGTGGAATTACTAAATACCTTGAATGAAGTTTGATTAAGAACTTGGGTGTCGTGACATTAAACTATTTGATAAGGGTCAATCAAATAAAAATAAAGGTATTTAATCAAGCCATGAGGGTTAAATACATAAAACACCTAAGTCGCATTTATAAACCAATTAAAGGGGAAATCGGGATCATTATTTCGGAGGCCTAATGGGTTGGGCCCAAATAAATCAAATATATTCTTAAATTATTATGAGTGACAATTTAGGGAACTGTAAAGGAACTAAGCCCTAAACAGGACAGGACCTTAAACCCTAGGGTCCTAAATTGCCCAAATGACCAAAATGCCCTTCCTTTGTTAAAAAGGGGCTAAAGTCAAGTTAAACTGTGTAATGGGCTTGAAACGGGCCCAACTCAACTAGAGTGACTAGAAATGACTAAATAGGGTTTGGACTCGACAAGTAGAGTAGAGTTGACTGGGTTTGACCCAGCTGGGTCCAAGGTCCACTAAAGGACATGAAAACAGGAGATAAGGACTGGTAACCCGAGAGATGGTCTTTAAGACCCGTTAGTGGGCCTGGGCCCAACAGAGACGATAGATGTGCATGAGTAACTAGAAACTTATTGAAATCTTGACTCTAATAAGGGTCTATGTATGCCAGATACTCTCGGGGAGTTGTTGGCACACTAGAGAAGACTAGAAGGACATCTTGTTTCAACGTACTAGAGGTAAGTACTTTTGCCTACTATCCCACTCTACAGAGTGTTCTTAACTTTTGTAATTGCCATGCTTGTCTTTGTAAGTACACTTGCCTAATTCCCACCCGGTTTCGGGTTTTTCTTGGACTTGCTATGTATTCTTATTACATGCCTTGTCATACATGCTATTTGTATACATTTTAGATTCTGTTGAGCATGTATGATTGTTTTAGAAGCGTTGGTATCCACTGTATGCTAAGGTCTCTTTGCTTTCGGACTCGGTGGAGCTAGGGAGCTCAGATAGGGGAATGTTAGGGGGCGGGGACCCCCGGCATTTTCTGCACTGCCTTACTAGAGAGGCGAATCTCGGTAGTCTTACACTGTCGATTGGGCATGGTACCTTACGACGTGTTATCACATTATGAGAGGTAGTTCTACCGAGCTTACGGCCGGAGGGTCGAGCGACGGAAGGTCGTGCTTCTGACAAGTAATTTGGACATCTTGGCCGGGAGTGATCCTTGAGTTCTCTTTGAAACTCATTCTGAGCCGAGTGCTTACGTATGTCGGGGGTCTTACGTTTGGATCATTTCTGGTGGACTCCTAGGACTATATTTGTTGATATTGTGACCTCATTGGATGACATATTGCCCATTTATGTCTTTGTGACACGCTTGGGGTACTACTTGTGCTTTCCATGTCTGAAAACTCATGTGTTTCTCTTTTCCTCTTTTCTGATTCCAAGGTTTAGGTGGGGGTGGAGCACGAGGAGAGGTTCACGAGGAGATCCAGGTGCAGGAGACTCCTTTATCATTTACTATCTGAGTATTACTATTTGTAGGACCCGTATAGGGACCAGACTATTATAGGGCCTATGGACCCTGATGACTCTATGTTCTCTTTGAACACGAGTTTATTTTATGTTATGGATTGCTATCTGCTTATCACCTTTCAGGCCTTGTATTTGAGTTGAGCTTGTCTCTGCTCGATTACGGCCGGTCTGTTGACGTGCTCGAGGTCCCGGGATCCGGGTCGGGGCGTGACACAGTTATTGAATTGCACAAAAGCCACACGCTAGTGTACCTATCACCAAGTGTCTCTACGAGAACACCATCTTGACAATTCTTTATATATCCTACCCACGAGTCATCTTTTTAACCTATTTATTTCTTACAACTAACTCTCAGGATAATCAAACAAAATCCCATTAATTACAAAAAAATAAAATAAAATAAAATAATACCAAAACATAACAGCAAGAATTTGACTGTGCTCGAAAAACCACAAACTTGAAACACTTTTCCGAAAATTTTAAAACTTATTATAAAAAAAATAAAACGAAACCATAGAAGGAAAATAAAACCATATAAAGAAAATAAAATAAAAATATCAGGCACATCACCATGTACAGACGTCTCTCATCGTGTTTTAATTCCATAGCTTGCACGAAAAATAAAACCACTAATAACATAATAAATAAATTCATCGATAAATATTAATACAAAATATTTTATTCTTTTAATAAATTAATGAGATTAAGGAATCCCAAATGCACAGAGACTAGTTATTAGATTTCATAAAATTTATTTAAGTAAAGAGTAGTGGAATAAAAATTTGTGGGTAATACAAAGAAGAAAAAACAGGCAATCAAATTAAAACCAAATTAAGTTGTAAACCCACTTTTATCCTAAATAGATTCTATTATCAATTTTATTCCAACCTAACATATCACAACAACAAGAAGTCTAAACACATCTTTGTCAGATAATCTAACCCTGACTCCAACAATAGTTTCATCTAAAACAAATTAAGATGAGGATTAGTCGAGGGCTTACCTTGATAGCCTACCCCTCAAAACCCGGTCAACTGAGGGGAAGATCTAAGAGAGGGAGAGAGAGTAGAAACTCCTATAGATCGTCTAAACATGTCACCGCTTGAAGAGAATGAAATCGAGAACAATTAGGGTTCCAATGAGGGCGGCGGTGTGAGAGGATAAATAATGGGATTTGTAATTGTTTTTAAAAATTTAAGATTATGTTTTTATTTTTATTTTTATTTTCTCAACCGTTTTAAGATAAGGTCTTTGACTAAATCATTAAGGAACATAAATATCAGCCCACTTTGCTCTTTAGTCCCTACTATTTTATATATTTATTAATATCCAATAAGCGTATTATTACATCTTTATGGAACTGTAGATAACTAGATATAATTAGTATATTACAAAAATTATCATTAGATGATTTAATAGAGCTAGTTCTTGTTTCCTTTGTCTTATCTAGCACTTTGATCTATTGAGTTACCTGGCTAGCTTAGGATTTTTATAGCTTAAGAAAAGAAACATTTGTATCTCAGATAATAGGGCTGATTTAGATGCTAACCTATTGTTGCAAGCATGAGCCAATCCTTTGTGGGAACAACGGTCGCGTCGAGTGGCCGCACCAACAAGGGCGTGATGAATCCTAAGAAGCATGGAGAATTCGTTCTCTTTCAATGAATGGTTGTAATTAAAGGTCAATTCATATGATTACTGATGTAGTGATGTAATGCCTGAAGCTAGTAGTTGTAACACCCATCTCTTTACTGAGACAAATATCACACCAGCCAGGTCAGGAGGGTATCATGTGCCTAAGGCTGTAAAATGTAAAACAGAATAACAGTGAAGTACTCAAATATGGTTATAAAAACATAATCATAACCTGTTACACGTCCGAAGTCTAAACATGACTGAAGTCATAATAGAGTACAACACATAATAGTCTTGGGAAACAATGGTCCCAAATACAACGAAAGCAAATCATACATAGTACAACAATACAACAACAAGACTTGAGATAAAAGGCTGGGAGCGCTAGAGCTACTAGACCTCGATCTTGGCTGCATCACGAGCTACAATCTAGATCCACTGTCTAGGTCACGCAATAAAAAATGTAACCAAAGGGACTGAGATATCTGAGTTGATGAATTGTAGACATCTACTGCGGGTATTATACATACACATTGCCATAAAAAATATGTCTTGGACATTATAGCACATGTATATAAATGAATACAAAACATGAAAGTCTGCATATTTATCTTAAATCGGGATAAGCATGCCAAGCTAATCAGAAAACCCAAATAAAGCAATATGTAATCTCAAATCATCACAAGCATATCATAATCATATTTATATGCTAAGGCCTCGTATCGTATAAGCAAACACCCTTGGTTCAAATGTTTCAGGAAGGACTCTAACTACCATCAGAGGAATAGAGGCATACAGTACATGATCCTGATGACCAGGAACAGAGGCATCACGATTACACATGAGCGAGTGCGGCGACTAGAGGCATACATCTACATGTGTATGTCAAGCATGCATCTCGTATCCGATACGGGCAATCACAAGACTCACAAAGGGGTTTTACATAAAAAATGATTTTCACAAATATTTTGTTTTAAGGAAGATGATTTAAAACAAGTACTTTTCTTAACCCGATATCATCTACTTTATTTTTGGGCTCTGTCATGAGCCCCACTAGACCCTTCATACATGTCTAACTAAGGTGCAACCTACAATACATAAAATAATCATTCTCTACCAATTAAGGTTTCACATTATAATTACTCATGATATTTCAAACATATAACAAATAACCAAGCATGAAATCACTATACGGACATAGGAATAAAAATCCTTGGGCATCCACAAACCAATATAAAACTCATACGAAACACGAGTAAATCAAATCACGATAAACACATGTATAACACAATATGTACAGGAATGTCCAGTCACATGTCATCCTTTGCTATTTAGGGTTGACTCGGTCCTCCAGCCGATCCCGAGACGTTCTTCCCTTTTCCTAGTAGTTGAACTACACTTAGTAAATTTCTAGTATTCCATAACAAGATACCAAAAGAATCATACTCAAATAGAATAGAAATTCTAAAGCATGCCCTTAAATAGCTCATCAAGGCATTAACACTAATACTTAGTTAAGCATGCCTGATTCCTTCTTAATTAACCAAACACATCTTTATAAATGCTTATTAGACCATTCAAACATGTTTGCTTAGCATGATCCTTAGTAGCCATTAAAACAACATAGGCATACCAACATGGAGACATGAAGGCTCGAAGATGTTTGAACTTTAATATGTATAATTTGAATAAAATTTGGTTAGTACCTCCCCTATTTATAGGGCCCCGAAAATTATACAAACATTCATATAACGATACAATTAAAACATATACAATTACACTTCATCCATCATAAAATCCATGGCATCGAGCCCACCTATCTCACAACTCTAAAACCCCTAAATCATAACATGATTTTAAATCATAGCCTATTCATTTCACAGCCTAAAAACCTCCTAATCAATTTCATCAATTAATCAACCAATTAATGTAGGATTTCTCCCAAGTTAGGGCTTACTGTAGAGTAGAATGAGGAAGGGCGGCGACAGAGCAAGCCGACGAGGCTGCAGACCGGTAGGGCGGTGCTCTCCAACGGACAGGCAGTTACGGGGCAGCGGCGCTTACAGGCGAACGACTTGCTGTCACGCGCGCGTAGGCGGCGACATTTGGCCGGCGGTGGATGGGGGCGGGCTGACGCGGGCGGCGCAAGCTGCGGGCTTCTTGAAGGGAAGCCTTGAGGGCGGTGGCTGGTCGAAGCGGTAGCGGTGCTGCTGACCAGGCAGAGCGCCTTGAAGCGGAGCACGATTGGTGGGCCAGAAGGTGCAGGTAGAACCATAGATGCTAGAGAATTTGAGGATCGAGAGAGAGATGACGAAATTCGATTCTTCTCTCTCTCTCCTCATCCCTTGACCAGATCCACTTTTCCCGGGATTCGAACATTTGTCCTGTTCCTCCCACTTATCGTGTTACTTAATCAATCTAGATTATTTAACACTTAGTAAGTTTCCATTTAATTAACTGGGCTTATTCAATCCTTCCACCTCAACACTATATCAAGTAAATGTGGTCTGGCTCAATAAGGCCTTCTCGTGGCCCAACAGTTGTGGAGTTGGATTCTAAGCCCATTAATTTTCTGATTTTTACTTTGTAATTGATGTTTAAAATTATTAAATTCATTTTCTTGACTAATGAACCTCAATAATTATTTTAAAATTATCCGATCATTTATTTAGAAAATTCGGGGCATTCTGATGAGTATAGAGTAAGGTGCATTTTGTTAGTGGGAGTGTGGTGCCATTAGATGTTTATTGTATTGCCTTTGAGAGGGTTGTTGAGAGAGAGAAATGGGTTGTTAGAAGGAATCTTTAGTTTGTTAGAATGGAATTGTAAATACAATAATAGGTACGAAGAAGGCAGAGAATTATTGCCCCAAAACTCCTCTTCTTCCTCTCTGTCTCTTCCTCTCTACCTCTCTATCTCCCCATCTCCCCTACTACACCTATCCTTAATTTTGTAATGTTTTCTATAGTTATTGCAGTCCTAGTCGATCTTAAACTCATTAATGTCTGTAAATTTCCATCTGATGCATCAACAAGGGAGACAAAAAGTTTGCTACTTTTCAAGATTATAAATTATCACAACTTGATTTGAGTGATGACAAACAACTTCATTCTGAGCACTAATCCCCTGTTTTGTCCCTCTAATTAAGTCAGGTTGCCCCTTTAGTCCCCTATTCCAATTTGGCCACTTGGGGACCCTCTATTATTTCGATCGAAAATCTCAGTCCCTCATACTAACCGGTGTCAACTTTGCCGTCTAAAATGCTGATGTGGCAATTTTTCATGAATAAAATATTATTAAAAAAAATAAAACTTAAACATGGGACTTCCCATGATTAGCTAACTAACTAACCCTTCTCTCTCACCCCTTTCTTTTTCAACAACCACTATCCTCACCGAGCACCGCGGTCGTCGGAGGTGCCGCCTGTGCCACCTCTGAAGGAGTCATCCACCTTTTCCCCTACGACCACCAGATGCCCACATCCATCCATTGCCACCTCCATCTCGTTCATCCCCGCGCAACATCAATGATCACGAGACAACACGAGGGACGACGATGCACAAGCTCAAGGAAGCAAGCACATTTTATTTCAATTGAACACTTGAATTGAAGAAAGATGATTAATTCTTTGTATTTTGAATGGATTTGTAGGAGTTCAATACAACAATAGAGTTCTATTGGGCACCATTCCTCATTGAATCAAACTCTGATGATCCTATAATCCCAGACACAACTAAAAGAATCCTTCATGTGGACTCTATAACAAAGCACACAAGGAATTAGGTGGGAGATGATATCCTGGTTTTGAACACCTATGTGTGGTGGATGAGTGGACATAGACTCAAAACTCTATTAGTCAATGAAATTTATTTCTTCAAAGAAAAACCAAGTTTGGTTTTTACTAAGTTATTGAATTGTTGGATTAAACCGAGTGTAGGTGGGGATCATTTTCAAATGGTGATTAAGGGTATGAAGAATTGGATGTTGTGTTTGCCTATAGACTTGGCTTGAAGACATGGGCAAACTTGGTTGACACAAACATTGACACAACTCAAACATTGTGTTGGATTGAATGAACTAATGTGCAGAATGATTAGCTAAATGATTAGAAGTATTATTAAAGTTGTAATTAAGGTTATGCAGATGATAGGAGAGCATCTCTCAAATAGTGGACTAAAAACGTAGACAAGTTGCTTGTTATATTGCGTCTAAGAAACTGTTGCATGTTTCAGAGATTGTTACAAAAACCTTTACTTAATACAATAAAAGGAAAGAGAATGGTAACAAGAAATTATTCCAAAATCTCTCTCTTCCTCCTCTAATCTATCTCCCTCTCTTTCCTCTTCTTCTATATTCTTCTCTCTTTCCCTTGAATCCCATGTTCCCCTACCTTTCTGCATCAATCAATCACATAACCATGCTCATTATGTTCAATCCAAACAATCAGTCATGATCATAAGCAACAATTTGTAAAACAATCAGTCACGTGTCTTTAAACATCAGTAGGAAAACAATTGGCAGTATGAGCATAAGCAACAACTACATATGCTCAATTGAATACATTGTCTACAGAAATTCATGAGCATAAGCAACAACTCCTAATCTCATTGATTGTCTTAAATTTACAAGAGCAGCATTTGTTCTTCATAACTGTGGCACATAATGAATAAAACTGCAGTTGTGAATTAAAAAAAAAACATTCCCTAACACAAAAATTAAAAGCATTCCAAAACACTGATATAAAAAAAACACCCCTAAACAACTGATCATTGCTTCACAGTTCAAGAGTTTCTTTAGGTGAAAAAAGCTGTCATGCTTTGTTGTCTTGAGAATTCTAGAACATTAGAAGTCTGTTGACTTGGTTCTTCAGCAATGTCCTGTTTGTTCTGTTGAATGGCCCTTCTATTCCTTCTCTTCTGACCATTAACAACACGAAACAATGCATGTTAGAAAAAAAGGGACAACATAGCCTAAACTGGTTCAAACATTGGAAAAAAAAACTTACAATCAGTTCACTAGCAGTGATGATTGAGGTAGAATGAGGAGCTTCCCTTCCAATAATAATTCCACCAGAGTAAGCACTCTACAACACATGACAGAAAAATTTTCAAGTCTTTTGTAAGCAGGACATTGTATCAAAATTGTTAAAAACAACATTGCAAAAACTAGTGCTTACTCTCAACATTTTAAATGCTTCATGTCTAAAAGAAGGTGTTTTCTTCTTCTCTTTGGTTGCAACAACCAATTTTCTCTTTTCCTTTATTTATTCTACAGTGATAATAGGTCTAGCGGTATAACTTATCTCTCTACACGAAGTATTATTAGCAGGGATATGTTCTTGGAGTTGCCTCACTATGGGTGTAAGCTGTGTTAACCTGCATAAGAACATTTTTTAGATGAAAATTGATATACATGTGTATGAAGAAATTAGTAGCCTCATAGGCAAAAAAAAGAAAAAAAACCACATATTTTTTAGCTCTTTGTGAACAACTTAGCTTATTGTGGCCCTCAGCATGACAAATGCTGCACTTGAATATCCTGCCTTCCCTAGATAATCTTGTCTTGCTTTTAACTTTACTCTCTAATGGCTCCCTCTTCCTTTTTTTGGCAGGTCTTCCAGGCATCCTTCTAGTCATAGGAGGCAGCAAGGGTCCTTCTCCACTTATTGGCTAAAACAATCTGCCTTTCACTGGATTAACAACAAACCTATATGCCTCTAAATATTTTTCCTTCTTGAACCATTCTGAGACATAGTCTAATGGATGCAACTCCTTCAAAGCCAATTCTTTGCTATTGCATGTTGGCAAGGAATGCCATTTTATCCCATTTCCCACATGAGCACATATTGTATGCGCTAAGAGAACAACATATCCTTCTCTTGTATGCTGCATCAAATTATCCCAATACACCTCATGGCTAGCACCCCCATTCCATTCAACATGCCATTTGGCAGTATTCTTCCTTTCTTTCTCAATTTTTGAGAGTATATTAGGACCACAATCACACCTCCATTTCCTAGTATACCTTTTTTTACAGCTACCCTAGTTATGACATATTGCCTAATGTCCTCTAGCATACTAATAATTGGTTTACTCCTAGCATCAAGGATTACCCCATTAAATGTTTCATATATATTGTTATCTATTACCTCACACTTGACAATATCATTAAAAAAGGCTTGACACCAACCTATAATTGGCCACTTCTCAAGCAATTCCTCCACAACACTCTCTCCTCCTCCTTGCGATTTTAGTCATATGGTGAAGTTGTTTTACGCATCTCGGCACTGGTTAGTACACCTAGCAACATTCCAAAATTGGATTTGAAGCTCCTTGCCTTGATGTTTCTTTCCCCCACCTTGCATAAATATGCCTTGCACACATCCTATGCTCAATTAATGGCAAAAGATGATTGACTGCATGGATTATACCCTACAAATAAGACAATGATCAAGTTAAAAATGTAGTAGTGGTTAATGAAAAATTTTCAGCTGTTGTGTTAAAAAACATACCTGTTTCATATCACTCATTAGAGGCCATCCCATCCCATCCCCAATGCCAAGATCAAACTTCAGCAAGTCAATAAACCACGTCCAGGTCTCAGAAGTCTCTTTCTGTATAACTGCCCATGCAATTGGGAACATTTGATTGTTCCCATCCCTTCCCATAGCCACCAATAATTGTAGTAGACCTTTCAAGAAACATCCATCCAAACCTATAATCCTCCTCCAACCTCCAATAAATCCTTCCCTAATAGTTGCTAAGCATATGTACATCTTCTAGAAGATAGGAAATTCATTTTGGTTTTGATGTTCAGACACAACAACCCTATACTAAGTTTTTTAATGACCAAATCCTTTGCATTTCTGCAAACCTTATTGGTGATAAAGACCCCCAACTCCTTCCTCACCATTGCCCTCAAATGTCTTGGCTTAATAAAGGGCATAGCAACAATTACCTCACCAAATCTTTTAGCAATTAGTGGAGCTGTCACCCTTCTATTCTTTGTAGCTCCAAGGAGGTATGAGTGTTCTGAGATATAATGTTTTACCACAAATATTTTCATTCCAATACACCAAGAGCACATGATCAGCCAATTGCAACCTCTACCATAACACCTAGCCCTAACTCTCACTGCATCATTTTTGATGTATTTAAATTCAAACCCTTCCCTTGTTGAAAATTCAACCAGCTCAACTTTAAACTATTTCAAATCCTTAAACCTAAAGTCCAGGAAGAAATCATCTAAAGGAACAGTCGACTCATAAATCTTCTTGCTGGATCTGTGCCTAATTACATCATTAGCAGCAGAATCATTACTAGTTTCAACATAACTGCCAGGATCTGAAGACTCTAGGTATTCACTTTCATAACCAGTCACTTTTCCAATGTTTGAATTTTTGTCTCACACTGTTTCCTACATCTCTATCTTCTCCATCTCCATGTCCATCTCCATCTTCAACACCATCCTGATTTTCATCAACATTTTCACTATGAATTCTACCTTCTGTTGGCTGCATTGTCTTTTTCAGCTCAACATATCTTTTGATCTTATTCCTAGCCTCAGTTTTTTCCTCCTCAACATCTGAGTTGTCATCTAAAAATGGGACATCTACAAGCTGCTCTTCATCATCTTTGCTTGTCTTACTGTCATTGTCACTCTCATTATCCCGACTAATATCAAAATTGACAATATCATTCACTGCTTTATCACCAACTTTATCCACATGTCTAGCAGGATCATACACTAATTCTTTTGGTAGGGACTTTCCATGTTTAGCACCTGATGTTTCCATATAAACATCTATTGTGCCTTGTTTTTTTAACAGCTCAGCTAAACCTAGAATTCCCACATCATTATTGATACTTTTTAGTATCCCCACATCATTCAAATAAAACAAATCCACCTCCTTCTTTTTATCATAACCTAATTCCTTGAGATCTCCTAGCAAATCCCAAGGACATATTTTATCTGGTCAACATTAAACTCATCTATCTTCCCACTATCATATTTAACTTCCCCTTCTCTTACTAAGGACCCTCCATGATGGTATTTTATAGTGCACTCATCACAGTAAGCCATGCTATGCTCCACAAGAAATAAATGTAAACTGATTAATAAAAAAATAAATCTAAACTAATTTAATCAATGGATTATATTGCAAATACTAATTGATTATATTCACAACAACTATCAGTTCATTATAGTAATACTCTCTTCATCCTTGACAATCTAAAGGGCAACAAATCTCATTTCCACCAAAACAAATTTACATTGCATACATCACATAAGTAAACTTCAGTTAAATCAAGTTCAAACAAAAAGATCAAAAACATGAAGCAAATAAAAAAAAAGAAATCAATGCTTGCTTGACCACTTGACATGGGGGATTGTTCGGACTAATTACAATTGCACAAGGACCGGTTGGGGTTGTCAATGCCTTCAAGAAGGGCTTCACTGGCTGGTGGGGTCTTGGATGGTGAGAAGGACTCCAATTAGCGCTGATGGACAGTAAGGGCCGGTTTAAGTTGTCAATGCCTTTGATAAGGGCTTCCCTGGCTGAACGGACTGACGGTCGAGAATGGGAAAGCATCAACTACGGGGATATCGTTCTCTTGTTGAGGATGTGAGGAACGATATCTCACGGCCCGATCTTGTGGGGTAAGAATTTGAGCTATCGCTTGATTGAGGGAGAGTGGTGAGCGAGAAGGGTTTAGGTTTCGGTTTCGGATCGGATTTAGATCCGGATAGAGAAAAAATAAATATAGTAACTAACTAACTAAAACTAATTTAATTAGTTAGTTAGTTACTAACTAAACTTATTTAAGTTTCATTATTTTTCTAATAATATTTTATTCATGCAAAATGCCACATCAACATCTTAGACGACAAAGTTAATGTCGGAAAGACTGAGATTTTTCTATCGAAATAATAGAGGGACCCCAAAAGCCAAATTGGAATAGGGGGACTAATGGGGCAACCTGACTTAATTAGAGGGACTAAATAGGGAATTATACCTTAAATGTATGAAACAGTACAAGGATCATTTATGAAGTAGATAGCATGATATTCGGAAAATTAGATATTTTAACTTTTTAAGAGAAAGCTCTTAGTTGGAGATTGTATTAATGTTTAGTAATGAAACTTTTTATTTGTGAATATAGGTCTACCTTGAGCTACAAGGAGCTGTCACTTTTTGGAGATACTTATAAGTTTTCATTGTTAGTTTTGTTTTTGCAGGATTTTGTTTGGTTTTGGGTGTGAATTGAAGAAAAAAATGATGTTTCTTCATATTTCTTAGTTTAATGATTTGATAACTTCAATGTTCAAATGTGTACTACAGGATGTTATAGCTTGATTTGTGAATATGGTAATATTTGATTATTTGTCTGACATGCATACTTTATGAATGTTAGTAATCCTATTCAGTTGAAATTCTATCATTTGAAATTTTGGATCAAATTCTAGAGGATGTATGTGACCTGTTTCATTGTTATGATAAGCAAGTATTTGTTAACACTTTTAGGAAATCATCACTAGATTGTATCACAAAAGTGCATTTTTTTAAGCCAGTCTAATTTATGGCTCATCACTTTAGAGAATGTTTTGATGGCAGAGTTGGATGAGCTTACGGGGGGTAATTTCTTTCAATTATTATCCATCTTATTTTCTTCTTTTTAACTAAACACAATCAAACAATCCTCTCTTTGAAATAGGAAAAACCCTGTGAGTTCAAAGCAAAAATTCCAAGATAGTAAAGCACAGGAATAAGTTTCATTCAAATGTTTAATTTCACTGTTGATTCCAGAAGACACTTGCAACATGAACAAACTTATGAATTATTACAAGAAAATAGATTGGAAAATAAATCACCAATCAAACTTCCTTAACACATCCTTAGTTCTCTTCCTCATGCGAGTGAAAACTATAACAACACAAGCATGTAAACCATGATGATGTCTTGAACCACTAGTGTGAGCCAATGCTCATGCTTAATTCCGCAAGTGCACAAGTCGTACAAGTAATAAAATGGACTATCAAAAGTCGGGTAGCGAATCCTTAGGGATTGTAGAAGTACTAGTACTAGCTATTTATTTACTATCTAACCTAATAGAGTGGTGGTGAGGTTACTAATCTAATTACTGAAATTAAAAAGGAGAGATTGGAGTCACTACAAAGTGAAGAGTGGTGTGAAATCAGGGAATAATCAATCAGAAGAAAGGATACTCGAGTGAGAATCCCTCTTGGGTTCTCAACAAAAGATACAAACAATACCTCCTATTTGATGATTAACATGGATTGGACTAAGGATTCTTATATCGCTTTCATCCCCGTTGTCGCAGCTAGGTTACTAACATTAAGTGAGCCTCTAGGGAACCTTTTTCCTAGAAGGCCTGTGGGAATAAGAATTTTGAAAGAGTTGCTCTCCTAAATGCCCGAGTTCTCGGTACATTCACAATCCTCTCTATTAAGGTAGTTCTAATATGATGAGGTGAATTCGCTTCTTCCCTCACATAAACCTATTGAGACGCTAGGGCTGTCGCAACGTAAGCATTCAATGAATAGAATACACTCAATAGATCTCAATCCACTAACTAATCAAGCAAATAAAAGACACTGTTATATATTAAAATCAACCCAAGAGTTCATCCATACCCAAGTATCTAAAGAGCTAGTTCCTCATTAAAGAGGAACACATGAAAAATATAACAATGACTGCTAATAAAAACATAGGGTAATGATACGCTGTTCCAAACACTATTGGCGAGGACCATTGCGTATACTCCCTTAGTGCTCTGTAGTCTCTCAAATCTCTAAGCTCTAATGTGCCCTTTCAAACTGGCTGATCTTCTCTCTGTGGTGGATGAAGGTTGTCACGCCCCGAACCCGGATCCCGGGCCTCGGCGCACGCGACAAACGCCGCGTGCTTATAGGGTCGCCCCTAGAAGCACGCAAGGCTAAGTAACACAAGCAGATAATCAATACAGAGTTTAAATTATAAATCAGCGGAAGAAAATATAAATAAGGTTTTATACAAAACCCTAGCAGGTCCTGAATGACAATTCTCACTCAAAAAGGAATAGAGGCCCGCAAACCTCAGCTCAACATATCCCCATCGCTGCTAGGCTGTCCTGCGGAAGCTCTCTCCTGAGTTTCGCTCCTAGCTACTCGTAAGGTCCTCGTCTAGTCCCGACTCTACCCCTCATTTGTCACTGAGAAAAACATCCATCAAGTGCATGAGCCAAAGAAAGGCCCGATGGGATCGCATAAACAATAAAGAGGCGGAAGCCATAACCAAAGAAACGAGAATAAAGCAAGTACAAGTATGCAAGTGCAACATCATCACAAGCAATCAACAAGTAATCGGAATGTGGATAAATCCACGGATGTACTCAATCCTCGGCATATATGATACTAAGATGTCTACTCGACATCAACGACACCATCGGCATCGTCTTACGGCCTAAGCCGGATAGCGCTTATAGCATACATGTGCACATGGTGAGAAAATACCGCTCTCGGTAGGCGGTGGCGGATATTATACACCCTCTGCGAGGCCTCCATCCAGATGGAGCACCAAGTGCTGCGTGGCGGATATTATATACCCTCTGCCGGTCTCGTGGCGGATATTATACACCCTCTGTAGGGCATCCGTCCGATGTATCATGCACATGCGTAAGAGTTTGGCGATTACCAAATACCTAGTAACAGGTATACACACATATGTACATCCAAGGCAAACCACATGAATATACATACGAAAATAATGATCCCTCGGGATCAGAAGCCAAACATATTTAAGGAGTAAATGACTCAACTCAAATATGTATAAAAATATAGAAGGCAACGATCCCTTGAGATATAAAACCGACACATATCC
The DNA here is from genome assembly GCA_026586065.1 of Dioscorea zingiberensis. NCBI lineage: Eukaryota > Viridiplantae > Streptophyta > Magnoliopsida > Dioscoreales > Dioscoreaceae > Dioscorea > Dioscorea zingiberensis. The sequence goes on along the minus strand of CM048820.1, from coordinate 25,723,183 downwards.
AATGTCCATCTCGAATATATGTTGGGAACCTCTCAAGGGAACAGGAGGGCCAATAATAAAAGCAAGGTTGGAAAAAGCAATACTTGTATAAGAAATGTAGAAAGCAACTATCCCTTGAGATATAAAACCTACACATATCCGATGTCCGTCTCGAATATGTGTTGGGAACTTCTCAAGGGAATAAGAATGTCAATAAGAAAAGCAAGGTAGGAGGAAGGAATAATCAATGCAAAGAATAGAATATCGACAGACTGCTCTGGAGTACCACCCCCCCTTGACCATCCCAGGTGCAAGTAGGATACCAGAGGGTACTCCACTGGCCATACGCCATGGAGTATCACTCCTACTGGCCATATGCCATGGAGTATCACCTCCTGGCCATCCCACAACAACACAAGAAGAATGTCAAGGGGTACTCCCTTAAAGTAGATCATATCAAAACATACAAGCTCAAACAAATGCAGCAAGAATAACATGTCAACAGATAGAGCAGGTATCAAAAGATGGACTCCAACATCCATCTAGCACAATATCAACATAAATCAATAGAATACTATGAGTTAGAACTACTCACAGCACGTCACGACATCCTACCTTATTATTAGCCAGGACCTACCTAGGTCCGAGCCTTCCACTCAAGTCCTTGACCACCTCACCACGTCCTAAACATGGTAAATGTTCGTCACATAACATTTCATATCAAAAGGAATGCATTACATGCATTAAATCACCCTACTTGTGAATTTACCGAAATGTCGTCTTTTAAATTCGTAACCGATGGATCCGGGCTCTTAGACACGTGCCCGCACCATTTTTATTAGTTTAAATATACCCCCGAACTATCGGGACGATCGGAATCGAATTCCGAGTCTTTTTGAAAATATTGAAGTTTTAGTTCACTCTTTATTCTACTGCTACAGTAACTGAGGAAATCCCGAAATTAAAACATTAAATTGAAGCTCGAAAACTTCTTCATTTCTCCCCAAACTTCCAGTAAATTTAGTTTCCAATATTATCTTTCATTTCCCCCATAATTGGGTTCATTATCACCTCTAGATAGCCCCAAAAAAATGAAACAAAGTCCATGTTCTACAGTGCTACAGTAATTCCTGCATTTTTCCATTCCTTGGAGTTCAATTCTCTTCAATAAATTTCTAAACTTGGAATCCAATACTTGCAATTAATTACACATTTGTTTGATCCACTTTGACACAATACATGCCTTCATTAGCACCCCTCAAGAACAAAATAATCACAACCAATATGGCTTTATTCATGAAAGTCATACAACTCGAGAATAATCATACCCTTAAAACAAGTAACACAAGGTACCCTTAATCATTCCCATGTTTATATCTATGAACAACAATTATTAAATCTCCATCACCTTCTTGGCTATAGCCTTCATTCATTTTATTATTGGTATTTCATTACCCAATAACAAAATTCCCAAACTATATCCATATTAGAATTACAAGAGACTAGGGTATAAGCACTTATTCAAGGCCTTTAAGCTCTTAGAAGACATGGTTGTAAACATGAGAAGCTTAAACTAAATTTTATACATGGTTGCGGGTGACCCTTGAAGGCTTGCTATGCAAGCAAGGCCTATATACCCAATCCTTGCATTTCAACAAACAATAGATAGGCATACTAAATTTCCACCCTTGTACATCACCATTCTATCCTACTATAACTCATATGATACAAACCTAATACTTAAGAGGTAATTATAGGTGTGCAAAACTATGAATCAAGTCTCTAATGTCCACCAATTTCACTGTGACATTAACACAAACACCCGGTGTGCGTTCTTGATTCAAAATGATTTCTACAACGGAACAGTTATAGATTTCTAGAAATTTACAAGCATTCAACTGAACATACAACCATTTACACTTCAAGAACCACATGAACTTGGTCATCTAATCTTAGACATTTTATAACCATGAAATCCCCAAACCATCCATGTTTTCCCCCAACTAAATTCATGTTTAGTAAAGGTTTACTATTCAAAAATCCTAGAAGCATGAAATCATGGTATGTAGGAGTTAATTAGGGTATTAACTCCTATAATTTTTCATGAAAATTCGGCGGCACCTCCCCTAATTATGGGGCCCCGAAAATCATACAAACATTCACCATAATCAATATCAATCCATTCATACATACATCGACCTTAATCCCAACCATTCCCCTCTCAATCCCCACACATATGATGACCCTATTCTTGCACATCCACATGAAACTCTAAACCCTACATTCATGCAATCAATTAGGGTTTTCCCAACCCTAATCTTCAATTAACTAGTTGATGATAGGGTTTACCCCCAAGGAGCTCACTGTCGAAGGAGATGAAGAGGGTGGTGCATAGGGCTGCAGATCGGCGGCGTCGACGCACGAATGAAGGCAGCACAAAGGAGAAGAAAGAAGCTGGCTGGCGGTACCAAGCTGGCCGGTAAACGGAGAAGGTGGCGCGACCAATAGCGAGGCGGAGCCGGCGCCAGTCGCGGTGGCGTCTTGGCCGGTCTTTGGCCTTGGTGGCCCGCGTGGATGGTGGCGCTCCGGTGACGCGTGGGGCGCTATTCTCGGCTGAGGGTGGACGAGTGATGCAGGAACTCCGGCGGGGAGCCAAGGAGGCGGCCAGCTCGCGCAAGCAAGGGGCGGTCGGATCCGGGTAGGGGTGGATGACGCTAGGGGGGCGGCGGGTGGCCGGCGCAGACGCACGACGAGGGCTAGTCGTCGGAGATGAGGCAGGCGTGGGTTGGGTGAAGAAGGAGGTGAAAAATGGAGAAGAGGAGGCTAAATACGATGAAGCCCTTCTTAAATTGGAATTCATTTTCCTTCTCACTTAGGTCTACCAATCTTTAAATACATATATATACTATTTAAGTTATTATTCATTCCATTTCTTTAACTTAAAGCTTAAATTATTGAACTTCAACTTTCATTAATTATGTTATCATCTACTTGTTGTCACGAGGCGACTAATCAACTAAGGAACTTCGTCCCCATCCCGATCCGAGGTCCAGGAAATTAGAGATTAGAGGCCGAACCCTAACATCATGGGTTACCTTTGTGACATCACGAGGTTTTCTCAGACCCCGACCAGACCCATTTTCCCGGGATTCAACTATTTGCCCTTTTTTTTTCCTCAATAATTAATCTGATCAATTAGACCTTTA